>NW_021026367.1:991845-1002207 GCF_004153795.1 Camellia sinensis | reverse complement strand
TTTTTTTATGAATAAATTTATAGTGATAAATTTATCAGTCTCTTATTTTTATAGTGTTAAATTTATTAGTTAAGACTTGTAAATAAATAAGTCTAATTAATAAAATTGATTGGTAAGTACCCCTTAATTTATTTAGCCTATTTTACGTTTTTATTTTTTAAATCTCAAAAATCTTCGCCTAACAAAGCCAAATAACGGGACTTTAGAGCTTACTTTGGGGGTGTTTGGTAGGGCTTTTTTTAGCCAACTTATGGCTTCTGGCTTTTAAAAAGTTATTTTGGACTGTTTGGTTAAACTTATTTCAAACAACTTCTGATTCTAACAACTTATTTTAAGTGAAAAAAGCTGATTCTGAGAAGCTGCTCACCCCTTGCTTCTGATTATCAGCTTCTGCTGTGGACATATTAATTCACGGTTATACTCTTAGATTTTTTTATTTTTTATTTTTTTAAAAATAGAAAAAGACACAAATGGACTATAAAATATTATTATTATTTTTTATGAGAAATATAGACAAATAATGAATAATAAAAAATAAAAGTTAATTAAAAAAGCTACTTCACAGCTTATTTAACAAACACTACTCAGCAACTTAAATCTATAATCCAACAGCTATACCAAACAGATTAACAACTTCTGATTAAAGTCATAATTTATAATCTGTTAAGCTATAATCTATAATCTATTTTAACAGCTACACCAAACAGCACCAATATCTCGGTCTATTGACCAAGTGGGAGATGTTGGATTGAGTGGCCAAATAGCTCTCAATATTTTATTTATTAATTTGTTCATATATATAATGTTTTAATTTATTATTATATTTGATTAACATTTGGTTGCTCAATTTTTTTCTTTTATTTACAGAAAGGATAATGGGTGTGATTGACCAAGTTGACTAAGTAGTTTGATTTGGTTAAACCACTATTAAGTGTTTTCCTACTTAATATGAGATATGTATGTGGATGGGCGTAGTGTGGTTATTATCTCCTAATAAAAAGGAGTTGTTATAATATGGATAAATGGTTAAAGATTTGCGTGAGTGAAACAACCCCCATAATCTGAGGGAATCTGTTTTCTAACGTGTATACAGATATGGCTGTGTGAAACAACCCCCACAATCCGGTTTTTAGGAAGACAGTTTCTAACGTATACTTTTGCATACTTATATATATGTGATTCCCAACCATGAAAAAAACATACACTGCAACCCAAGCACAATATTTACAATATCTCTCCATTATCTATTACTTTTGCACACCTTTTATTTTTCTAGATATCAATTCAATTTTTGCTGTTGCTGCTGAACATCATGGTGCCATTACAATTCAAGAATTCCGGCGTGGCGTCATTTGTTAACTATCAGAAGCGACAAGTGAGGCGGATGCACGGATAAAATGGGGGTTGAGGGGTGGACAACGGTTATCAGTGCGAGGGAGTGATGAAACGGAGAGTAGAGCGAGAGAGTACACGGCTTGTAGGGGTTGTGAGGGTTTGGTTTGTGTATATAGCATATATATATATATATATATAGACAGAGTATTTTGTTCATTTTATTTACGTTTGTCCTTATGAACAAAATATTTGAGCGGTAGACTTCTAGTCAAACAAAATTTAAAATTGGATTTACGGACCGAGTACCCTATTTTTTATAGCTAAAATATGAGATAAAAGTTTAGAAAGTGTTTAAGAATAACTTTTTAATTTTTTTACGAAAATACATGCAAAAAGTAACGGGGCATTTATACATAAATCTTAATTTATGAACTTATACTTCATTAAGTTTTAATTACGATTTTTTGAACCTTTAAGTTCATTAAATTTTTAATAGTTGAAATTGTTCTTCAAACAATGATTGTTCTTCAAACAATGATTGTTCATCATTTATGATTATTTATAAAGAAACATGATGATTTGACATTTATTTTGATTTTCAAAACTTTAAAATATCAACTTTCAAATTGAAAAAACTAAAAAAAAAATTATGTGCAAAAAAAAAAAAAAAAACTAATTTTTTGAAAAAAATGAATTATTTATTTGTGCAGAACTGAAAATCTTGTGTTTATAAAGGACCATGATGATGGAACATTGATATGCAAAACTGAAGAAAAAAATTTAAAAATGAAAAAACTGATAATGTTCTCAATTTTAAAATTGAAAAAAAATTGATAATGTTCTCAATTTTATTAGATAGTTGAATCAAACTAATAAGTAGAAGGGCAAAAATATTTAATCTCATCTTCTATTTTTTTTATTAGTTAATGAAACAATTATCCAAAACATTACCATTTAAAATTTATAATGTTCATTTTTAAAAATTGAAAAAAGCTAATAATATTCTTAATTTTACTAAATATAACTTATTAGTTCAAAAAATGTTAGATAAGACCTAAGTTCTCAAATGTTCTCAATTTTAAAATTGAAAAAAAATTGATAATGTTCTCAATTTTATTAGATAGTTGAATCAAACTAATAAGTAGAAGGGCAAAAATATTTAATCTCATCTTCTATTTTTTTTATTAGTTAATGAAACAATTATCCAAAACATTACCATTTAAAATTTATAATGTTCATTTTTAAAAATTGAAAAAAGCTAATAATATTCTTAATTTTACTAAATATAACTTATTAGTTCAAAAAATGTTAGATAAGACCTAAGTTATTATAATATTTGTAAATAGAACTTTTTGATGATTAACTTAAAAGTAAATAGGTAAATTTTTTTTGAATTTTTTATATGATTTTTTTGTCTTCTTTAGAAATGCTTTTACATTAACATGCCAAATGAACACTTAATCTAAATTTTTTAAATTAACAAAATAAAAAAAAAAATTATGCCATATAAAAAAAACACCAACAAAAATATCAATTAAAACACAAAACTTGAACATTAATTCCATCACTTCTACCTCGTTAGTGCTTTCTCTTTTACCATTTTCCTCCTTGAAAAATGCTAGAAATTCTAAGAAAATTATTAAAACTCTTACTAAATTTTCATATGGGTATAGGATAATATAAGTATAAATCCCATATCTATATTAATGTTTAGTAAAACATTTAATAATTTTTTTTAAAGTTCCTAGCTTTGCTGTAAGTCCTTTTGTAGTAGTATGCTTACCCAATGTCTATATTATCCTACACCTTCAGAACATTCACCTCATCACAATTGGTCCCCCAAAAAATAAAGGATAATTAAATGAGTGGTTGTGTAGTAGAAATTAAATGGGAATGGCTTGTGTCCAGCCAGAAATCAGATTAGACAGTACTGTTGGGGTTCACTACGGGTCCCGCTTTAATAATCCGAATCGTTGAATGCGTAGAACTCATTGAGTACTATATGTCTGTAAAAAATCAAGTTGATCGGATATTGATAGCTATCTGATCAAATTACTTTTGTATAAAAAAAATGGACGGTGAAAAAATTAACGGTTAAAAAAATTATTTTGATCACATACCTATCGATATCCGATCAACGTGATTTTTTACAAACATACAATATTCGACGATTTCTACATATTGAATGGTTTGAATTATCAAAACGGGACCCGTGGTGAGCCCTTACAGACCCAACAGCAGCGTCCAGTCCGATCTCGAACTGGACACAAGTTGATCCCAAATTAAATTTATATATTGTGAAATCATATATAAAATAATTCTAAATTACGAAGTTATAATTATGAGTAATTTTTGAATAATTGAGTCGAATTTGTAATATTGCCAAAGGTTGAATAAAAATATAAAATTAATCTTTGATGATGATGCACTACAAATAAATGGCATTGAGACATGCTAGGGTTTACGCTCGAAGAATGAATGAGGCTCCCAGCAGAGAGATTGGGATGTTTTTCAGGGTGGTTGCCCCTCTCTGCATCCCAAAAAGATGATCTCTCTTTCTCTCACACAGATCAAAGATCATTGGAGCCGATGATTTCACCTCCCAAATCAACAACCCTCTCTCTCTCTCTCTCTCTCTCTCTCTCTCTCTGTGTTTGCGACTGGAAGATTGGATCTTCTCCATCTTCTTCTCGCAGGTAATTCTATTTGCACCCAAAAAACATCAAAAAAAAATAAAATAATAATAATTGGCAGTCCTTCCGATGGGGTTTGAGGCTGTTGATGACAGCACAAAAACTCAACCCTCCGGGAGCGCTGTCTCCGGCGAAACAAAGAGAGGCTGTGACGATTAATTTCTTCTGAGCACATGAGTCGGGCACTGAGAACCCGACCCGTTCTTGGCGGGGCAACTCGGTGGGTCTGTGAGAGATAGACAGAGATATGGGTTCCCATTTCTTTCTTCTCTCACGGGTAACCGTTGTTGCAGCCATGGCGAATCCGGATTCTCGCCTGATCATATACATAGATCTGAGCCTCAAATACATATATATATTATTGTAGAAATTTGGGTCAATTTGTAATCTGGTTTGAGTGTTGTGAATTAGGCGATTGAGTAGTTAGGTTGAGATTTGATTTGAAATTTTATCGGAATTAAGAATTTTGAATGTTTAATTATTTATATATTGACATGTTTCTAATGGAGTTTTAATCTAATTGACATTGATATTGATAGGGCTCCGTTGGAGAAGTGTTATTTGGGGCTTGTTTTGGCTATTTTAATTATAAAAGATAAAATAAATTATTTTAATCACAAAAAATAAAATATTATATTTAATTTATAATCATTAAACTATTCTCTTACAAAAAAGTTAAAAAAATTAAAAAGTTAAAAAGTCTTTTCCAAACTAAATTTTTTAGTACAAGTTCAAATAATTAAAAAAATCAAAAAATTAATAAGTTAACTCACTTTCCAAATGGAGGCTATAAAATATTGACAAGTTTCTAATGGAGTTTTACACTATGTTTGGGAACTTAGGAGAGAAAATAAAAGAAATGATTACTTAAGTTATAAGAGAAAAGAAAAGAAAAGAAATGATTGTGATTTCTCTTCTCTTTGTTTGGATAATAAAGAAATAAAAGAAAAGAAATGATTGTGATTTCTCTCCTTCTTGTTTGGTTAGATTTCATTAAGAGAAAAGAAAAGAAAATATTTATGTTATATTACTAAAATAACCTTTTTATATTTTCAATCATTTTATTTCTTTTATTTTTATAGAGACAAAAATGATATTATGAAAATAGTGGTTTCTTTTCTCTCCCAATCTCTCCACTTTTGGGAAGATTGAAAATGAGGCTTATAAGAGAAATGAGTTTATCTCAATTTCTCTTTATTTCTTCCCATTTCTCTTCACTTAAGTTATCTAAACAAGTAAGAGAAATACATTTCTCTCTATTTCTTTTCTTTTCTCTCCAAATCACTCAATTCAAACATAATGTTAATCTAATTGATACTGATATCAAAATTTATGAGACTAATGGGAACCGAGTCAAAATTTTATCTTGAAGGACCCAAATTATGGGTCTTCTTTTTCGTAGTTTCTTTTGATGTTTAACGAATGCGTTATATGGATCAATTAATGTATATATTAATATATTAATTAGTATTACGATATTATTATTGATCATATTTATTATACAAGTTATAAATATTTAAAATTATATAAATGATGACATATCATCTATTAATGCATTAGTATGTATATTAATTAATATATATAGTATTGTTTGGTGTTTAGTAATTTTAATTCAAGGCTTTTTAGAAATTTTCAAAGATATTTCAAGAGTGCTGCTATTAGCACCTGTCAAAATTCTTTGGACTCCCATTTTATAATTTTTTTTATTACAATTATACCCTAAAGTAAAATTAAATTAAAAGACATTATTAAATGAAACACTCATCTATCAATAAGAACTAATACTCTATAATATTGGACCCCCACCCCTACCTCCAACTCCAACTCCAACTCCAAGTATACGTATTCCATGCTTGTAAACCCTAAACCTATTACTTTTCATAACCAACTAATATAAACCCTAAATCTATTATTTTTCATAATCATCTTAAATCCTGAATGTGTCATCTTCATCACCATCATCAACGCTATTGAACTTGAAAGTTTTGTTTCAAGTATAACGTATACTTCATCACTTATTTCACTGTGTAGAGCAATGGAGGACGAGGACAACATTCTCGGTCGTTTATCTGTTTTGTATTAACATTCTCGGTCGTTTTCGGTCGTTCTTGTTTCGTTCGAGCTGTTCGGTACTGGTTTGCTGACTGTTAGAATTATGTTCGGTAATACAGTACTGAACATAATCCTTTCGTTAGTTCCGAACATTAATGCAGATAGTCAGTTATGTAATTTTCTTTGTTAAACTAACTTAGAATGGAAAAGAGTGAATTGGAATGAATTTAAGTTATGTATTTTGAATGAATTTAATTCATGTTATTTTAAGTTGTGAATTGGAATGGATTCAAGTTACACAATGATGAACAAATTTTGTTCGGACATACAGTGCTGACAGGATCATTATTGTTCGACAAAACAGTTTTGAACAAAATACATTTTTTCGGCTACACAGTGGTGACCAAATTGGGTGGGTGTGCATTTCATTGTGAAAATATGGAGATTAATTTTCTATTATGAAAATATTATGGAAATATTATGGAGATTAGTTTTCCATATATATACATTGTTTTCTATTCTTACAATTCCACCAATCTTCACTTTCTCATCTGAATTTCCCAATCAATGGCAAATTTCAAAGAGACCCATGTCGTCGAAATCCCAATCGACAAAGAACACCAACCCCACAAGTAAATGCATTGTATTTTCAGGAACCACTTTTTAGATGTGGTTAATGTTGGAGAGAGAAGAGAGATTTGAAGGGGTTTTGAGAGAGAGAGAGAAAATGTGACGCCCCAAATTTTTTTTTTTTTTTTTGAAACGTCATAAGATTTAAATAACAATAACTTGCTAGATAAAATTTTAACTACTAGTTAGGAATTTTTAAGTTCTTACAAAGCCAAAGTCCAACGACAGAATAAACCTACAAGTTCACACACAACGTCACAACATAGTTTAATCCTAATACAAGGGATAACAGGATTTTATTCTGACAAAATATTGACTCTAAGTCAGCCAAGGTTCGATATTGGCAGCAGCTCCAATTTCAGCCTCAGTCCCTTCTTCAACATAATCTGGCATGAAACGCCAGGGCAACAAAATATATGCCATGAGTTTTGCAACACAGTAAGAAAACGTAACCAACCTACCATTCTTTTTAAGAGAAAAATAATAATATTCTAAACATGAGATAACAATATAATTATACACAGAAATTACAACCATTAGAATAGTTTCAGTAATTTTAATAAATTAGGTGACACTCGAAATCTCACCAAAGAGATTTAACTCACCAAACACTAAGCATGGCAACGGTTAATTTGAAACCCTCCCTTAGTCAAATATTTAAGTGTTACCAACCGTAACTACCAGGGATGCCCACGTCCGGAGTTATATACCCAAGTAGTGGCATCCGTGGTCTGCCCCAAGGAAACGGTCTGCCAGGGGTAAGCAACCTCCCTGTGTGCCACCTGCACATCCACCCTTATTCCAAAACCGAATACCGAAAAGGGTTCAAATAAGTCCCGTGCCATCTCAGAGTTTCGCAACACAATTTACATGAGAATTCTCAAAACCAGGACTCACCCTGAACAACCGGTGTTAACCGTCAACCCTTAATTCCGTAAAGTCTTTAAACCAAGACTCACCCCGAACAACTGGTATTAACCGTCAATTGTTAACTTTGTATATGCCGTTAATCATTTCAGTTAATTTTGATATTAATCACAAACAATTCCAAATTTTTAATCACAAATAATGTTATACCAACTCATTAAAATTCCCAATCATAAAATATTGCATGGGTCACACAATACTAAATAAAAGGACAGAATTTAAATAAACAATTTATTAAAACCATGGTATAACAACCGCCCCGACCTACAAGAATTAAACCCTAAACACACACATGCACAAATTTTTGATTTACAAAATTAGACTAGCATAATATTAAAGTGGTGATTTTATCCTATCTAAAAAAAATTTCACAGTATATATCTTGCAAATAAAATTATAAATACATTACTCATACAATTCTAAAATTCATATCAATCTACAGAATAATCCATAAACATGTGATACTCAATAAACATGTTATAGTTATTTTTCAGAAAGCTTTTCCCAAAAATAACTTATAAATAATTCTAAACAAATTCCAAGGGTGTTTATGACACAGATTTGTCACATTTCCTTATTTTAATTCCATGCTTAAATTTATAGATCAAACCAATAATCTAAGGATTTATTATGAAACTAGACTTCTCAAATTTCATCTTCTAGTTAGAAATTACCAGATTTGGCTTAGTATAGAATTTTAAATAAATTTTCAAATACATGGTAAAATCTGTCTCACAGTTTCAGATTCAGTTAGAAATTTGTATAAATTCTTAGAAAGCTCAAAAATTGTTTCCAAAAATTTCTGGATAAACTAGACATCATTATCAACAACTTTGTAGAAGAAATCATCTCGAAATTCTGAGTATAAAATTGTCTAAAAATTCGGGTAACATGCTGGCAGATTCAAGACAGATTATTCTCAACACAGTTTCAGATTTAGTTAAAAATTTGTAGAAAGCTCAAAAATTGTTTCCAAAATTTTCTGGATAAACTAGACATCATTATCAACAACTTTGTAGAAGAAATCATCTCGAAATTTTGAGTGTAAAATTGTCTAAAAATTCGGGTAACATGCTGGCAGATTCAAGACAGAGTATTCTCAACACAGTTTCAGATTTAGTTAAAAATTTGTATAAATTCGTAGAAAGCTCAAAATTGTTTCCAAAAATTTCTGGATAAACTAGACATCATTATCAACAACTTTGTAGAAGAAATCATCTCGAAATTTTGAGTGTTAAAAATGTCTAAAAATTCGGGTAACATGCTGGCAGATTCAAGACAGAGTATTATCAACACAGTTTCAGATTTAGTTAAAAATTTGTATAAATTCGTAGAAAGCTCAAAAATTGTTTCCAAAAATTTCTGGATAAACTAGACATCATTATCAACAACTTTGTAGAGGAAATCATCTCGAAATTTGAGTGTAAAATTGTCTAAAAATTCGGGTAACATGCTGGCAGATTCAAGACAGATTATTCTCAACACAGTTTCAGATTTAGTTAAAAATTTGTATAAATTCGTAGAAAGCTCAAAAATTGTTTCCAAAAATTTCTGGATAAACTAGACATCATTATCAACAACTTTGTAGAGGAAATCATCTCGAAATTTTGAGTGTAAAATTGTCTAAAAATTCGGGTAACATGCTGGCAGATTCAAGACAGATTATTCTCAACACAGTTTTAGACAATGTATCAAATGTACATAATCGGAAAAATTTCAATTATATAAAAAAAATGAGAGGGTTGAGAGGGTTTTCTTACTTAGTAATAGAGTGACAAAATGGTTGAGAATTTTGGCTTCTTTAATCTCCTACTCTTCTTCCTCTCCTAACACCAAGCTTGGTGCCTTTGGGGATTTCTCTCTTCTCTTTTTTTTTTTTTTTTTCTTTCTCACCGGATGCTTGCATGCACAAGGAAGGCTTGCATGCATATAAATATTGAAGACATCTCTTTCTCCCTCTCATTCTTCCATTATTTTATTTTCTCAAAAACATTCCATTCCCTTCTCCAATTTCTAAGAGCAAACTTTCTCTAATTTTCATAAGTTCTTCCCTAAATTTTATAAAGGATGGTGCGTTTGGTAGGAGCTGTGGGTTGTTTGCCCACGGTTTGTTTGTTTGTATTTTTTTTTTTTTGTGTGGGTTTCTGAAAATTGACACACTAAGATTTTTAACTAAGGTATTTAGTAAGAATAGTTATTATATTGAATCATAATTAAAATAATTTATAAACAACAAATATTGAATACCCACAAAATTATTATTCTTAATAATGTCTTGTTAGTGATTGAATTGAGTCAATTTAAAACTAACTTTTACACTAATGTATAATTCAGATAGACTGTAGACAAAATTAATTAATAAATTTTCTTTAAAGAATAATTAAAAGATGGGTTTTCACAGAAAAGAGAGAGAAGAGAGAGAAAAATCTTCACTTTCTCATCTGAACAAAAGGGGTTTTGAGAGAGAGTGAGAGAGAAAAGAGAGAGAAAAGACATCATTGATGAGGAGAGAGAGAGAGAGAAGAGAGGGAGACAGAGAGTGGGTGTGGTTAGGGGTGTGAATTGCGTGCATTTACTTGTGGATTTAAGCTAAGGTTAATGTTGGAATGGATTCAGGTGCGTGTGCATTTCATTGTGAAAATATTATGAATATGGGTAGATTTGATAATAAGTGGGGTGTCCAAAAAAATATTATTAAAATTTAGGGTATCTCCTCTCCTTTGGG
>NW_021026367.1:966238-991820 GCF_004153795.1 Camellia sinensis | reverse complement strand
TACACATTTTTTTTTATAAAAAGTCAAAAAGTTAACCCAAACATCCATATTTTCAACCTCAATTTTTTAGTCTAAAAAGACAAAAAGTACACTTATTTAGGACACCCCAAACAACCCCTAACTAATGATACCATGTTTTACAATTAATTTTAAGAAATTCATCTCTTTTGAAAATTTGGAAAGTATTTCCTGATTTGTAATTATTTTTTGCCTCTATCTTTTTATCTCAATTTTTCTAAAAAATATAGTAAAAAGTAGACCAAAAAAAGGAAATTAAAAAAAGGAGAAATAGCAAATCAATGGGACACTATATATGAAATTTTTTGTGATGTAACTTTGACACACATGATAAACTTGTACCATGCACGCAGAAAACTTGTAATATCATGAAAATGAAAATATTTTTTCACTACACCATTGAAATGTGATTTCGCCATTAAAAAATACCTTATGTGAAAGTAACATAACATTATTTGGGCCTATTTTGGCAACATTAAAAAGATGAGCTTATCAGTTTATTGAAAATTGACACACTAAGATTTTTAACTAAGGTATTTAGTAAGAATAGTTATTATATTGAATCATAATTAAAATAATTTATAAACAACAAATATTGAACACCCACAAAATTATTATTCTTAATAATGTCTTGTTAGTGATTGAATTGAGTCAATTTAAAACTAACTTTTACACTAATGTATAATTCAGATAGACTGTAGACAAAATTAATTAATAAATTTTCTTTAAAGAATAATTAAAAGATGGGTTTTCACAGAAAAGAGAGAGAAGAGAGAGAAAAATCTTCACTTTCTCATCTGAACAAAAGGGGTTTTGAGAGAGAGTGAGAGAGAAAAGAGAGAGAAAAGACATCATTGATGAGGAGAGAGAGAGAGAGAAGAGAGGGAGACAGAGAGTGGGTGTGGTTAGGGGTGTGAATTGCGTGCATTTACTTGTGGATTTAAGCTAAGGTTAATGTTGGAATGGATTCAGGTGCGTGTGCATTTCATTGTGAAAATATTATGAATATGGGTAGATTTGATAATAAGTGGGGTGTCCAAAAAAATATTATTAAAATTTAGGGTTTAGAGTTGAGGTCCAAAGAAATGGGGGGTTCAAAAAATTTTGGTAAGTGCTAATAGCAGCACTCTATTTCAAAAGCCTACTAAGGTTGTGCCACTATTTGGACATTATTTTATTGAACAAATTACCCACACTACTTTTAGATTTGTCTAGTTTTGAAAATTACCACCACTTCTTTTGTGTTGTGGTTGGTTCAATGATTTAGGGGTTGTTTGGGATGATCTAAATAAATATATTTTTTTATCTTTTTATAAAAAGATATATAGAAAAGTAGAGAGGTAGTGTGATGAAAAAAAGATAAAAAGATAGATTATTTAGGGGATGCCAAACCACCTCTTAGTTTGTATTTGATTTAAGAATTTTTTTAAAAAAATAGTAAAATATAAATAAAATATAATTATATTTTACATATTTTTTTAATAATTTTGTATTTTAAATTTCTTTTCAAACCAATGAATCAAACATAGCAATACATTTTGTTGTGAATACCACCACTCCAGGTCTCCTTGATCAGGGATTGATGGCAATTCTATTTTTATACATCAATTCTACTTTGGTCTCTTTAATAAGAGTTTGTCAGTAATTATATTTTCACACATTAATTTTGTGTGAGTGAATTTCTGATCACACTGCCAAACTAGAACTCAGCTGGAGAAAATACTGGCAGAATAGATTAAGCCCGAATGACCTATCACAAAAAGAAGAGATTCAGGCGGTGGTTCGTCCACCCGGGAGCACTCCGATGAACAAGTCAGTTATCTCTCAAAGATAGCAAAAGTGCTTAACTCACTATTCAGAATATCAAAAACGTACCTTAGACCCATGAGGGTGCCTCTCTTTTATAAATAAGAGGGAAAAAGTAATTAATTGATGTGTAGGATATGAAAGAATGAGAGAGGGGATAGAAAAAATGATTGAAAACAGTTTTAAAAAATTGTAAATCAAACAAATTTTAAATTTTAAACTCTCAAAATTTGATTTGAAAATCCAAACCAAATAAGCCCACATTTTTTTTTTCCTATTTTGATTCATGATATGAGTAAATTTTTATAATTTACTTTTAAAATATAATTATGTTCAATTTTGAAAAAAATATCTCGTTAACAACTATGTAACATAAAACTAAATTATACTAAAATTTTAATATTCAAAATTCATAAATTGTTTAGTTGAGTTTTCAAAACTTATTCCTGAATAAAAGTCAATCATTTTACAATCTACCAAACCACATATTTAGAGTTATTTTGGGAAGATAATTAAAATTCATATTTTAACTTTTAACTCATTTTGAGTCATATCATCTCTCACATTTTTTACATATATATATTTTTTTTAAATCAAAAAAATTAACTTTTAACCATCTTCTCAAAACAACTCAAAGAACTAATCGAAATAAAATCACGTTGTTAACTTCACTCTTGAAAAAAAATTACATAATTATTAAAGTAAATTATAATAAACTCCCCTTAACTATAACTTAATTTTGAGTTGCCCCTTTAATGTTTATAACTTGACACTCAATTCTTTCTTAGTTTTGTTTTGCTACTCTAAACCCCTTATGTTGTGAGATCGTTAGGGATTTGGATTGAATTTCATTTACTGCTTCCATCTTTCACACAATCGAACATCTTTGATCATTCTCTTTATTAGTAAGGAGCTCATTGTAGTTTCGTAAGACTGACCCTGTAATGTCAGCCCTACCATCATTCTATGTTGCCGTTTGGCAATTGGGTTTTTTAATTGACGTTTTGACTTTTTAACGATTTTAGTTTAGAATTAAAAGTTTGTTGGATTTGACTTTTTTGATTTTTTTTGACTTTCGTGAGAGAAAAAAATAAAATAATTATGGTTTAAATGTAACATTTTGTTTTATTGACTTATTTAGCCTATTTTATCTTTTGTGCTTTTTTAGCCAAAAAGTTCTAACCAAACAACCCCTCTAGTGAGTTAATGATTGTCATCTTGTTGCCGATGTGTTAAGAAATTTATCGAATAAGTCCTTACTACTTACTCTCCTTTCAACATGTTCTTTTTTTACATTGGATATACTTGTACTATGTTTGGCTGATAAATTTAAAAAAGGATTTGGAAACTATAGGTAAAATGTAAATATAAAATACCTACATTTTACTTAATTTTACACTTTTTTCTTTTTCCTTTTCAAATTTCTTTCTAAATTTGTCAACCAAATACAACGTTAGAGTCTTCAAAAAGCCCAAGATACCCTTATTATATGTTGGAACCAAACATAACCATATATATATATATACATATATCTATTACATTGTAATAAGCATAACCAAAACATCTACAAACAAAGCTTCGGAAGTCGAGTCATTGAAATTCACGGTGGGGAAGTGTGCGGGGAGCAAATATTCAGGCGAGCCCGCACTCCTTGCTTCCGAGCTCCGTTTCTATCCGATCACCTGCGTGCACAACAGCGGTGAGCTACCCGACAGTGTGTGGCTGGAAAACCCCTCCGACGATCAAGTTAGCACACACCTGAGGATAGATAGAGAGAAGGGAGAGTGTTGAGTATTTAATGTATGTCTCACCAAATGTTCGTTCGTCCAGCATGGGGGGCGCAGACTTGCTTATATACCCTCTGCGCCCCAAATCTACTCCCAGTGATCTTTCGACACGTGATTCTGCTATCCCATCTGTCAGCACAAATCTTGCTGAACATCACCTAACCCGACTGCCAGCCCACTCTACTGGGAGCTCGGCAGCCGGGCTGAATCTTCTTGGCTGTCGACGGTCATGCTGTGTTTCATGCCCAATTGCTCCAAGAACTGAGATCCTTTCCAGCCATGCTCGCCAGCATTCCGGCGAAGCTGACCTTAAGACTGGTCGTACCGGTCAACCAAAGGCCATCCAGCCGGGCTTCTGGCACAAGCTTCTCGGCCGGGCTAACGGTGCGTGCCTTTGACCGAGCAACGCAAGTTGCATGGGTATCACCTACGCAGACCCAAGTGGCTTGGTCCATCTCTGAGCAGCCCCGACTCCGGGCGAATCCAAAGTTATCGCGGCCCAAGGCACCATTGGGCCTCCAATTTGCTCGGTCTCTAACTCGGCCCATATCCGGCTCATAATTCTCCCTCTCAATTGCCTCTTAATTCCGTCCACACAAGCGTGACTGGGATTACCAATTCTGACCGGGGTAACACTTCCTCGGTCCTCGGTTTGCAATACGGTGACCGGGCTACTTGACATGCCTGTCTTCAAAACTTGCCCGGCCGATGCCTCGATTCACCATCCTGTCTCTTTAGTACTGGCGCTGCTGTCAATAGGGACGCGTGTCGTGGGTTGATTGGCCTTGAGCAGCCAAACATCACGTCCGTTCAGATTCAAATTTTTGGCGGTCTTATTCATCTCTATAAACATATTGAACCTTCTTTCATTTCAACCTTACCGACCCTCTCTCCTCCTTGTCGATCCAGAGCTTCTGCCTTCGCTGGCTTGCCATTGCTGAGTTCATCTTCGAAGAAGAACACTTTGCCCTCTCCTGGTAAGTTCTCCGAGCCCTTGTTATTATTGTTTTCGTTTCATATTTTTCTTCTTTATAGCACCAAATTCGTAGGTTTAGGGCCTCCCCCACCCAAAACCTTCAATGCCCCTTAGTTTCTTCACTGTTCTTCAAAATTGAGAGGGAGAATTATGGGCCGGATATGGGCCGAGTTAGAGGCCGAGCAAATTGGAGGCCCAATGGCGCCTTGGGCCGCGATAACTTTGGATTCGCCCGGAGTCGGGGCTGCTCAGAGATGGACCGAGCCACTTGGGTCTGCACAGGTGATACCCGTGCAACTTGCGTTGCTCGGTCAAAGGCACGCACCGTTAGCCCGGCCGAGAAGCTTGTGCCAGAAGCCCGACTGGATGGCCTTTGGTTGACCAGTGCGACCAGTCTCAAGGTCGGCTTCGCCGGAATGCTGCCGAGCATGGCTAGAAAGGATCTCAGTTCTTGGAGCAATTGGGCATAAAACACAGCATGGCCGTCGACAGCCAAGAAGATTCAGCCCGGCTGCCGAGCTCCCAGTAGAGTGGGCTGGCAGTCGGGTTAGGTGATGTTCAGCAAGATTTATGCTGACAGATGGGATAGCAGAACCACGTATCTAGAGATCACTAGGAGTAGATTTGGGGCGCAGAAGGTATATAAGCAAGTCTGCGCCCCCCCATGTTGGACGGACGAACATTTGGTGAGACATACACTAAACACTCAACACTCTCCCTTCTCTCTATCTATCCTCAGGTGTGTGCTAACTTGATCGTCGGAGGGGTTTTCCAGCCACACACCGCCAGGTAGCTCACCGCTGTTGTGCACACAGGTGATTAGATAGAAACGGAGCTCGGAAGCAAGGAGTGCGGGCTCGCCTGAATATTTGCTCCCCGCACAATTGGCGCCGTCTGTGGGAAGCTTGCAGACAAAACCTTGTCTTCCAGGCTCGTTTGATCACTGTCCATGGCGAACAACGAAGAGATTCCGCTGTCCGCCGTCGACAGAGTCACCCCGGAGTCGGGCAGATGGAGAAAAGGGCATCCCACCATCGTTCTTCCGATGGCAGACCTAGAGACTTCTCCAGGAGGACATTCAAGAGATACGCGGGATAAGCGCGGAAGAAGTTATGGTCATTCACGGAGTCCAGACGGTCATCGGCAGTGGAGAGAATCACATGCCAGACGTCTGGAACACAAGTTAAGGGACCAGGACGCCGTCATCAGGCAAATGGCGGCGGAGATGGAGGAGCTGAAGCCACATGTCAAAGGAAAGGGTGTAGCTGGAGTGGGCGACCAGAGTGAGCGCACCCAACCACGCCTTTCAAGCAGTTAGAGCCAGCGGCGTACACCGTCCATCTCAATCACCAGAAGTTACAAGGTTGGAGATTCTGACGCGCACGAAGAGAAATCTAGTGCGCAAGATAGTACCTACCAACCCTCACGTCCGGCGACGACGTCGAGGTATTCTTATTCTGCTCATTCAGAGGATTTGCGGGCAGTTTTGAAGGAACGGGCTCGCCGGCGGGAGGCTCAAAGGGTGCCGGCGTTCCAGCGGCTATCCTATGGGGTTCACGCCAGCGAGGAGGTCGGAATGCCTCTACCCCACCCAGCCGCGCCTCTCCTTGTAGATACAGAATTGGCAAGGCTGAGTGCCACTCCATTCTCCGTGGATATAGAGACCGCACCGCTTCCGGCGGGCTTCCACCAGCCAAAGTTCACGCTCTATGACGGAAAAACTGACCCGTATATGCATGTAAGTCATTTCCAACAGGTCATGGACGGACATAGGCGGAATGACGCTATGATGTGCTTGATCTTCCCGTCGAGTTTGGGCGAGCTGGGTTTGAAATGGTTCGAGAGGTTGCCGGAGGGGAGCATTGAAAGGTGGCAGCAGTTGGCCGATGCCTTTGTGACGCGTTTCAAAACCAACATCAAAACACCAAAGGAAGTTGATCACCTCCTGAGTGTCAAGATGGAGCCAAGCGACACATTGAAGGCATACAACTCCAGATATTGGGAGACCTTCAACGAGATTTTGGATTGCCCGACCAACCTTGCAATCACACAATACAAGCGAGGTCTCCCGGTCGGACATAGACTGCGGGACTCGCTTACCATGCACCAGCCGACATCCATGGGCTAGCTAATGCAGTGCATCAATGAGCACATCCGTGTGGAGGATGATGCGTCAGCATCTACCGTGAAGGCAACTCCGGTTGAACCTAACAAGCGGTCAGCTGGCAAAGTGCACGCGGTCGGGCAGGAGTTCGGCTGATCCAGCGACCGTGCTGAGGAATCGGACCGTGGCACTAATCGCAAGAACCGCGGTAGGGGGCGTCGGAATGACCGGGATGATTACCCCCGGGATGACGTAGCCGATGCTAACAGAAGGTTGAAAGCAAGGATAGGCATCACCACGGTCTTTAAGATTTCAATCTATCGCATACTTAGTGAAATCCGTGATGAGGAGTATGTCCGGTTTCTTGCTAAGTTAGGCGACGGACAGAAGGGCTTCAATCCGCGGTACCGTTGCACGTTTCACCGGGAGCGAGGCCATCGGACAGAAGATTGTTTGCCTTTGAGGCAACACTTGGAAGAGCTAGTCGCTGCCGGCGACTTGGACCTTTACATTCATGGCGGCGTGGAGGCCAATCAAGCTCCGGTTGATCCGCGGGGACCGGATGACCGAGATGCGCCTCCCCAAGGGGTTATTAATGTCATCCACGGCATAGTGGAACCGGCGCGTGTATGCGAGCTCCGAGGAATGATCAAGTAGGCAGAACACATGAGGGAAGTTTTGTCGGTTCAGCCTGCAATCAAAAAGGGGAAGACTGAAGAGAAAGACGTGATCAGTTTCTCCTTAAGAGACCTAGAGCGCATTTAGACGCCGCACAATGATGCCCTAGTGGTAACACTCCGCGTCAAAGAATTTGATGTCAAACGGATCTTGATCGATCAGGGAAGCTCGGTTGAGATCATGTACTACGACGCTTTCAAACAGCTCAAGCTCCGGGATACAGATTTGGCCCCGGCGACTTCGCCACTGGTTGGTTTCAACTCACAACCGGAGTGGCCTTTGGGAAAGATTATCCTGCCGGTCAAAGCGGGATCCGTTGTCAAACAAGTGAAGTTCTGGGTGTTGCAAGTGCCATCCACTTATAATTTGATCCTAGGAAGGGGATGGCTTCACGCTATGCAAGCCATAGTGTCGACCTATCATCAGGTGATGAGATTCCCCTCGGATATGGGGGCAATCGAGGAGGTCTGGGGCGATCAAGTCATGTCGAAGCAATGCTTCGTGGCAGTCAACGGGAGCCGAGCTGCCAAAGGCTTCGTTCAAATGATTGAGGGACAGAAAGACCGGGCAGTCCTTGACGACGTGGGCACCAAGGCTGAGGACAAAGCTGTCGAGGAGTTGGTGGAAGTGCGCATTGATACAGAGCATCCGGACAAGTTCTTCTTGCTCGGCTCTAGCCTTACAGCCCAAGAACGGACCGACATGGTTGAGTTTTTGATGGCCAACATCGAACTTTTTGCATGGTCACCTTACGACATGCCCGGTTTCGATCCTAGTTTTATATGCCATCATCTCAATGTCTTCCCCGGCGCCAAGCCGGTCATTTAGCGAACAAGGAAATCGGCGCTGCATCACGCCGAGGTGGTTACGGAGGAAGTGAAGAACCTGCTTGAGGAGCGGGCAATTCAGGAAGTGCATTACCCTCGGTGGATTTCAAACACAGTCGTGGTGCCCAAGAAGAATGGGAAGTGACGAGTTTGCATTGACTACAAGACCGTCAATTGAGCTTGTCCGAAAGACAGTTTCCCTCTGCCTAGAATAGACCAGCTTGTGGACTTGACGGCTGGACATAACAGGCTCAGTTTCTTAGACGCCTACTGCGGCTACCATCAGATTGCCATGCATGGGCCCGACCGAGAGATCACCTCGTTTACTACACCAAGGGGACTATTCTGCTACCGAGTCATGCCTTTTGGTTTGAAGAACGCTAGGGTAACTTTTCAAAGGATGGTGACCAAGATGTTCGCTTCTCTGCTGGGCCGGACAATGGAGGCCTATATTGACGATATGGTGGTTAAGAGCCGGCATCAAGCAGACTATTTATCCGATTTGGCCAAAATGTTCGCCATTCTAAAAAAGCACAAGTTACGCCTGAATGCGTCTAAGTGTGCCTTCGGCGTGGGATCCGAAATTTTTTTGGGTTTCCTAGTCACGAACCGAGGTATCGAAGCAGACCCTACACAAATCCGAGCCGTGCAAGAGTTAAAACAGCTTAGCTCGGCTAAGGATGTGTAGCATCTGGCCGGAATGGCCGCCGCGCTTAACCGATTTATAAGCAGGTCATCAGATCGCTGCCACTCTTTTTTTCAAGCCTTGAAATCAAAGTTCTCCTGGGATGAAGAGTGTGACCGGGCTTTGGCCGAGCTCAAGGAGTATTTGTCTTCAGCACCGTTGTTGGTCACATCGAAGCCCGGAGAAGAACTTTACCTTTATTTGGCCATATCGCAGCATGCAGTCAGTGTAGTGCTTGTCCGGTCAGAAGGAATCAAACATCTACCCATCTTCTACGTTAGTAAAACCTTGCTACCAGTAGAGTCGAGGTACTTGCCGCTGGAAAAACTTGTGTTAGCTTTGATGATGGCTTCAAGGAAGTTGGCACACTATTTCCATGCCCATACCATCATCGTCTTGACCGAGTTCCCTCTCAAAGCTTTGTTCGAACGGACAGACTTCTTCGGTCGGATTCTTAAGTGGGCGGTCGAATTGGGACAGTTTGATGTGAAGTTCCAGCCGCGCACAGCCATAAAAGCCCAGACTCTGGCCGACTTCGTTGCTGAATTCTCACTTGGAACTCATCCGGTGTGCCGGTCGATATTGCCGTGGAAGATGAAGAGGTGAATGCAAGCTCGACCGAAATACCACAGCTTGGCGGCATTGGCGACGCGGAGCTTGCGCGCCCCGCCGAAGCTTCTTCAGTTAATACGGTATTACAACCCGGTGATGCGATGGCGGAGTTGGCCGTCACTGACCAACTCGCTTTGTCCGACACCCCATCATCGAGGAGGATAAAAATGGAACCGCTCAGCACAGAGCCTGCGGTCGGCATAATACCGCAACCTGGCGATTCGCCTACGGACTTAAGCATTATGAATCAACTTGCCGAGTCCGGCGCTGAATCACCAAGGGGGGCTGAAGTGGAACTGCTTAGCACGGGACCAGAAGTCGAACAGCCGAGCAACCGTGATCCCATTAACCTTCAAGCTTCTCAGGACCCCTCAGAGTGTTGGAAGCTCTTTGTCGGCGAAATGTGGAAATTTTTTGTTGATGGAGCCTCGAACCATCACCGGGCTGGGTATTGTTCTGATTTCGCCAGACGGACTGACTATTGAACATTCCCTTGGCTTCCCAGCATCCAACAATGAGGCCGAATACGAGGCGCTATTGGCCGGTCTCAAGAGCGCGCTTCAGATGCAAGCATCCGAACTAATGGTTTACAGTGACTCCCAGCTTGTGGTTAACCAAGTTTCTGGGGTTTACGAGGCAAATGATGACAGAATGATGAAGTACCAAGCTCTGGTCAGAGACCACATCAAGCGATTTCAAGCGATCAGGGTCCAACAGATTGGCCGAGAAGAAAACGGCCGAGCAGATGAGTTGGCCGGCCTTGCTTCTATGGTCGACAGCACATCTCCCAACCCTCTTTTGATTGAATTCCTTCCGAGGCCCAGCATTGAGGAAGCCGGGCAGACAGAAGTACTTTGAGCCGAGCTAGGTCCTTCTTGGATGGACCCCATAATCCTCTTTCTCAGAGAATGGACCCTTCCAGTCGACAAGAAGGAAGCGCATAAAGTGCGGGTGAAGTCTGAGCGGTTCTGGCTCTCTCCACCAGGCACTTTATACAAGAAGTCTTTCACCGGCCCCTACCTGAAGTGTGCGCACCCTAGTAGCGTGGAAGCCTTCCTTTGCGAGATACACGAAGGCATCTATGGCAGTCACATAGGGGACAGGTCCTTGGCCTACTGAGCTATTTCGCAAGGCTACTGGTGGCCGTGCATGCAAGCCGACGCCCAGAAATATGTTCACAAGTGTGAGAAATGCCAGAAATTTGCCCACCAGATCCATCAGCCTGCCAGGGAACTTCTTCCCCTCACTAGCCCTTGGCACTTTGCGATGTGGGGGCTAGATATAGTGGGGCCACTCCAAACAGCACCAGACAACCGGAAGTTCTTCATCGCGGCCACAGACTACTTCACCAAATGGGTTGAAGCGGAGCCTTTGGCAACAATCAAGGCGAAAGACGTGAAGCGGTTTGTCTGGCAGAACGTGGTCACGCGGTTTGGCATCCCCAAAATTTTAATCTCTGATAACGGCACCCAGTTTGACGGTTGCCTATTCAGAGGGTTTTGTGAAGATTTGAAGATCAAATTCTACAACTCTACTCCGGCTTACCCGTAGTCCAACGGTCAAGCCGAGGCTTCGAACAAAACCATTCTTGCTGGACTGAAGAAAAGGCTTGAGAAAGCCAAAGGAAAGTGGGCTGAGGAGCTCCCCAGTGTCCTTTGGGCATACCGAACAACCCCACGGCGATCTACCGGGAAAACTCCTTTTGCTTTGGCATATGGCATGGAGGCGGTCATCCTTTTGGAAGTTGGTATGCCCACCCTCAGAAGTGAAAGTTTTGAGCCCGAGCTGAACGCCGAAGCCATTGCCTTGAAATTGGACCTAGTGGAAGAACGCCGGAAAAAGGCTCTTATCCATGTGCCGCCTACCAACAGGAGCTTTCAAGGAAATACAACAAAACCGTGCACCCCAGACCGTTCAAAGTGGGTGATTGGGTCTTGCGAAATGTCATGGGCAATACCTTGGTGCCAGGCGAAGGCAAACTTGGGGCAAATTGGGAAGGACCCTACAAGATAATTGGTCTGGCAGGCAAGGGGGCATATCACTTGGAGGACTTGGATAGTAGAGTAATACCCCGGCCATGGAATGCAGCCAACCTCAAGTTGTATTATTTTTAGCTTTTGCTCTCTTTTTTGTGCAAATGAATTTTTTGCCTTACACTTCATGTAATATTAATTTTTGTCAATATATAAAAATGGCTCATCTTTGCCTTGGAATTTTTTGTTGAAAGAGTTGATGTTTTGCTTCAACTTAGGTACTCTCAACCGAGATGTTTACTCCGGTTGAAAGAGTTGACGTTTTGTTTAACTTAGGTACTCTCAACCGAGATGTTTACTCCGGTTGAAAGAGTTGACGTTTTGTTTAACTTAGGTACTCTCAACCGAGATGTTTACTCCGGTTGAAAGAGTTGACGTTTTGTTTAACTTAGGTACTCTCAACCGAGATGTTTACTCCGGTTGAAAGAGTTGACGTTTTGTTTAACTTAGGTACTCTCAACCGAGATGTTTACTCCGGTTGAAAGAGTTGACGTTTTGTTTAACTTAGGTACTCTCAACCGAGATGTTTACTCCGGTTGAAAGAGTTGACGTTTTGTTTAACTTAGGTACTCTCAACCGAGATGTTTACTCCGGTTGAAAGAGTTGACGTTTTGTTTAACTTAGGTACTCTCAACCGAGATGTTTACTCCGGTTGAAAGAGTTGACGTTTTGTTTAACTTAGGTACTCTCAACCGAGATGTTTACTCCGGTTGAAAGAGTTGACGTTTTGTTTAACTTAGGTACTCTCAACCGAGATGTTTACTCCGGTTGAAAGAGTTGACGTTTTGTTTAACTTAGGTACTCTCAACCGAGATGTTTACTCCGGTTGAAAGAGTTGACGTTTTGTTTAACTTAGGTACTCTCAACCGAGATGTTTACTCCGGTTGAAAGAGTTGACGTTTTGTTTAACTTAGGTACTCTCAACCGAGATGTTTACTCCGGTTGAAAGAGTTGACGTTTTGTTTAACTTAGGTACTCTCAACCGAGATGTTTACTCCGGTTGAAAGAGTTGACGTTTTGTTTAACTTAGGTACTCTCAACCGAGATGTTTACTCCGGTTGAAAGAGTTGACGTTTTGTTTAACTTAGGGCAAGCTCTTCCTCGGCCTCAGCTTGCAACGTGCTGAAGACGTCGTTGGCAGAGGGCACGAGGTAGACCGGTAGGAAGGCAGCCGGGGGAGCGGCAAACACATCGGTATCAGGACCTTGACCGAGATGTTCGCAGGCTGACTTGCAGCCCGCTTTGAAATAAATGTCTTGAGTAGCGAAGACCTGCTTCTTATAGTTATCCTCGGCTTCCTTGAAGCCGGCGTTGTTGGCATCCTCACACTCCTTCTTCCTTGACTTCTTGAGCGCATCCAGCTCGGCCTGGAGCTTATCCCTCTTCTTCTTGGCTTCATCAAGCTGGCCGAGCAACCTATTGTTGTCAGCATTGGCAATTTGCAGAGAGGATTTTGCTCGGTCCAGCTCAGTTTGAAGGCTCTGCACTTGGCCGGCAGTGTCATTTGCCTTCTACCGTAGTCGATGGATTCGCTCCATGACCAAGTGTTGCTTCTGGATGGCCTGCAAGAAGAAAGTTCGATCAGAGAAGAAACAACGCAAACACTTGTAAAATTTAAGTAGAAGATTGAGATTCTTACCTTGGTCATGGACTTCACGGCTGATTTCACCAACCGGGTGTCAGGGACATGGTCGCTGCCCACCACGTCGCGCGGCAGCAGAAGGGCTTTTAAAAGGTCGAAGGCGAGCAAGTGCTCCTTGTCGCCCTTGACGGAAGCATTACCCGGGATGTCTTTACCCCGGTGCTTCAGCCGCGGTCGCCACGGAGGTGTTGGGTCGACAATATCGGTGGGTTGCTCGGTGGTTAGCTCGGCAACCAGCTCGGCAGTTGGATCTGCGCGAGGTCTTTTGCCAGCCCGGCGGGCCTCTTGTATGGCCTGCCCGGCGGCTGGAGATGCCAAAGCGACCACGGGGCCGCTGGATTGCCCGGCAGCTTGAGAATGGGTAGTAATGCTTGATATCTCGGCTGAGGTTGCTGTGAGGAGGTTCTTGATGCGGCTTCGTTTTGCCATCTCTTGTTCTTCGGTCAGTCGGATTAGCGGCACGTCCAGTAAAGTTGGGTCCGGAGGAGGCGTTGGAGCACGGAGAAAGTCTGTAACTTTACTTCGGCGTGGAGCTGAGTATCTGTAGGTTGGAGTGTAGCCGAGCAACTCGTTACAATCTCGGTGGCTGTAACGGAGCACGGTTCAGATGGCTTCAACGTTGGGATATTGGTAGTTGGATTGCAAGGCTTGAATTGCTGCAAAAGAAACAGGAAAAATAGTAAGTACAAAATGTTGAAGGTAGGGACTTAACCGAGCAAATTAGCGCGACTTACATGTGGAACCAAAGCTCTTGCTGATGAACCAGCCCGGTACGTCGGCTGTTTCATAATTTCCAGACACCTAGAAGAAGTCGTCATCATGTAAGTCCTTGTCCGGGGTGCCGGTTATTATCTTCTCTTTGCCCGATCTTATTTTTAAATAATAGGCCAGGCCGTCGCCAGTGTGCCCAAAGGTGTATTGTCGTAGTATCTCGGCTAAACCTAAGTTTGTTCGTAGTCGGTTGTTTAGCTCGTGCAGGCCATTGATTATTCGGTAGGTGTTGGCCGAAACCTGGGTGGGTGCTAGCCCGGTGCAGCACAGAAATTCGGTCATCAGAGGGTTGACCAGGAAGCGGAGGCCTCCTTCAATTACTGACAGCACGGTGAAGGGGCATTGGTCAAGCCTGCCCCAAGGGGTTGTTTCTATCTCGGCGAGCTCTATGTGGACGTCTGCTGGGATACCGTATTCTTCCCTGAAGGCAGCCAAGGCAGCAGGTGTGTCCACAAGGAAGCGAAATTTTCCCATGTTTGACTGACTAATCTAGCTCGGCTGTGGTGGTTTGGCACATGCTGGGGATTAATGGCTGCTCGGTCCTTGAGAGCCTCGGGATTGGTCTTTGGTCCCCTTGGACTCTGCAGGAAAACGGAGGGTAATTGTAAGTGGGAGCGCGGTCGCGCAAAACGAGCTAGAGTTGATTATGCCAAACCACCTTGGTCGCAAAGGTTAGCCAAGGAGCTCGGTCGCCGAGCGAACCAGTGATTAGCCCGGTCGAGTGGCCAAGTCCATTTTGCTACCCTGGTTTCTCCTAAGGTTGGGACAAACTAAAGATTTGCTCGGTCTGAGTGATTTTTTGGATCGAATGAAGATCTGGAGCCCGGTCCACCCCAGATCTTCATTGTTCATCAGGGAAATTGAAGAACAGTGAAGAAACTAAGGGGCATTGAAGGTTTTGGGTGGGGGAGGCCCTAAACCTACGGATTTGGTGCTATAAAGAAGAAAAATATGAAACGAAAATAGTAATAACAAGGGCTCGGAGACCTTACCAGGAGAGGGCAAAGTGTTCTTCTTCGAAGACGAACTCAGCAATGGCAAGCAAGCGAAGGCAGAAGCTCTGGATCGACAAGGAGGAGAGAGGGTCGGTAAGGTTGAAATGAAAGAAGGTTAAATATGTTTATAGAGATGAATAAGACCGCCAAAAATTTGAATCTGAACGGACGTGATGTTTGGCTGCTCGAGGCCAATCAACCCACGACACGCGTCCCTATTGACGGCGGCGCCAGTACTGAAGAGACAGGATGGTGAATCGAGGCATCGACCGGGCAAGTTTTGAAGACAGGCATGTCAAGTAGCCCGGTCACCGTATTGTAAACTGAGGACTGAGGAAGTGTTACCCCGGTCAGAATTGGTAATCCCAGTCACGCTTGTGCGGACGGAATTAAGGGGCAATCGAGAGGGAGAATTATAAGCCGGATATGGGTCGAGTTAGAGGCCGAGCAAATTGGAGGCCTAATGGTGCCTTGGGCCGCGATAACTTTGGATTCGCCCGGAGTTGGGGCTGCTCAGAGATGGATCGAGCCACTTGGGTCTGCGCAGGTGATACCCGTGCAACTTGCGTTGCTCGGTCAAAGGCACGCACTGTTAGCCCGGCCAAGAAACTTGTGCCAGAAGCCTGGCTGGATGGCCTGTGGTTGACCGGTACGACCAGTCTCAAGGTCGGCTTCGCCGGAATGCTGCCGAGCATGGCTGGAAAGGATCTCAGTTCTTGGAGCAATTGGGCATGAAACACAGCATGGCCGTCGACAGCCAAGAAGATTCAGCCCGGCTGCCGAGCTCCCAGTAGAGTGGGCTGGCAGTCGGGTTAGGTGATGTTCAGCAAGATTTGTGCTGACTGTTTGTTTAAGGTCATTTTGTTGTTGGGGGTCATCTATCCCCTTGCATGCTTCATTTTGCCTTGTTTTGAGCCATGCCCTAAGGCCTTTGCGTTGACCTTTGCTTGACCTTTTAACCACTAAAATCCAGTGGATTTTCAATGGTTGGTATGTGTTTTTGAGAGCCAAAATCATAGAGGGGTGACCCTCTCCCTCCTTGTCTTGTTCACTAGCATTTTTGGCTTTACAAAGGAGCCTTCATTTGCACACCTCAAAGCCTTATTTCAGGCCCTTTTCAGTGACTTTTAGGGCCTTCCTAGGCTCTGTCCAGAGTTGGTTTTGCCACCTTGGTTGTATCCCTTGCATGTGTAGAATAACCCCTCTTATAGCCTATCAAAGGAGCATGTCATTCTTGCATGCATTGATCATGTTTCAGTGGGTTTTTAGGCTTTATTTGGTATGTCATGTCTCTGAATTTCGCTGGTTTAGTGGCCTCTTGAATGCTTCATATGCTTGTAGTGTAATCCATGTTCACATTGCATGTTGTTTTGGCCCTTGATTCTAGCATATTTTGGCCATGTTATAAACTGATTTTATTGATGATTTGGGCTGCCTTAGCTCTGTTTTAAGGTCCCATGGTTGAATGATTCTTGCCATGCATGCTTGTAGTGTAATACCCTTGCCTAGCTTCGAGTTTTGAAGCCTCTTGCATGCTTAGCTTGAGTTGTTTTCATGCTTTGGCATCATTGAACATGTTATTTCAGAGCTTATACTTGTGTCATATTCCCATGTTTTCCACTCTTTAAATGCGTTTGAGAGTCGTGCTTGTATGCTTCATTTTTGGACTATTGCATGAGCTTCATTTTTGTGCATTGGAAGCCATCATTTTAGTCCATTTTGCCATTGTTTTGGGTCTTCATAGGGACTTTTTGGGGTTGGTTTGGTCATTTGGGCGTCGCTTTGCATACCTCTAGTGTAATGCCCTTCACTAGTTTCAGTATTTATGCCATCCAACATGCATCAGGTGAGTTGTTTGCATGATTCGGGACCATCTTGTATGTCATTTTAGAGCTGGAACATGTGTCATTGTATGCCATATTTCATCCTTGTCATGCTTTGGTAGAGTTGCACATTGTTCCTTAGGTTTGGTCCCTTGCATTTGTGCATGTTTGCATGTACCTTGTTGCCTCATTTTCATCATATTGGCCACTGATTTGGGTGTGGCTGAGGCCCATTCATTTTGGTTTAAGTCCATTTTGCATCGAGTATGCCATTGTAGTTCATAGCATTGAGTATGCCACGTTGTCGCATGTTTGATCATTACATTGCTCATGCCTTGTTCACTTCATTGTATATGATAGTCTTCACATGTGCATTGTGTATGCCATATAATCCATGTGCATTGAGTATGCCCTTGATTAGTTCATAGCATTGTGTATGCTAGTTGCATGCTTGTACGTCATCCTTTGCATGTTTGCATCACTTAGTTGCATTACATTTAGGATTGCATACTAGAGTTGCATTTGTACATGCCATGCCATTCTACTTGTTGCATTGTGTTTGGAATAGGAGTTAGTCCAAACACGGAAAACGAGGGAAGTTTCATACTCTAAGTGATGAAACATGCCTTGATTCTCGGTCGCCGACACTCTTGATCACTCATGATGGAGTTGTTAGTTTTAGTTCCTTATATGTGCATTCGTGTCCCATTGAGTCGTGCAATTCGACTCCTCGGCCATTATGCATTGGGATGCGTGATTGGTGGCCCGAGGATCGAGGACTACACTCCCTAGAGCTTATGCAATGATGGGGAGAATGGTTGGGCACACATATGTTGAAAATACCTTGCCTTCTCTCTCTCTTGCCTTTGTTGCAGAAAAGGCAGAAACTAGGAGAATGAAATGGTCGGCCGACCAGGTTTTCTGGCAGGCCGACCACCTTTTCTGGTCTTCACCACCAAGGGTGGTCGGCAGGTGGTCTCCCTTGCCCATAGCTGGTCGGCAGCCTTCCCACAGCTTCCCTGGGTGGAGTTTCATCTCTCTGGGGCCTCGTGCAACTTTCTGAAATCAATTGCAAAGAAAGGCGAGTCGAGGCATAGCAATGGATTTCTCGACAAGGCGACTTGGGCATTCATGCATCCTTCATCATTCAAGGCAGAGCTGAGGCAACCCATTCCACATAGTTTGCATGCTAGTTTAGTTAATTTGTTAATTAGCTAGTGTTGTGTAATAATTAGATAATTCGATTCTGTATTATTTATTCGGACCCTTCGCGAGAGGGCGAACTTTGTAATAAGTGTGCGTGTGTGTGATGCATGTTTTCCACCCCACGTCTTTCTCCCTTTTTATTTACCAGCTTATGATGGTTAGTTTTAGGGCATGTTTCAATTAGCATCTATATGTTCGCATGCTTGCATTCATTCATCTGTATTGCATGCACTGGGCTCGGCGCATCATGCTAACTACATTGTATTTCAATTTCAAGTTGAATACATGTATCGATTGTTGCATCTTGTAGACACCCCATTTTTAACCGACCTTTAGACTTAGACGTCACCAGTTGAGCGCTCGGTGATGTTGCATATTGTGCTGGTTCTGAGGTTGCAGAGTCTCGGCTGCGAGCCTTGCCTCTGGACTTCGGGGCTTTTTTGTGCTTTGCCTCGGTTTGCGAACCAGATCCTATTTTCTCTATTTTCTCATCCCGAAGGGAGGGAGAGGTCTCGTAGATCATCTCTTAGTGGCCGTAGGCTACGTTTTGTTGTCATAGGCCATTTTTCCCATTTGGAGGCCGGTTTCCGGTTTTCGGAGCCATCGGCCGTGTGCCTCGGTTCGGGACTGCTTAACTACCTCCAATTGCTCCGATTTTTGGCACACATCTTATTTCCTCCCTTTAGAGGGACACTGTGGCCCGGGAGACAACCTTCGTGGTCACACGCCACTTTCGGTGCCTAACAGCCTGTTTTCGGGGCCCCGAACCGCGCGTTTTGGCCCCCGAACCTTCGTTTTGCATCCGTTTTGGTCCATTTTTGGTAGAGACCCTATTTTCATTGTTAAGAAGGTGGTAGGATGGTGGGAGGCCACCTTTTCCCCTGAAAAACCAATTTTCTCATTTTCTCTCTCTAGAAGCCGGTTTTTCTAACCGAAAGCTGGTTTTTCTCACTTTTGAGCCACATTTTCTAGCTTTTCGTACCACCATTATGATGTGCTCATCTGGGAGGCCACTAATATGGGTAGGCCGGCCAGAAATTCATCTTGACCCTTTTGAACCTTGCTTAAAAGCTAGCTTTTCTCTCTCTTGAGTCACATTTTCTGGTTTTTCACTATACAGCTGTGTTGCACTCATTTGGGAGGCCACCTTTTTGGGGTGGCCGGCCAGAAATTTTTCTTGACCTGTTTGACCCCTGGTCGGCCAACCAGGGGGAGTGGCCGGCCGGCCACTTGAACTGGCCGGCTTATTTCTTGCATCCTCCATACACGTGTATAGAGGATACTTGGGGCCTCTTGGAGATATTTTGAAGCCTCTCCTCTATAAAGGAGAGGCTTGGCTTCATGTTCAAGGGTTGAACAAAATTTGGTGAAGGCTTATACCCTCCATCCTCCATATTCACTATTCCAAGCTCCAAAACCCTAGTTTTCTTGGCCTTTTTGCACTACAACCCTTAGCAGCACACCTCCATAATCCATTCCAGAAATTTGGGACTGACTTGCAAGGGTTGAAGGTTCGCCAACTTGGTCCAAAAGCTCCAGCTTTGCCGCTCTTCAAGGGTAAGTGCCTATTTCCCTTAAACTTGCATTTTTTTTGCTCCATTGATTAGCCTTACTTGCAAGTATTTATGGACTTTGTCATAAACTATAAAGTGTCATATTTTGAGCTCCTCTTGAATATTGATTAAGGATATTTTTCTGTTTGAGGCCTCCTACACCCTTGTATCTTTTATCCCTCTTTGTAGGCCTATTTTGCATCATATCTTAGTCTTATTTGTGAGCATTTTAGAGTTGTCATAAACTAGAAAAATTTTCCTTTTGAGCTTATATTACAATTGCCTAAAGAAGAAGAAAAAGTACAACCAAAAAGAAAAGGAAAAAATTCTAAGTATCAACATGGTTCTTTGGCTGGTTCATCTCCGCGGTTGGTGTCGAGTTGGCCTCGGTGACCAATGTGTTATTCTCAGCCGCTAACTCGACATCGATTTCCAGGAGAGTTTGATCCAGGTTTTTCTCGGCGGCGATAACTTCAGTGTCAGAGGTGGCCTTCTTGGGAGAAGTGCTCTTAGAAACCTTGCCCTCTTCTTCTTCGGTCAGGTCCAGGACCTAATTGTTGAGAGTTAGGGACTTGGTTCCAGCAGTGACTTCGGCGTCATCACCCTCCTCAGCGTCGGCCTCTTCTTTTTCGTCGTCTTCCTCGAACTGGTTAGACGGGGGATGAGAGGGCATGTTGAGTCAGTTGATGTCACGAAGAGGCGAGGCCTTAGGGATGGACAGCTCCTTGAAGGCCGCCATCCAGCCGAGGTAATAGTCTTTATTATAGGCCAGATTAACATGCAGTTTATACTAGTCCCGAATATCGCCTTGCCCCTCCTCGTAGGCCTTCTCATCGGTGGCCTTGACCTCGGCCTCCTTGGTTTCCAACGCCTCTTTGAGCTTGCCCTTGGCCTCAACAACCTTAGCCTCAGCCTTGGTGTATTTCGCCTCGGCTGCCTTGGTCGCGTCCTCGGCTTTCTTTGCAGCGGCCTCTGCTTTGTTTTGAGCGGTCTTGGCAGCGTTGGTTTTGTCTATCAGACGCCTGATGTGGGTCTCGACTTTGTTGAGTGAAGTCAGGAGACCTGTAGCTTCTTGCGTCCTTTTCGTGAGATCTTTTTTTACCAACTCGACCTTGACCACATGGAAATGAACATGCTGGATGGCCTACAAGAGAAGAAGCAAGTTAGAAAAATATTGGCTAAGTACAAATGACTAAAATAAAAGTTGAATAGAAGGACAAAAGGTCAGAAACTTACCAAGACAGAGTGTTGTACAATCATGGTAAAGTTTTCATATTGGTTGAAGTTGGCGAGCTAGTTTATGTCGGCCGAAAGAAGAACGGTCGTGGACAGGGCAGCGCCGACTTCGAGACTCTCTATGGCACTGTCATCGGCTTTGAGAGGTTGGTTACCAACTAGGACCTCGGGGGCCTAGGTTTCCTCGGGGTGGAAACCACTCTCATTTTCTGGGCCTTCAGATCTTAGCTTTTTTGTTGAAGGCACATCAAATGACTCAGCCTCGGCAGGCCTCTTCAAGGTGTCGGCTAGTTTGGATATTGGGAGAGAATCCTCTAGATCCTTTTCAGAATCAAAGGGGATTTGGGTGATTGTAGCCTTGGCCTTAGCCTTCTTTACCCTCTTTTGCTTTGGCTTGGGTTGGGGAGATGGCGTAGATTGCAAGGCCACAACATCAGGCAGACCAACTAATAGGTCCTCGACAATTTCCGGTTTGCAAGCTATCTCTTTGGAGGTGGCCGCGACGGTTACTCTGATGCTGAGTTTAAGTGCCAAAAGGGCTAGTGGAGGATTCGCTGGATTGTAACTTAGCGCGTTTGACCCTTGACGCTTTCGGCTGCGCGTTCTGCTGGCAGGAGTGTTCAAAGGTCGGCGACGGCATTGACGTTGCGATGGAGGAATAAGTTGGGCTGGAGCATAAATGAATGGCTTGTTCACTGGATTAGGCATTGATGCCTAACCTGGCCTTGGCGAAGAGGTGACTTGTTGAGTTGAAGCAGATAGTGGAGTTTTGCTTCTTTTAGGGACGTCGAGAAGTGGTGATCTGTAGGTCCGCATGTAATTTAACAAGACTGAGGCCTTGTAATCTTCAATGGCAAGTCTATGAGCCATTTGAGATCTCGGCTCGGGACGTAGGACTTTCGAAAAGATTTGCTCGGCTAAGGAAGAGCTACAAAATGAAAGAAAACATTAGAACCAGAAAAAGATATATGCATGAATGTTAAGAATATGGGACCTTGGGATGACTAAGTTCTTACCCTCATCTTCCCTAAAGACTCCACGATGCAAGGGGTGGAGATGGAGGTCATCATTTAGCACAAACTCCCAGTTGCCCGAGACAATGATATAGTCATCACTAACACCTTTGTTAGAGTCCGGGAGGTTGGTTATCAGTTTGTATGCAGTGGATCTGGGTTTGAGGTAATAAGTGTAGCCACTGGTAGACTTGAGGCCACACATGGTGTAGCAGTATTGGATATCACAGAGGGTGATCCTAGCGTTTTCTAGACGAGATAGCTCAGCTATGCCGTTGATAGCCCTAAACGTATTAATGGCTAATTGCATGGGGTTAAGTTTGTAGAAGTACAAAACTTCTCGGAAAAGAATGTCAATGGGGAATCTAACTCCGTTCTCGATTATAGACACAATTGAAATGGCATGTAGGTTTCTCCGGGCATAATATAAGCCTCTTCACCAGCTAGCCTAAGGTGGACGTCAGCTGAAATGTTAAACTCTTGGCAAAAGTGTTCTAATTTACTGGGTGAATCTATCCCCCACTTAAACATTCCCATGACCTCAGTTTATTGGATTATGGTAGTTGTTTATGTCAAGGAAGGTTCTTAGTACCTTGGCGAGACCCTAATGAGCACTAAGGCAGGGATTCTAAAGATCTAAGAAAGGTTTTGTTTCAATTTTTCCTAAGAATGGTTTCTAACAAATCCTAATCCTAAATCTATGCAAGCATTACCGATATGAACAAGACTCATGGGGCAAGAATTTGGAAACAAGCCAGAAAAATAAAGAAAAACATGATTCAAAACCAAGGTAATGGAAGAAAAGAACACAGATATGGAAAGTGTAGTGCTATGTATTTATGAACACACTTGAAGCGAGAAATAATGATTCAAACTCAGAACATTGAACTAATCAAGGCAAAAAATTTGTAGAACATAGGATTTGAATCTAGATACAGATTCAATAACAACACAAGCGTAGGCACAGATGTGTATAACAGCACAAAAAAGAAATGTACTTGAGAACAGTAAGGAGAGTGTGAAAGAAATAGGGTAATTACAGGGAGAAGTAGAGAAGTAGATGTCAGAATGAAGTTCGCCGGAGTCAGATGATGATGATGATGACAAGAACCAAATGGTGAAAGGCTTACCAGAGGTGATGAACAGACGGTTGTAGATAGCTCGAAGGAATGAAAATAGATGATTGAGAGAAATTTTGTAGAGAGAGAAAGTCTGACAAGAGAGAGGGTTTGCGTTCGCAAAGTGAAGAGACGAAGAGAGAGGGAAGAAAGTTTTGTCAAAAAATGAAAAGGCGAAAAAACATGATGAAACTGCCTTGGACGACATACCTGACAGGCTGCGTGGGTAGAATTGATGTGACATAATGATGCGTGATAGGTATGAACCAATAAGGTTGTGACATGTGGATGAAACAGTTAGAGTAATGGAGCGTGACAGCTCATGCGCAGTTAAGATTCTTAGAATTCCTGAACTAGTAGGGTAATGACCTTGGCTAGTGAAGCGATTTTGGTTGAGATGTTGAAAAAACTTGGTTCTTGGTTCTTAATTCTTGATGAAGTGGGCATTTGAGTCTTGGTTACCTAAAACCGACGAGTCATGATCTCGGTCGAAGAAGTACATTTATCTGCCCGACTATCACGACCCAAACCTGTCCCTGTAGGTTTAGTGTCGTAATCGACCAATAATCCTAGGATCACCCATGGCCTCTAAACAGAATAACAAAATATACGGGGCTAACGGAAGTAAATATAAACATACAACATCTATAGAGCTGTGGAGACATACATGGGACTAAAAATTTAAACTTAAATATATACATATGACGTCAAAGTTTCATACATCATGCGTTACTATACAGATAGTATCATAAAGGACTTAGCCCAGGATACAAATAAACAAAACAAAACCTAAATGGCCTTGACATGATTCACAAAGCTAGGCTTCTTCAAATGGAACCTTCTTGGGAGGCACTGAGGCTGGCTGACAAAATCGAACTCTAGGCCATCAACTTGGGGCATGGTTACTCGTCTGGATGCATAATATAAGTAGTGAGCGAAAGCCCAGTGAATAATAACAGAGTAAAGGGTTAAATGAATGTTGTCCCATAGCAGATTCAAAAAGCAGAAATAGATTTATAATTCTTATTCAGAGTTTAGAAGCATATGCTTATTCATTTCACAGATGATCATACGCGGTACACCCATTAGAGCTAACATATCAGATACAGAGCATTATACTTGATCAATTCCATAAAGGAACCTCCGGTACCGGGAACAAATAACATACTTAAGCCACGGTATTGTTACCCCCGGGCGAGGGCCATGAGACCACGGTATTATTGCCCCCGGGCAAGGGTCATGAGCTAAGGATGCCACGAATACTTGTCAGAAATTAGACAATCATTCATTGTACAGAATATAACATTTCATAAAACAGATTTTATTGCATCATATAGAAAATAACTAAAGTTAAGCATAACTTTACTAAGTTATTACTCACAGATGGCTCCAGAGCAGACAGACAGAGTAGACAAATCAGATAACTTGCGGCACGTGACCTACACAAACATAATAGACACACAGATTGAAACACACACTCGGATAATACTTAACTCATTATGTTTCGTTCTTAGTGTATTTCTAAGTCTTATCCTCATTATTATGTCCTAATCATGGCCTAGGATGTCTTAATCATGGCCTAGGAATGCATAGGATGCAATGAAGATGCCAAAATGTTCTTGAAAACACTTAGTCAGATTTGCTGAAAATAGGGGCTTCACTCGAGCGCAACTTCCTTTGCTCAAGCGGAGGTTCACAAATAAGGGTTGTCGCTCGAGCACAACTTTGGTCACTCGAGTGGTGTGTAAACTCTGCAAAGATACTAGTTGATTAATTTTTCCGCTTGATGGCTCCTCAACGGTCGCTCGAGCGTGTGACTGAGGTCTTCGCTCGAGCGCAACTCTGGTCGCTCGAGCGATCTGCAAAAATGGTAAACTTCTGGGAGCATGCATTTTATGCTCGAGCAGAAGTACAAAACTAAGAGTGGTTGCTTGAGCGCATAATCTGTCGCTCGAGCGGAGAGACAAAATTATGAAATTTCAAGATTTGCTTCCAAGCTTCAAAACTCAACTCAAAGCTGCAAATCATATTCTTTGGGGCCAAAAACTCAAGGAAACTTGTATAAACTTGCAAAACATCATGAATGCAAAACCATTTTGCAAAATCAAGGCCCAAGAGTAAGTCAATTATTCAACCCAAGTTTGAAACTTACATGTATATGACATGTATGCAATGCTATGAACTCAAACTTGTCCAAAACATGATCAGTTTAGATAAAATGGTGAGAAACTTGATAAATTCTCAAAACAAAGCCAAGATAGACACATGCATGTGAGATTTGTTTGAAATTCAAAATCAAAATGTGATGAAAATGCATGCATGTATGAATCTTGCTTAAATTCATCAATTCTAGCTCAATTCTTGCATTACACCACTTAATTCTCTAGAGTTCTTGTCCTAGATATTATAATTACATAATCTAAATGTTGAATTCTTACCTTGAGGGTGAATCCTAGTGAGTTCTTGTTCAATTCTTCCAATCCCCTCTAATTCTCTAGCAAATCCTCCATTTCCTTCTTGAATTCAACTCTCTCACTCTAATTCTCTCACTCTAATTCAACTATCACTCTAATTCTCCCTCTCTCAAAGATGAGTCTAAATGGTGTATAAGCCTTATATAGGCTAAATTAATGAAGCTTAATTAACTTGAGTTAAAGATAACTAATCAACATCATTTTATTCTAATTATTTGGTTCCGA
>NW_021026367.1:633149-955851 GCF_004153795.1 Camellia sinensis | reverse complement strand
TGTGGTTCAACCGAGAAGAAGGGGAAGGTCCCCAGCAGCATGTGGTAGGTCATTGCCAATTGCCCCTGTAAGGTACCTTCGCTTCCTAACTACTACATCATCTAGTATGTCTATTGCATTGCATATCGAATATATTGCATGCATTTACTGCATATCCATTATATCACTTGCGCCTTTCCATGTTAAGTTTAGGCTGGCATGTGCCCATACTTTTTGCGTTAAAGCATGGTTATTTGATTATGTGTACGCGCCTATTCCACTAAGGGAATTGTGGTTTGAGGGTGATGGCACCATTTCTATGTTAGACGTGGTTTGTTTGTGTCCATGCCTTTTCTAGGCAAAATGTGGTGTGGCCGCGCGCGTGATTCAATTCATCCATTGTATCCATTTCATCGTATTTTAGTTTGTTACATTCAGCATTTGGGATCACGATCTTTCCTCAGCAAATCATTCCCCACTTATATCATGCCACTCAATTACTTGTACTTTGCGGTCTCTCTGCGAAACACATAGTTTTGCATGTGCTCGCACCCCTTTCACGTTGAAACACGGTTCTGTTATGTGTAAGCATCCATGCTGAGTTGTGGCCAGTACTAGGATGTAGGCACTTAGCTTGTGTTAGGTGTCGTTCGGCTCGTGCCCACTGCCTTTTCTGTGTTAAAAGCAGTTTGATTTTGCATCTTCATCCCTTTATGATATTTGTGTGGTTTTTGTACTGCTTGTGGTTTGATCATCTCACATACATTGCATATCATTTGCATTGTTTCGTTACATTGTATATTAATACATTGTTTTCTAATATTGCATATCATTCGCACTATTTTGCGCATCACACTGTCTTGAGCATTGCATATCATTCGTGCTATTTTGCGCATCGCGCTGTTTTGTACACTGCATCATTCGCGCTATGTTACGTACCTTATCTGCACTTGTTAGTGCATTGCATTGTTTTGCATCCCTTTCACACTATTATGCACACTACTTGCATTGTTGTGCACGTTTCATTGGTATTATCATGCCTCCATGCTTTGCATGCGTCGTCGCGCACATTTCACTTGCATCGTTATACACTTCGCCATCGGCACCATACGTGTCCACGTTTGATATAGCTCTGAACATATGTTGCTAACTTATTGTACCTATTAAGTTCCTTTCTTTTATAGGCACAATAGTGTATGTACGATTCATTCAAGAGAAGTTCCGGTTCAGTGTGAACGTACCTTTTCTCCTCTCGCATCTGGTGCGTTAGGACATCTTTGGTTTCGAACACTCAGATGAGTTCCGGTGTTCATTCATACCTTTTCTCCTCTCGCATGCGGTGCGTTAGGACATCTTCAGTTTCGAGCACTCGGATGAGTTCCGGTGTTCATTCATACCTTTTCTCCTCTCGCATGCGTTGCGTTAGGACATCTTCAGTTTCAAACACTCGGATGAGTTCCGGTGTTCATTCATACCTTTTCTCCTCTCGCATGCGGTGCTTTAGGACATCTTCAGTTTCGAACACTCGGATGAGTTCCGGTGTTCATTCATACCTTTTCTCCTCTCGCATGCTGTGCGTTAGGACATCTTCGGTGTCGAACACTCGGATGAGTTCTAGTGTTCATTTATACCTTTTCTCCTCTCGCCTGTGGTGCGTTAGGACGTCTTCGGTTTCGAGCAGTCAAATGCGTTCCGATGTCCATTTGTTCGCTTTCTCCTTTTGCGTTTGATACGTTGAGAGTTGTTTCGTTTGAGACTCTGGGTGTTCTCGGCAGTCACTTTTAGCCTTCTCTGCGTGAGACGCAGTTGAGAATTGTATAATTTTCTTACATCCTTTCTGCATGACATATTGTTTGTCTCGTGTTTGCTTGCTTTGCATAACATTCGCTTAAACTGTTGCGTTTATTGTGTATATTTGCTTCATTACAGCGTGCTTTGCACGATCATAAGTTATGCTCGCCTTTGTGCATACCCCTTTGCATTTTACCCCTGCCTGCGGGCACATCTCTTTGTTTATCTCCCCTGTTTGTCTAAGTCTTTGGCCTTGTCAAAAATGGGTCGTCTCTGGGCTTTGACATTCACTCCCGTCACTTATGACTTTCGAGCTTTGTCAAAGAGGGGCAACTGTAGACACCCCATTTTTGACCGACCTTAAGACTCAGAGTTTCGGTTGAGAGCCTTACCCCCAGACCTCGGGACCCTTTTGTGCTTTGCCTCGGTTTGCAAACCAGGTCTTGTTTTCTCTTCCTAAAGGGAGGGAGAGGTCTTGTGGGCCATCTCTCAGTGGCCGTAGGCTACTTTTCATGGTCGCAGGCTACGGTTCCTGTTTGGAGACCAGTTTTCGATTTTCGGAGCCGTCGGCCGCGAGCCTCGGTTCGGGACCGCTTCACTTTCTCCGTTTGGCACGGTTTTTGGCACACACCTTGCTATAGCTCGGGAGACCACCTTTGTGGTCGCACGCCACTTCGTTGCTGAACATCCTGTTTTCGGGGCACCCGGCTGTGCGTTTTGACCCCCGAACCCTCATTTTGCATCCGTCTTGTTTCATTTTTGGCATGGACCTTGTTTTCATTGTTTGGGAGGTGGTACAAGGGTGGGAGACCACCTTTTCTCCTTGGAGACCACTTTTCTCCCGCCAGCCAATTTTTTTGTCAGGAAGCTGGCTCCTTGGTCTTTCAGCCACATTTACTGGTCTCCCACCATACCACTAGCTTGCATTCAATGTGGAGACCATCAAACGGGGCTGCCGACCACCTTTCATTGGGTTGACCCTTTTGAACTGGTCGGCCGACCAGGGGAAGTGGTCGGCCGACCACCTGAACTGGTCGGCCTACTCCCTGTTGTTTTGTCTGTGTGAGTGTGTGCCAGCTGTGCCAGCTGGAAGGCAAAGTTTGTATCGTCCATACACGTGTATATAGGATCTTGAGCCTTGGTTTTTAGCTTCTTGAAGAAGCTTTAGCCTTGTATCTCTATAAGAGAGGCCCTCCTCTTCCTTGGCACAGGTTCAGAACTTATTGGAAGGCAAAGAATATATCCCCCTCTATATCTCTCTATTTTGGCTCCAAGTGTGCATGGTTCTTGGCCTATTGCACCACAACCTAATAGCCTAACACCCTCACCTTGTTACCAAGCTGCTGGAGGGTCTTGAGAGAGCTCAAGGGTTGGGTTTTTGGTCCAGAAAGTTGCTGTCTTGCTGAGCTTCAAGGGTAACACACTTTTTCCCTCTTTTAAGCTTTATTTTGATCCATCTCTTAGCCTTACTTTCATGCATATTTGAGCTTTGTTGTCAACTTAAAAAAGTCTTGTTTTGAGGTCCTTTTGATTTTTGTTTTAGGTCATTTTGTTGTTGGGGGTCATCTACCCCCATGCATGCTTCATTTTGCCTTGTTTTGAGCCATGCCCTAAGGCCTTTGTGTTGACCTTTGCTTGGGCTTTTAACCACTGAAACCCAGCGGATTTTCATTGGTCAACATGTGTTTTCGAGAGCCAAAATCTGAGAGCGGTGACCCTCTCCCTCCCTGTCTTGTTCACTAGCATTTTTGGCCTTACAAAGGAGCCTTCATTTGCACACCTCCAAGCCTTGTTTCAGTCCCTTTTCAGTGACTTTTAGGGCCTACCTAGGCTCTGTCCAGAGTTGGTTTTGTCACCTTGGGTGTGTCTCTTGCATGTGTAGAATAACCCCTCTTATAGCCTATCAAAGGAGCATGACATTCTTGCATACATTGATCATGTTTTAGTGGGTTTTTGGGCTTTATTTGGCATGTCATGTCTTTGACTTTTGCTGGCTTAGTGGCCTCTTAAATGCTTCATATGCTTGTAGAGTAAACCACGCTCACTAGCTTCCATTGCATGTTGTTTTGCCATTGATTCTAGCATATTTTGGCCGTCTTCTAAACTGATTTTCTTCATGATTTGGGCTGCCTTAGCTCTGTTTTGAGGTCCCATGGTCAAATGATGCTTGCCATGTATGCTTGTATTGTAATACCCTTGCCTAGCTTTGAGTTTTGAAGCCTCTTGCATGCTTAACTTGAATTGTTTTCACGTTTTGGCATCATTGAACATGTTATTTCAGAGCTTATACTTGTTCCATATTCCCTTGTTTTGCACTCTTTAAATGCGTTTGAGAGTTGTGCTTGTATGCCTCATTTTTGTGCTATTGCATGAGCTTCATTTTTGTGCATTGCAAGCCATCTTTTTAGTCCATTTTGCCACTATTTTGGGTCTGCATAGGGACTGTTTGGGGTTGGTTTGGTCATTTGGGCATCGCTTTGCATACCCCTAGTGTAATGCACTTCACTGGTTTCGGTAATTGTGCCATCCAACATGCATCGAGTGAGTCGTTTGCATGATTCGGGACTATCTTGCATGTCATTTCAGAGCTGGAACATGTGTCATTGTATGCCATATTTCATCCTTCTCATGCTTTGGTAGAGTTGCACTTTGTTCCTTAGGTTTGGTCCCTTGCATTTGTGCATGTTTGCATGTACCTTGTTGCCTCATTTTCGTCATATTGGCCACTGATTTGGGTGTGGCCGAGGCCCATCCATTTTAGTTTAAGTCCATCTTGCATTGTGTACACCCTATAGTCCACGTTATCGCATGTTTGATCATTGCATTGCGTATGCCTCGTTCATATTGCGTATGTTAGTGCATTGTGCATGCATGCCATATAATCCATGTGCATTGAGTATGCCATTGATTAGTTCATAGCATTGTGTATGCCATTTGCATGCTTGAATATCATTCCGTGCATCTTTGCATCACTTAGTTGCATTGCACTTAGATCGCATACTAGAATTGCATTTGTCCATGCATTACTTGTTTCATTGTGTTTGGAATAGGAGTTAATCCAAACATGGGAAACGAGGGACGTTTCATACTCCAAGTGATGAAACGTGCCTCGATTCCCGGTCGTCGACACTCTTGACTGTCCACGACAGAGTTGTTGGCTTTAGGTGTTTACATGTGCATTCATTTCACATTGAGTCGTGCAATTCGACTCCTTGGCCATCATGCATCAGGATGCATGATTGATGCCACGAGGATCGAGGACTACACTCCCTAGAGCTTATGCAATGACGGGGAGAGTGGTCGTGCACACATATGTTGAAAATACCTTGCCTTCTCTCTGTCTTGCCGTTGTTGCAGAAAAAGCAGAAGCCAGGAGAATGAACTGGTCGGCCGACCACCTTTTCTGGTCTTCACCACCAAGGGTGGTCGGCAGGTGGTCTCCCTTGCCCATAGCTTGGTAGGCAGCCTTCCCACAGCTTCCCTGGGTGGAGTTTCATCTCTCTGGTGCCTCGTGCAACATTCTGAAATCAATTGCAAACAAGGGCGAGTCTAGGCATCGCGATGGATTTCCCGACAAGGCGACTCGGGCATGCATGCATCCTTCATCATTCAAGGTAGAGCTGAGGCAGTCCATTTCATGTAGCTTGCATGCTAATTTATTTGTTTCCTTAGTTTAATTTGTTAATTAGCTAGTGTTTTGTAATAATTAGTTAATTCGATTCTCTATTATTTATTCGGACCCTCCGAGGGAGGGCAATGTTGTAATAAGTGTGATGTATGTCTCCCAACCCCACGTCTTTCTCCCTTTTATTTACCAGCTTATGATGGTTAGTTTTAGGGCACATTTCAATTAGCGTACTTATGCTCGTATATTTGCATCCATTCATCTGTTTTGCATACACCAGGCTCGGCGCATCATACTAACTGCATTGTATTTCAATTCCAAATTGAATACATGTATCGACTGTTGCACCTCATATGCCATCTTAGAATAGCCGAGCCTATCTTAGTTGCATTCTTGCATATGTTGCATTAGGCATCTCAGCATAGTTAGGATTCATGACTGCCATGATAGCATGCTTACCATGAGGCTATGTGCTTATGTGATATAACTGCCTGAATGCCTGTGGGTGAAGGTTGGGTTGTTTGAATTGTAATAATTCGTCGAAACCCGTGTTTTAGCCTACTTGCGAGTAGCAAACTTCAATCCATTTTCAAAACAAACGGATATGCGATGTTTTGTTCCAAATTAGGCAATCAAGTCTATACATGTATGCTATGGGCATCACATAGTAATTCTAGGCTAATAAATTGGAATAAGAGCAAATGTGTTTTCAAAAACTCGATATCATGGTTAGTAGTGGCCAATCTTTGATCGGGCGAGCGGGGGTGCACATGAAATGACCTTCCCCAATCGTACCCAAGTTCCCGAGCCGAGGCAACTTTGGTGATGACGGACACGTGGCCTTAGGCACAAGTCAGGGTTTCCTAAATGCCCCCAAAACAAAATATTTAGGTGGCGACTCTGTATCTGGCAAAGCAGTCCATGTTTGGCATTTCTTTCTAAAAACCTATTTTTCAAAACGATATGCCGGATTTGGACTCTTTGGTGATTTATCGGTCTTGCATTGCACTTTGCGAGATTAGATTCAGAACCGTGACATTTGTGTCCGAACTGTAGTGAGCCCAATGAACAAAACGGGATTCTCCTGGGACGTTTCGGGGCGTCTACAGGGATAAGCATCGGAACACGTTCTAAACGCTTCTAACCGAGAGGGGGTGATAAGCATCGGAATGTGTTCCAAACGCTTCTAACCGAATGAAGGGTACAAACATCGGGCACACGTTCTAATGTTTCTAACCAAAGCAAGGTATAAACATCGGGCACACAACCCAATGTTTCTAACCAAAGGAAGGTGGTATAAGCGTCAGAATACGTTCCAAACGCTTCTAACCGAAGGAAGGGTATAAACATCGGGCACACGTCCCAATGTTTCTAACCAAAGCAAGGTATAAACATCGGGCACACAACCCAATGTTTCTAACCAAAGGAAGTTGGTATAAGCGTCGAAATATGTTCTAAACGCTTCTAATCGAAGGAAGGGTATAAACATCGGGTACACGTCCCAATGTTTCTAACCAAAGCAAGGTATAAACATCGAGCACAAAACCCAATGTTTCTAACCAAAGGAAGGTGGTATAAGTGTCAGAATACATTCGAAACGCTTCTAACCGAAGGAAAGGTGTAATCATCCGGCACACGTCCCAATGTTTCTAACCAAAGCAAGGTACAAATATTGGGCACACAACCCAATGTTTCTAACCAAAGGAAGGTGGTATAAGCGTCGGAATACGTTCGAAACGCTTCTAACCGAAGGAAGGGTGTAAACATCAGGCACACGTCCCAATGTTTCTAACCAAAGCAAGGTATAAACATCGGGCACATAACCCAATGTTTCTAACAGGAACAGAGAGTGATGCAAACACCGGGCGTACCTGAGTGCTTCTAACCAACAAGGGAGTGGTATAAACACTAGGCGTACCCGAGTGTTTATAACCAAAAGGGGGCTCCAAGGACAGGAATGATCTTACCTGGAATTTCTCTGAATGAACCGTACATACAATATCGTCAGGTTGCAGCAGCTTTGAATGAACCGTACATACAATATTGTGCCTGCATAAGAAAGAAACTTTCACAAGTACAATACAATAAGAGTGCATGTCCAATGCAAGACGAATAACCACCACACAATGCTTTGAGATGCATGCTTCACTCACATCATGCAAGGAACCAAACAGAAGCATATTATATGCAACGAGAAATGGAGCATGTTCTATGCAACACCAAATGCATGTTCAATGCAACATGTATGGACATCTTCTATGCGTATGTAAGGGCATGCACAATGCGATACAACGTGACATGTATATTCTATGCAAACATGAGAACATATGTAATGCAACGCGACGCAACATACACATTATGTGCATAATAATAACCATGCACATTCAATGCAACATCAATAGCATGTTCAATGCAAAACACTGAATAAAGAAATGCGCGTCTTAACAAGACTAATTCAATTACAACCTCTGATTTACCTCTCGGAGGAATTGCAATATAGTTCAAAAGGATACCCCTTGTTCATGCCGGTTGACGATGAGTCATGCATCAAAGACATGAGTTGAAACTTCCGCAGAGACACTTTGAGTTGAAAAGTGAACCTTTCTTGCACTTTCTTGAGAACCAAGGACACAAAAAAGCATAAAAACACATAGGGAGAACACTGGACACCTGTCGGCCACCCTGAAGCTATGTCAGCCACTTGCCAACATTGTTGGCCACCTAAGTGGCCGGTCGGCCACAAAAATTGGTCGGTCGGCCAGTTGTGGCAAATCTAGGCTATTTCGGTCTTTTTGCATGGAGATCTTTAAAAACACATTTCCAACTCACATTTCTTCACACCTATAGTGCCGAAAACACTTCCCTTTCATCCCTAGACACTTTTTCCTCCTAGATCCATGCTTTATACACGTTTTCCAGCGCCCTTCGCGAAGTTGATTCGCTAAAACCTTTCGATTTCCGCCGTTTTAAATCGATTGAAATTTGTTTTCGGAGCTTGTTTCTCCATTCTCGCCACTTGAGGTTTGTTTCCCTCAAGTTTGTCTTGAGTTTGACGCATTTTCCCGGGCTTTGACTTTTTCTCCCATTTTCTCTCTCCGAGTGTTGACTTTTGTTGACTTTTTGGCACTTTTCACCCATTTTGCTCATTTTCGTCTACTTTCTCACCTTCTTTCCAGATGGCAAATGACGCTCCCCATGATGGAGGTTCTCTAGGGATGGAGGGAGAGCCTGAGTACCTACCATTGCCGCCTAGAGTGCGACCTTTAAATCCAGAGAGGTACAGCCCCGAGGCGCATGCACTACCGCCCAGTACAGTCCGCCACTTCTGCGGATTCGCATGAGGCGGACCAGCAGATCTCCAGCTGTGAGAGCCAGAGTCTCACTGTCTCATGATGTCCCCAGGTTATGCACTATATTCTTACATTTTCTGTGATGTACTTCACATTTCCTGCATAGCTCGCACATTTGAAATGTATTTTATCTGCTCATTCTGAACACATTTACACAATGTATTTCTTTTGCTCATTCAGAACATATTCACACACTGTATTTCTTCTGCACATTCTGAACACGGGTTAGACTCCTGTTTTACCAAAGAATATGGTTTCACCGTGTAGACCGCCAAAACTCGCTCCGCGCGTCCCCCCTTTCGGGGAGGGCACGGATTGAGTTCTAGCTACTATAATTCGGACTCCTATCACCATTCTGAATCTAATCTCGCAAAGTGCAATGTGAGACTGATAAATCACCAAAGAGTCCAAATCTGGCAAATCGTTTTGGAAAATTGATTTTAATAAAAAAGCGTCAAACATGGACTGCTTTTCCAGATTTCAAAGTCGCCATCTAAATATTTTGTTTATGGGAAATTTAGGAAACCCTGACTCATGCCTAAGGCCACGTGTCCGTCATCACCAAAGTTGCCTCAGCTCGGGAACTTGGGTACGAAAGGGGAAGGTCCTAAAATGAGCACCCCCACTCGCCCGATCAAAGATTGACCTCTACTAACATGATATGTTGTTTTTGAAAAATCATGTATTCTTATTCCGGTTATTAATCTAGAATTACTACGTCATGCACACAACATACAAGTATAGACTAAATTAGTCAATTTGGAACAAAATATCTCATGTTTATTTTTTGAAAATGTTTTGAAGTTGCTACCCTCAAGTAGGCTAAAATGCGGATTTGCCACCCTCAAGTGGGCTTAAAACATGATTTGCCACAAAAAAGTCGGCTTAAAATGCACATTTTCATGAATTGTTCTGATTCAAGCAATGAAGCCTTCATCCACAGGCATTCATGCAGTTAATCACTTAAGCACATAGCCTCATGGCAAGCATGCTATCATGGCAGTCACTTACACACATGCAAGGATGCTAAAGCATAAACACTTATAGTGTAGTCCGAGACAAAAAGGAAAACTAGTTAGAAATCAATGCATGATCCTAACTATGTTAAGATGCCTAATGCAACACATGCAAAATGCAACTAAGTAGGCTCGGCTATCTAAGATGGCATATGAATTCGACATTTGATACATGTATTCAAAGAAGTGTATTGAAATACAATGTGGTTTTAATGATGCGCCGAGCCCAGTGCATGCAAGACAAATGAATGATGCTAACATGCAAAGCATAAGGTATGTTAATTGAAATATGCCCTAAACTAACCATCAAAAGCGGATAAGTAAAAGGGAGAAAGATGTGGGGTTGGAAGACATTCACGCACACACGCACACTTATTACAACATTTTCCCTCTCGACCGAGGGTCCGAATAAAATGAAAGCTAACTAGCTACGCGAATTAAGCTAAATATTACAAACCAACTAATTAACTAACTATTCTAGCTAATTAATTATTACAAACCAAATTGAATAACTAGCTAATCTAAGCTAATTAGAATATTACAAAGCATTAAGCTAAATTAATTACAGCACAGGTAATTGACTACAACTAGCTAACAAAAGCGATAAATGGCCTCACGGGCGAGGGAGATATGCATGCTCGGTTGCGTCCTCCCGGAAATCCACCGCCTTGCCTTAAGACGCCTCTGTTTGCACTTTTTTAAATCTTCGAAAATAACGCCGATTTCCAAATTGCTTCTTTCTGATCTCAAGAACACCTTGAGGGCTGAAATTCCTCTTGTTGCTGCAATAGAGCATAGACAGAGGCAAGATAGTGTATTTGTAAGAAAATGTATGCACTTCCACACTCCTTATCATATCTTAAGCTCAAAGGAGTATGGCACTTGACTCTCGAGCCAACAACCAAGCATTTTCAATGCATGGTGGCCAAAGGATCAAGCTTGCGCAAAACTCAATGAATGCACACATAAGACTCGAAAGGCCTCCACCCTATCATGCACAATCAAGGGGGACGACGACCAAGAAATGAGGTACATTTCATCACTTCAAGTATGAAACACCCCTCGTTTCTCGTGTTTGGATTAACGCCCGATCCAAACACAATGCAATGCAACACACATGTGTAGACGCGCCCGCGTGGGGCCCTCGCTACAGTTCGGACTCGATTTGTGTCACGGTTCTTAATCTGAACTAAAGAGTCCAAATCTGGCAAATCGTTTTGAGAAACAGATTTGTTGAAAGAAGTGCCAAACATGGATTGCTTTGCCAGATATAGAGTCGCCACCTAAATATTTTAAAATGGGAGAATTTAGGAAACCCTGACTCGGTGCCAAAGGCCACGTGTCCGTCATCACCAAAGTTGCCTCGGCTCGGGAACTTGGCTACGATTGGGGAAGGTCAGCTATGAGCACCCCCTCTCCCCCGATCCGAAGATCGGCCTCTACTAACCATGATATCCGTTTTTGAAAACGTTATGTGTTCTTATGCCGATTATTAGCCTAGAATTACTATGTTATGCACACAGCACAAAAGTATAGACTAGATTGCCTAATTTGGGAATAAGCATTGCATATCCGTTTGTTTTGTGGAAAAATGTTTTGGAATTTGCTACTCGCAAGTAGGCTAAAACACGGATTTCAATGAGCCATTCCAACTCAGACAATCCAACCTTCACCCACAGGCATTCAAGCAGTTATATCACATAAGTAGCTAGCCTCATGGTAATCATGCTATCATGGCAACACCCACACGCATGCAAGGATGCTAAGGCATAAATACTTACATCGTACTCCGTGCCAAAACAAAGAACTCGTTAGTAATCAATGCATGATCCAAGTCCATGTTTAAATGTCTAATGCAATGCATACGGAATGTCACTAGAGTAAGCTCGGCTATTCTATGAATGACATGTGAAAATGCACAAGTAGCATGTATTCAAGTTAGTTTTGAATTACTAATGCGGTTAGCATGATGCACCGAGCCTGGTGCATGCAATACTGATGAATGATGCACGCATGCACAGCATAAGGTATGCTAAATTAAACGTGACCTATTACTAACCATCAAAGCAGGTAAGTAAAAGGGAGAAAGAAGTGGGGATTGGAAGACATGCACACACTCACCCACACTTATTACAAATTTGTCCTTGCTCGGAGGGACCAAAAGAATAATACAAATTAACTAACTCGCAAGCTAATTAATTATTACAAATCACCTAATTAATTAACAAATTAACTAAGCATAAGGAAAGCAATAAAAGGGGGCTCGGGGAGAGGGTCCGATGCGCGTGTGCTCGGGTCTTGCTCGGAAGTGCACTGCCATGCATAGGCTGCCTCTGTTTTCCCTGCTCTGCCTCTTTGAAGATTGCCAAAGTCTCAGAATTGCTTCCCTCGACATTGAGAGACACCACCGGCTGAGTAGAGTAGCCACCAGCAGTGGTATGTGATCATCGACTGTTGGTGAAGCTATCGGCCACCAATGGATTGCCGGTCGGCACTAAACACTGCCGGTCGGCAAAGAATGTCTGCAGAACCTGCAATTGACAGCAGCAGAGGGCAAGGCATAGCATGGCGATGCAATTCAAGCAATGTATGCACCAATCCTATCCCTTATCATGTGTATGACTCAAAGGGACATGGTTCTTGGTTCTCGGACCATCAATCGCGCATTTCCATGCGTGATGGCCCAAGGGACCAAGTGTGCACATTTTGATGTCAAATGCAATGCACGCAAACATGCATTGGACTAGCATGCTAACAACATGCAAGGCAACATAACATAGCATACTCAATGCTCAATGGCATACATGCTCAATCGAAAGTGACTTAAGATTCTAAATACAGTGTAATGCATGCATGCACAATGCAATGAAACAAGAGCAACTTATCAATGCTAGGGACATGCATACTCAATGCAAAGCAAGATAAACATGCAAACAACATGCAAATAAACATGCCAAATGGACTTAAACCAAAAAGGGTAGACCTCAGTCATGCCCAAATCAGTGGCCATCAAGATGAAACTAAGACATGACGACATATACAAGCATGCTGAATGCAATGGCCCATTAACTAAGCCTAATAGCACAATTCTCAAGAGTGTTGAAGGAATGACAAAAGTGGAAGTGTAATAACACTAAGTGCATTGAAATAAGGTAAGAAATGGTGCCAAACCATTCAAACAGTACAAGCAAAGCATGCAAGGGTCCTTAAGCATTAAAGCTAGCAAAGAGGACTACAAAGGAGGGCATGCAATACATGGCACAAATGCATGAACTAAGCATGGACAGAGCTTAAGTAGGCCAAAACAAGGACCAAAACATGCTGAGACAGGGGCTCAAAGACCTAGGCAAGAATGCACAACACTCAAAGGCATTTAAAGAGTAAATGAAGTGGGAACATGGAAATGCTATATGCTCTGAAATGACATGAGAAATGATGCCAAATCAAATACATGATGCAAATGAAGCATGCTATGATGCTGAAAGCTTGAAGCAAGCAAGAGCACTGGTACTATAGCTGTACAAAACATGAAGCATATGGCTAAGGCAACATAAAATAGTCCTAGAACATGTTAAAATGAGTCTAAAACATGCATGGAAGGAAGCCAAAACATGCTAGCATGAAGGGTCCAAACAACAAGCATTCAAGACAAATAAGGTGGATTACACTACACCTATCAAGACCAAGCATGGGATGGCTTCGCCAACAAAAATCAGAGTTATATCATGGCATAATAACCCCAAAAACACACTGAAATGATAGCTCACAAGCTTAGGCATGAAGGCATACACAATGGCTCATGTTAAGGCATAAAGGGCAAACCCTCTAACGCATTGAATGAGTGATAAATGCAAGTGCATGATCATGAAACATGGACTGAAATCACATAACAAATTATGCCAAATCGTTCAAATAGTCCAAGTAATGCATGCTAGTGGACTTGATACACAAAGCTAACAAGCCAAATTGAACCATGGCTATACAAAGCAAGTAATGCATGACCAAAACAACACAAATCAGAGCTAGAGCATACTAAAACATGGACAACAGCTTCTTGAAGTTAAGCCTAAAGCATGCTAGAATGACATGTTAAAGCATGATGCATGTTAGGCTATTTCGTGGAATTGCACTACAAGTGCAAGGAGCATGCAAAGGGTGACCCAACTAAACCCTAACAGAGGTATGATATGGTAAAACATCACCAAAAACATGCTGAAATGGACTCAAATCAAGCTAGAATGACATGCTACTTCATGAAGCATACAAGATTAGTTTATGAGATTTACACTACAAGTGTATAAGGCATGCATGGAGTGATAAAACCAAGTAAAAACTATGGCATGCCATGATAAAATAAGCCCAAATACAAGCTAAGATATGGCCAACATAAGCTTAACAAATATGCTCACACACGAGGCATATGAAGCAAGTATTAAGGACACAAGGAGAGGGGATGACCCTCTCCTTTTTGGGACCTCAAAACACCCTTCCCACCACTGAAATTCCTCTGAGTTTCAGTGGTGAGAAGGCCAAAACAAGGTGGTCCCAAAGGCTAAAAAAGAAGACACAAAAGCAATTCCAAACAAGGCCTAAGAGGGGGTAAACAACACCCAACACCAAAATGACCTTAAACAAAGATCTTAAGCATACAAAATCGGAACTTTTTTTACTTTAGAGTTAAGCTTAGAACAATATGCAAGTAAGGCTAAAAGCTTAAGCAAGAATGGGGGTTTAAGGAGTTAAAGGCTCACCCTTGAAGACCACCTTCAAAACCACAACTCCAGCAGGTTTTTCAAGCTGAAACCAATCCAACAACACCAAAACCAGCTCCTAAGCACCTCAGCAACCAAAGCATGGTGTTTGAGTGTGTGTTTGTGTGTGAAAGTATGATAAAACTACACTTTTAAAGCACAAAAATGAAGTAAAGGGCAAGATAGATACAAGGGTGTATCTATAACTCTTAAGGCAATTTTTATGAACCTAGAAGATAGAGGAGGAGGTTCTCTTATGTGGAGAACAAAAGTGTAAGTTTCTTGAGGAAGCTAAGGGTCCAAAGCCATCCCTCCATACACTATGGAGGATGGTTTCAGTGACTTCCAGCTATGCCAGCTGGAAGAAAATATCTCCAGGAATGAGCTGGAAAGTGGCCGACCAATTGAAGTGGTCGGCCAGCTACTTCTACTGGTCGGCCGACCAATGGAAGTGGTTGGCCAGAAGAAAAAGTGGTTGGGAACTGTGCAAAGGTGGTCTACAAACTGAAAGCAAGGTGGTGGTGCGGTGGCCGACCAGAAAGGTGGCCCAATGACCAAGAAAACCAGTTATCTAACCAGAAAACTGGCTGGCGGGAAGAAAAGTGGTCTCCAAGGGGAAATACTGGTCTCCCACCCTTGTATCACCTTTCAAGCAAGGAAAACAAGGGTTGTACCTAAAACAAACCAAAAAGGATGCAAGACGAAAGTTCGGGAGGCAAAGCGCATAGCCGAGAGCCTCGAAAACTAGTCTACGGGCATCAAAAGTGGTCTACGACCACAAAAGTGGTCTCCCGGACCGTAGTGTCCCTTTAGGCAGAGGCAAGAAGGCATGCTCCAAAAATCAAGCCAATCTGAGGACGTTAAGCGGTCCCGAGACAAGGCGCGCGGCCGAAAGCTCTGAAAATTTGAAACTTGTCTCCAAACGAGAAAAGCGGTCTACAACCACAAAGAGGTGGTCCACAGACCATCTCCCTCCCTCCAGGGAAGAGAAACAAGGTTTGGTCCGCAAATCGAGACAAACTACAAAGAGTTCAGAGGCCCGGAGGCAAGGCTCTTAGCCAAAACTCTGAAACCTCGTAACGAGCACAACATGCGCAATCACCGAGCGCTCAAACACTGACATATGTGTCTTAAGGTCGGTTAAAAATGGATTGTCTACAGTTGCCCCTCTTTGACAGAACTCTGAAGTCAAAAGATGACGGAAGTGAATGTCCAAGCCTAGAGACGACCCCTTTTTGATAAGGCCGAAGACTTAGACAAACAGGCAAGATAACAAAGAGATGCACCCGCGGGCATGGGCAAAATGGAAAAGACATGCACAAAGCCGAACATAACCTATGATCATGCAAAAAAACCTGTAATGAAGCAAATATGCACAATAAATGCACCAGTTTAAGCAAGCGAATACAAATCAAACTACATTACATGTAGAAAGGATGTAAGAGAATTATACAATTCTCGCTACATCTCACGCGGAGTACATACAATACCGTTTGGTCCGTCTGGTCGTGCCGGCTTCAAATGAACCGTACATACAATATCGTACCTGCAAAAGAAAGAAACTTAACAGGTACAATATAGTTAGCAACACATGTTCAACGCTATATCAAACGCGGACACATATGATGCCGATGGAAACATGCATAGCAATGCAAGTAAAAAGTGCGTGACAACGCAAGCAAAGTGTGGGTGCATAACAATGCTAGTGAAACGTGCATAACAATGCAAGTAGTGTGCATAACAATGCAGGCGAAACGTGCGTGACAACGCGCGTGAAAAGTGCACGACAATGCAGGTAGAAGGGGTGCATGACAATGCAACCTAAGTATGCGCATAACAATACGGATGAAGGGGCTGCATGAAAATGCAACCTAAGTGTGCGCATAACAATGCGGGAGGGGTGCATAACAATGCAACCTAAGTGTGCCCATAACAATGCGGAAGGGGTGCAAAACAATGCAACCTAAGTGTGCGCATAACAATGCGGAAGGGGTGCATGACAATGCAACCTAGGTGTGCGCAAAACAATGCGCAAGGGGTGCATGACAATGCAACCTAAGTGTGCGCATAACAATGCGGAAGGGGTGCATGACAATGCAAGTTAAGTGTGCGCATAACAATGCAAAAGGGCTGCATGACAATGCAACCTAAGTGTGCGCATAATAATGCGGAAGGGGTGCATGACAACGCAACCTAAGTGTGCGCATAACAATGGGGGAGGGGTGCATCACAATGCAACCTAAGTGTGAGCATAACAATGCAGAAGGGGTGCATGACAATGCAACCTAAGTATGCGCATAACAATGCGAAAGGGGTGCATGACAATGCAACCTAAGTGTGCACATAACAATGCGGAAGGGGTGCATGACAATGCAACCTAAGTGTGCGCATAACAATGTGGAGGGGGTGCATGACAATGCAACCTAAGTGTGTGCATAACAATGCGAGTGGAACATGCGCAACAACGCATGTAAAGAGTGCATGACAATACAGGTGGAATGAATGTATGCTCCATGCAACATTAAGATGTGCATTTCATGCCAGGGTGGGAAGTCCACGTTTTATGCAAGCAAGATTAGAACGTGCTCCATGGAATGTACATACTCTATGCAAAAGGATTAATGACGTACGTCCAATGTAATGTGTATATTTTATGTGACAACAAGAATAAGTCTAGTACCAGATGCATTTATGCAATATGTGTGATGACATGATACTGTTACAACATGTTACAAGCAATGTAGAGCACGATGTTTAGCGAAATGCAATAAACGAACAAAGCAATGCTTTAGAAAGCGCCTCATGGGGTGAGTGGCGGGGCGGTAAACCGCTCTACTCTGACGGGGATCTCCCGTTGTGTTCTTCGAACACTTACCTTTAACTCATAGTACGAAGGTATTGAAATGCTGACAATGAGCAAAATCTGCATGTAGAAGCCACGGATGCCGCTTTTCTTCCTGATCACATTCACAACTTTCCCTATTCTTCAATGGAGTGGCAGACTAGGTTGGTTCAGTATCCAGAACCGAGGCGCATACACGCTACTTCAACCTATGGGGCTTTTATACAGATTTCAAGCCGAGGATACACCCCTGGGTATTTAAACCAAACTTTAGTCTTAGAAATTCCAAACCTTTGTGATCTAGGCTTTAGTCATTCAAACTCTAGTTTCCACTGTCGCACTTGATCTCCTACGAACTCATTGCAAACACAGCCAAGATGGCTCTGGCAGGGACTGGTACTTAGGAAAAGCACTTCTGATCGCCATTCTGGCATTGAAACAGGTGACACAATATTCTATTCACTTCGAACACATAGCTCGTACAGCACACTGCTCATTCTGAACATACAGCTCATAACACAGTACTCTGCTCATTTTAAACACACAGCCCATAACACAGTACTCTGTTTATTTTGAACACACGGCTAATACAGGACACTGCTCATTCTGAACATATAGCTCATAACACAGTACTCTGCTTATTCTGAACACACAGCCCATAACACAGTACTCTGTTTACTTTGTACATACAGCTTATACAGCACACTGCTCATTCTGAACACACGGCCCACAACATAGTACTTTGTTTACTTTGAACATATAGCTCATACAACACACTACTTATTCTGAACACACAACCCATTCTAAACATACGGGATGCAATGACGGAACTTGCAGAAGTCGAAACAAACTCAGATGCTTCAAATTTTCCCTATTTTCTTTTGCTTTGCAGTCTGGAACCTATGTAGCTTCAGATAGGTCTTGGTTTTACTGTTTTGACATGACCTGGGTTGAACCCTGCAGTTTTATGAAAGAATGAATCCTGTTTTGCACAAATGTGGAGAATGACACAACACTCCAAGCACGAAACAAATCATTTTGAAATTGAGAAATGAGTTCTCGACCGGGTATTGAGCCTACGACTGAACAGCGCACCATGACTCAACAACGGAAAACAAAGGTAAACAACCTAAACACATCTATTGACACTCAGAATGACTCAAGACAAGAATCGAGACAATCAAAACAACACACACGACACTCAGACGTGGACAGGGAGCTTGTTTCTTCGGGTATTGTTTCCCACCCTTTCTCATTTGTGTTTCTCACATAACTTGGCCCTCAGGCTCTATTTTTCTGAAAAAGCCCTTTTCTCACTTTTCTCTCAGTGCACATCTCTCTATTCTTCAATCTCTCATTTTTTATCCCTCCCTTGGGTGGTCGATGGATAAACAAGAAGTTGCAGGCTCTTGCCCCTAGCATTCTACTAGATTCTCATTCTTCTGCGCACAACAGTGAACTTTCTCACAGAGGGGTTGCGCTACAACTGGGTGTGTAGCAAATCTGCAGCTAACATCGGTTGATGACGCCCTAGGCCAGTATAGATGTGATCATACCTGTCTAGATGAGGGAGTGGAATATCCTGATCCATTCCAATTTGTGCTTCGCACTTGGCTTGATACCTTCTTGCTTGGAGGATGAAAGAGCTATCGGCCCTTTGCTGTTAACTTTAGTTGTGACCTTTTCTGGCAGGTAGAGTGCCCTTTCTGGCCAGTATGTTGACAATGCGGAAAAAACAGAACACCTGACTCAACTGTGCTGCTTAGTTCATCATTTTGACTATTTTTGTTTTGGCTTTCTACTGAAACAATTTTGACCAATATGAGAGTTAGATTAACATACTTGTTCAACTTTTTGATTTAAAATCATGCAAGTCAGGCAATGAGCACGGAAATTTTTTTTTTTTTGGGACCAAGAAAATTGGTCCAGTTTTGAAAAAATGGAATAATTTTTGAGAAAATTAGTCAACCTCAATAAAGATTCTCAAAAATTGTTTTTGCAAATGGCCACGGCTCAACCAACACTGAATTTACTCTTGAGATGCACAATCTCAGATCCAAAACAATGGAAAATTGCCCCTTGTCTAAATGACACTGCACAGCAACGGAAAGTTGTCCCTTTTCTGAATGGCACCGCAGCGCACTGTATGGCAACAGAAAGTTGCCCCTTGTTTGAATAGCACCGTAGCACACTGTGACCAGTTCTCATAGTGAAAATCACAATCGAACTCTCAGATATAGAGAAGACAAAAATGATCAGAACCACTACATGGACACAGTCGAATTTGAAAGTGTTTATGGTTGGACTTTAGAATGAAGTTGCCTACGTATCCCAAACATAGGAATCAAACCTGACGTAGTTCCGAGTTAAGGTACACTCGGGTATTTAACCTCTCCTTTTACGCTCTAACTTTTGCCAAGGCCACCCTTCCGAGTTTTCAACGTTACGAGCTATGTTCTTCTTTTCTTTTTCATTCTTTTCATTTCTTTTCTTCTTTTTTCATCTTTTCTTTTTTGTTCTTTTTCTTTTTTCTTGCTCTAGCTTTTGCCTGGGTCACCCTTCCGGGTTTTCGGCCCAGCGAAGCGTCGTCGATGTCAAATGGTTTTGAGATTTCGAAGCCGTCTGAATCCAAGAGAGTGGCTGTTGTTTGCTGATGATGTAGGAGTGGACCCAATGGGGGGCTGAATTGCCCCCAGTGTTGTGGATAGAAGCTCGGTTGTCCTTTAGCAATACTTTCTTCTTTCCTCCCTTCTGGGATTTTGACATTCTTGCTGATCTTCATTAACTTAAGAAATGTCCCAATTTTTGATTCTTCGAGCACATTTGACAATTTTTCACCCTAGTTCAAGGACTGCTTCTCATCCAGCTTTGCAAGCTTTCTCTTGAAAACATCTAATATACTAGATCTGACTTTCTTGCCCTAAGTTCGTGGGCTGCTTCAAATCTGGCCACACAAGCCTCACATTGTAGTTGACTGTTGAACATTTTGAATCCATGTTCAAGGTTTGAAAGCAAAGGGGTCGAGTCTCAAGGTTGAGAGCGATCCTAGGCCGCACAATCTCAAGAGTGATTCCACACAGGTCTTCACAAAACCACGCAAAACATTTTTTTGAAATCTTTTAACAAAGCGACCAGTCGCTCGCGCTGAAGACAGTGTAGAACCAATCTAGATCAAGCCAGGATCCTTCTTAGTACTCACGTTAACAAGCATGATTTCATTCATTAAGGGCTTAGCATGCCTCTCTTTCTCTCATTTGATAAAATTTTGCAAAATCTGAGGAATTCCTTCCTCTTTGTTTTCATCACAGTGTTCAAAAGGTTTTGAAAAACTGAGGTCAATACAATGATTTAAAAGACACAGAATAACAGGTGAAAAGCACTGCCGTTTCATTAAAATTTTCTGGCACAACTGGCTCAAGGCAGAAACAACACACAAAAGCGTGAAAATCACTGTTGTTTCATTCAAATCTTCTGGCGTAACTGGCTCCACAGTAGAAATAGACTCAAAAGAATGGGTGTAAAGACAAACACCAAAACAAGCAAGTGATGTCCGAGGTAACACCGCCGAAATAACCTGACTCTAACAAAACATGACTGACTCGATACAACAAGACAGACCCAACCCACTCAACGCAAAAAGACTGACTCAAAACAATAGAACAAGACTGACCCAATACCCAAGTCAGAAAGTACAAAAACTAGCATTCGTAAAATGCTGAAAATAGTGCGTGCCATACGCTACATCTGGAATAAATTGACCGCCGCCCACATGTGGTTCATCCCCCGAGCACATAGTCACATTATCCCCGAAGTTCATCGATCCCGTGCCAATAGACTTTGCGAGACCTGGCGCGATGATGATCTTGTTGTCAATCAGATCTTGTATTTCATGGCGAAGACGAAAACACATGTCAGTGCCATGGCCGGCTTGTTGATGAAAGGCATAGTACTTAGCCGGGTTGTGGGAGAGAGGAAGTTTTTCTGGTAATGGCCGCTGCTTCAGGGGCTTCAAGTGCCCTTTCCTTATCAAAAACCCCAAAGCTTTGGACAGAGACATGTAAAGCGGGGTAAAGGTTCTCTGCCCTCAGGGCGGAAACTTGGTTGTTTGCGAGCTACTTCCAGACGCACCGGTGAATGGGGTAGCTGTTTTTGGTGTGGTGGTGGTGACAATGCCCACTTCAGAAGATCTTACAGCTGCATCACCACTGGTGGTTGCATTCAAACTGCGGGAAAATGCCCTGCTAGGCTTCTCCTTCTCCTGGTCAATAAGGCCCTGCTTCATGGCGTCCTCGATCTGCACCCCAATCTCGTGTAAATCCGCAAAGGTGGGAAGGGGTAGGACGATCATCTTCTGCATCAACCTGGGTTGGAGGTCGCACACAACCGTCCTTATTTGGTCTTTGTCAGAAGGCCTTGTAGCCACCATCGAGGCCTTTGCTCTCCATCTCATCACAAACTCTAAAAAATCCTCATTTGGCTCTTGGCGGGTGACTTCAAGATCACGAGTTGTGACCTCGATCTGTGTGTTATAAGAGTATTGAGAAATGAAGGCCTCAGCCATTTCTTCCCAGTTCTATTTCACAGAGTTCTCCAATGTCGTATACCAGATTGCGACTATCCCAGACATGGTTCGGCCGAATATTGATAGTTTCTGGGCTGTGGTCAAGTCCATTGGCCTCAGGATATCAGAAAGCAGGTGGGGCTACACCATTGGGTCTCCAGAGCCATCGAAGCGATCGATATGTGGCATCTTGAACTGGTCCGATAATGTCACCGCTAAGTTGGTATAACCATCCTCTATGTCTGGAATGGATTTCACGCCTTGAGCCTTCTTGAATAGCTTTTCAAGCTTGCTCACTTTTAATGCAGTTGGATCCACTTAGAAATCGAAAGGGGCCTCAATTGGGTAGGCCTGTGCTTTGGAAGTCTGAGGTGGAGTGGGGTCCACTGGGACATCTGTATTCTCCTGGGCATTAGCGGTAGGGGCAGGAGCCCTTGGTGCAGGAGTTTCTACTGGAGGTGAGTGGGATGCAGAAGTTGTTCCATGTTGTGTTTGTAGCTGCTACTGTTGAAGCCTGGCGATAAGTTCGGCCTGCTGGGCCATGACCTCGGTCTAGTGTGCAGCATCTCGTGGCATGGCCTACATGGTCTCTTGGAGTTGACGCATCATGTCCTCCATATTAGCAAAAAACTGCTGATCTAACTGAACAAGTGTATATCCCCTTTCTGAGGTGGAAGCAGATATCTTAACCCAACTGCGCACAGGCAAGGTGGATAATGACCGCTGAACTGGGGACTGTTGAACGGGTGATCCGTGCTTGATTGGCCTTTTCTTGCCTTAACACTGGTTACCCTTGAACTGAATCTTTGACCTAACAAAGCCTATCAGCATAAGTTCAATGTACCTAGGGGATATCGGAGCCTTCTGAAGCTATGGTTCCAAGACTACCCTGCAAAAGAGAAAACAGACAGCATCTCAGCTTGATTTCACTAGAACAGATATGAGCATAGCTGAATGACTGTGCTCTCTACTGAATTCTGCCTAAAATTTTGCTTGTAAATCGATACCCTCAGGTAAAACTAATTCTCCCAAATATTGATGCCCTCAGGCCTGATGCCCAGACATGTAAACTGATACATGCATTCCTGTAGAGGCGCACTCTAAAAGCACATAGCAAACAAGTGAGAACCAAACCACCCCTATGGAGGGGTAGGGTTTCCCTGACCTATCTTGTCAGAAACTTGAGTTTTACTATGCACACAGCGGTTTCAGAGAACCTACAATCGGGTAAGACACCTGTCCTAGTTTGGAATAGTCACTATGGATTCTGATATGCACTAGGTCAAATGGCTAAAAAGGGTGCCCCGGTAAAAACTGAGGTTTGTGTTCCCGTCGTGGCAAAGCCCGCAACCAGTTAACCTTATGGCACGCTTCTCAAAGCAAGCCTCCGGCAAACCGTTCAAGAATTGCATACAGCAAACACGGTGTCCTAGGCGCACCAATGCAAATGCAATGCAAAGAAACACATAAGTATGAACAAAACAAGATATCATAAGTGTGAGTCAAGCTCTCTAAATCCTCAGCAGAGTCACCAGAAACTATAGACGTGCACCGAGAACTCTTCGAAGGCTCCGCGCCGCGAGGGCGCGAAATTCTGGTTTGCTCTCTAGCTACTACAGTTCGGGCTCGTGTCACGGTTCTGGATCTAATCTCACAATGTGTGATGTGAGACCAATAAATCACCAAAGAGTCCAAATACGGCAAATCGTTTGGAAAACTGATTTTAATAAAGAAGTGCCAAACATGGACTGCCTTGCCAGATACAGAGTCGCCATCTAAATGTTTTATTTTGGAAAATTTAGGAAACCCTGACTCGTGCCAAAGGCCACGTGTCCGTCATCACCAAAGTTGCCTTGGCTCGGGAACTTGGGTGCAAGAGGGGAAGGTCATGCAATGAGCACCCCCGCTCGCCCGATCAAAAGATCGGCCGTTACTAACCTGATATTTTGTTTTTGAAAACACATGCATTCTCATTCCGGTTATTAACGTAGAATTACTATGTGATGCGCACAGCATGCAAGTATAGACTAAATCGCCTAAGTTGGAACAAAACATTGCATATCCGTTTGTTTGAAAATGGTTTAAAGTTTGCTACTCACAAGTAGGCTAAAACGAGGATTTCAATGAATTGTACCAATTCAAATAATCCAACCTTTACCCACAGGCATTCAGGCAATTATAACAAATAAGCAATTAGCCTCATGGCAAGCATGCTAACATGGCAACATTCACACACATGCAGTATGCCAAAGCGTAAATACTCATAGTGTACTTCGAGCCAAAACATAGAACTTGTTAGAAATCATGTATGATCTTAGTTCATGTTAAGATGGCTAATGCAACACATGCGAAATGCAACTAGAAATAGGCTCGGATATTCTAAGATGTCATGTGAAATGCAACTTGATAACAGTATAATACAATGCAGTTAGTATGATGTGCCGAGCCCGGTGCATGCAAGACAGATGAATGATGCACGCATGCAAGCATAAGGTATGCTAAACAAAATATGCCCTAAAACTAACCATTGTAAGCGGTGAAATAAAAGGGAGAAAGAAATGGGGTTTGGAAGACATGCATCACACACACACGCGCACGCTTATTACAACAGTTGGCCCTCTCGACGGAGGGTCCGAATAAGAAGCTAACTAGCTAATCTAGGCAAATTAAACTAACTATTAGAACACAATTAATTAACTAATCCTAGTTAACTAATTATTACAAAACAAATTGAAATAGCTAAACGCATTAACTATTAAACTACAAACCAAATCATAAACTAGCTAAGCAAATTAGCTAAGTAAAGCAATAAAAATAGGAGCCTCAAAGGGAAAAGAATGCATGCATGCTCGGTTGCCTCGTTTGGAAATCTGTTGCGATGCCCTAATTTGCCTCTATTTGCAATTGTCCTCAGAACCTTACACCAAGCTCCAGAAAAGCTTCCAACTCACCATGGGGACCTGTGAGAGGGCTGCCGACCAGTTGTTGGCAATGGAGACCACCTGCCGACCACTTTCTGTGCTGAAAAACCAGAAAAAATGGTCAGCCAGCTAGTATTGCTGGTCGGCCGGCCACTTGTTGCTGCCAAACTGCAATTTGCTGCAACAGAGAGCAAGAAAGGGCATGGCAATGTATTTGCAAGATATGTGTGCACGACCACCCTCCCTATAATTTCATAAGCTCGAGGGAGTATTGTTTTTGACCCTCAGGCCACCAATCCCGCATTTCAATGCATGATGGCCGAGAAGCCAAATTGCATAATTCAATATAAAATGAATGCACACATAAACACATAAAGCCTAAAACTCTACCATGTTTGATCAAGAGAGTCGGCGACTGAGAATTGAGGCACGTTTCATCACTTCAAGTATGAAACGTCCCTCGTTTCTCGTGTTTGGCTAACACCTATTCCAAACAACAATGCAACACATAACATGGCACACACAATGCAATGCAACTCAAGCATGTAAACATGCAATGCAACTCAAACATGCAAGCATGTAATACAATAAAACAAACATGCTAACATGCAATGGACTAGCATGCTAACAACATGCAAGGCAACATAACATAGCATACTCAATGCTCAATGGAAAGCAACTTAAGATTCTAAATACAATGTAATGCATGCATGCACAATGCAATGCAACAAGAGCAACTTATCAATGCTAGAGACATGCATATTCAATGCAAAGCAAGATAAGCATGCAAACAACATGCAAATAAACATGCTAAATGGACTTAAACCAAAAGGGGTAGACCTTAGTCTTGCCCAAATCAGTGGCCATCAAGATGAAACTAAGACATGAAGACATATACAAGCATGGTCAATGTAATGGCCCATCAACTAGGCCTAACAACACAACCCTCAAAAGTGCGCAAGGAATGACAAAAGTGGAAGTGTAACAACACTAAGTGCACTGAAATAAGGTAAGAAATGGTGCCAAACCATTCAAACAATACAAGCAAAGCATGCAAGGGTCCTTAAGCATTAAAGCTAGCAAAGAGGACTACAAAGGGAGGCATGCAATACATGGCACAAATGCATGAACTAAGCATGGACCGAGCTCAAGTAGGTCAAAACAAGGACCGAAACATGCTGAGACAGGGGCTCAAAGACCTATGCAAGAATGCACAACACTCAAAGGAACTTAAAGAGTGAATGAAGTGGGAACATGGAAATGCTATATGCTCTGAAATGACATGAGAAATGATGCCAAATCAAATACATGATGCAAATGAAGCATGCTACGATGCTGAAAGCTTGAAGCAGGCAAGAGCACTTGTACTATAGCTATACAAAACATGAAGCATATGGCTAAGGAAACCCAAAACTGTCCTAGAACATGTTAAAATGAGTCTAAAACAATCATGGAAGGAAGCCAAAACATGCTAGCATGAAGGGTCAAAACAACATGCATTCAAGGCAAATAAGGTGGATTACACTACACCTATCAAGACCAAGCATGGGATGGCTTTGCCAACAGAAATTAGAGTTATATCTCCCTCCCTTCCGGGAAGAGAAACAAGGTTCGGCCCGCAAACCGAGACAAAACACAAAGAGTTCAGAGGCCCGGAGGCAAGGCTCTCAACCAAAACTCTGAAACCTCGAAACGAGCACAACATGCGCAATCACCGAGGGCTCAAATGATGACATCTGAGTCTTAAGGTCGGTCAAAAATGGGGTGTCTACATACACAAGCTTGATCAATAGGCTAAAACACCAAATACACTAGGCTAGTGAACAAAATCGCACTACAAGTGCAAGGAGCATGCAAGAGGCAACCAAACCAACACAAATGAGAGTTATGACATGTCAAATAATGGGTGGAAACATCCTTGAACTAAGCAAATTCAAAGCACAAAGACATGCTACTTTGCAAGGCTAAAAGTAGGATTACAGTACAAGTACAAGAACCGTGCAAGAGGTGACCAAGACAGCAAAAAATAGAGTTATGGCAGGTCTAAAAAGTAACAAAAATGAGCCTAAAAAAGGCCTCCAAGAAGTAGAAACACATGCACTTCTGATGGGCCATCAACACATACAAACAAGAGAAGAGGAAGGGGGACCACCCCCACCCATTTGGGACCTCAAAACCACTTTTCCACCACTGAAATTCCTCTGAGTTTCAGTGGTGAGAAGGCCAAAAAGAGATGGTCTCAAAGGCCTTAAAAGATGGCACAAAACAAGGCAAAACAAGCCACCAAAGGGGGTAAACCACCCCTAACTCAAACAAAGCCTTAAACAACCATTTTAAGCACTTAAATATAGAAATTTTTGCAGTTGAAACTTAGGCCAAAAAAAGCATGCAAAGGTGGCCAAGATTGTGTACAAAAATAAGCTTAAAAGAGGGAGATGCTCACCCTTGAAGAACCACAGCAAAACAACAACTTCTTCAGCCCAAAACCAACTTTTAGAACTCAAATATCACCTCCATGAACCTCAGCTCAATGATTGTGGTGTTTGGCTAAGAGGTTATGTGCAAATATGTGAAAGAAACTCACTTTCAAGCACTAAAAGAGAAGAGAGAGAGAGGATTCCAGAGAGAGAGAGGGGGAAAATTGCTCTAAATTTTCTAAACCTCTAATAAGGGGGAAGCACCTCCCCTTATATAGAGCAAGCAAGCAAAAAGCTTGTTGATGCATTCTGTGCCTAATAACTGGCACAGCTGGCACCAAAAATATCTGCAGAAAGTGCAAAAAGGCCGCCAACTAGTTAAAGTGGTCGACCGACCAGCCCACCTAGTCGACCGACCACCCAATGTGGTCGACAGAGGGGGAAAGGTGGTCTACACAAAAAGAAGAAGGTGGTGGCAGGCTGCCGACCACTTAAGGTGGTCGGTCGACCACCCACCCTAGCTGACCGACCACTACAAGTGGTCTACCGGAGAGAAAACTGGCTGGCAGGGGAGAAAAGTGTCTACACCTCTACTTCTCCCTCCATCCAAAAGAGGGCACCAAGCTTTGGCTTAAAACAAGCACAAAACCAAGAGAGTTCGGAGACTCAGGGGCAAGGCGCGCAGCCGAAAACATCGGGGACTCCAAACGAGCATAAACATGCGCAACCATCGAGCGCTCAATCGATGATGTCCAAGTCTTTAGGATGGTCAAAAATGGGCTGTCTACAGTTGCCCCTCTTTAACTGAACTCGGAGGTCATGAAATGACGATAGTGAATGTCAAAGCCCAAAGATGAACCATTTTTGACAAGGCCGAAGACTCATACAAACAGACAAGAAAACAGAATAGATGTGCCCGTAGGCTGGGGCAAAATGCAAATGAACATGCACGATGCAAGAGCATAACAAAACAGTATAGACGATATGCAAGGCAATGAAACAATGCACATGATATACAATGTAATTGAATTAATCAAACCACAAATAGTGCAAAACTACACAAATATCATAAAGGGATGGAGATGCAAAATCAAGCTACGTTTAACATAGAAAAGGTGCCCGAACCCTCAAACTATAATTCTCTTTAGTGGGATAGGTGTGTGCACAGGTAGAACTATTTGTTTTGCAGAATGAATACAAGTAATTGGGTGGCATGATATAAGTTAGGAATGATCAGCTGAGGAAAGATCATGATCCTTAATGTTGAATGCAACAAAACAAAGTACAATGCAATGGATGCAATGGATGTAGTGAATAAGGCGCAAGCCAAACCACACTTCTACCTAGAAAAGGTATGAACACAAACTAGACCACGTCTAACACAGAAAAGGTGCCGACACCCTCAGACCACAATTCTGTTAGTGGAATAGGCGCGTACACATTATCACAGAACCATGCTTCAACGAAGGAAATGTATGAGCACATGCTAGACTAAGCTTAACATGGAAAGGATGCATGATGAAACAATGCAGTAGAGGCATGCGATAGATGCTATGTACAACGCAATGTAGTAGCTAAAAGACAATGTAATAACTAGGAAGTGAAGGTACCTTACAGGGGCAATTGGCAATGACTTACATCATGCTGTTGGGGATCTTCTTTTTTCTTCTCGGTTGAACCACAGGTACTACTTTTCTCCCTGGCTATGGTCGCAGCTTTCCCTATTCTCCAACAGGGTGACAGACTAGGTTGGTTCAGTATCCAGAATTGAGGCGCATACCTGCTACCTCAACCTATGGGGCTGCCATATAGATTTTAAGCCGAGGATACACGCCTAGGTATTTAAACAAGACTTTAGTCTTGGAAATCTCGAACCTTTGCATTCTAGGCATCGGCCATTCGAAATCTAGCTTCCACCGTCTCAGTTGATCTCCTAGAAACTCACCGCAAACATAGGCAGGTGGCTATACCAGACCACCGGAAGTCGTTGGGGCACGACAAACACCACAGAAATTGCACCATTAGAGGATTTAAGGTCTCCTAGACCAGTGAAGTCGTTCGGGCACGACAAACACCAAAGGAATTGCACCCTCAGAGGATTTAAGGTCTCTTAGACCAGCCGATAAAATGGACGATGCAATGGATGTAACAAATAGAGCAGTAGATGCAAGAAGGGGTAACATACTCCAACTGCGCTAGAATCGTGAGAGAATGAAGAACAAAGAAAACCTATCAGGAGCGCATTCCACGCAACTTGAGATAAATTCCAAACATGCTAAAATCGTGTGAGGAAGGGGAGACTAACCACGCTTAAATCGTGAGAAGAGGTCCAAAAACAACCACACAGGGGCACACTCGACGCAACTTGAGATAAATTCCAAACACGCTGAATTCGTGTGAGGAAAGGAACACTCTACCACGTTGAAATCGTGAGAAGAGGTTCGAAAAACCGCCCGGGCTCATGCTTCCCGCGTTCGAGATAAAACACGCCTAGGGTCGCGCTTCACGCATCCTAAGATACAAGAAAAATCGGTCGGGCTCGTGCTCCACATGTCCCTAGATACAACCCGGCCAAGGCTGCGCTTCGCGCATCCTGAGATACAAGAAAATTGCTCGGGCTCCTGTTCCACACATCCTGAGATACAACCCACCCAGGGCCGCGCTTCACGCGTCCTGAGATACAAGAAAAACCACTGGGGCTCGTGTTCCACACGTCCCGAGATATAACCCGCCTAGGGCCGCGCTTCACGCGTCCTGAGATACAAGAAAAATCGCTCAGGCACGTGTTTCACACGTCTCGAGATACAACCTACCTAGGGACGCGCTTCACGCGTCCTGAGATATAACAAATAGGTGTGAGACTGTACCATAAATACACAATTGTAATGGAATTGTGTGCTAGATACACAAAGTGAATGAGTGTGATAGATGCATAAAATGAATGAGTGTGATAGATGCATAAAATGAATGAGTGTGATAGATGCACAAAGGTGATGTGATTATAGTAAATAGACAAAGCGGCTTTTAGAAAGTACCTCACGGGGTGAGTGGCGATGAATCGCTCTACTCTGCGGGGATCTCCCCTTGTGTTCTTTAATCACTTACCTTCAACTCACAGTACAAAGGTCCTGAAATACTAACAAGGAGTAACCTTTGGATGTAGAAGCCACCGATGCTGCTTTTCTTCCCGATCATATTCACAACTTTCCCTATTCTCCAACAGGGTGACAGACTAGGTTGGTTCAGTATCCAGAATTGAGGCGCGCACCCGCTACCTCAACCTATGAGGCTTCCATACATATTTCAAGCCGGGGATACACCCCTGGGTATTTAAACCAGACTTTAGTCTCGGAATTGCCGAACCTTTGCATTCTAGGCATCAGCCATTCGAACTCTAGTTTCCACCATCGTAGTTGGTCTGCTAGGAACTCATTGCAAACACGGCTGAGATGCCCCTGGCACGAAATGATACTCAGGGAGAGCACCTCTAATCGGCATTCTGGCTCGAAACAGGTTTGAGCTTGAGCTTGAGGTAGAGGCACACTCATACTTCGGAGCATTGACAAGACCTGTGGAGGTACATCCGGAATACAAGCTCGGAATTTGCTAAAGTCGAAACAAACTAAGATACTCCAAATTTTTCCTCTTTTCTTTTGCTTTGCAGTCCGGAACGTATGCAGCTTCAGATAGGTCTTGATTTTATTATTCTCACAATGACCTGGGTTGAACCCTGCAGCTTTATAAAAGAGCAAATCCTGTTTTGCACATATGTGGAGATTTGCATAGCACTCTGAGCACCAAACGATTTATTTTGAAATTGAAATCGAGAAAAGAGTTCTTAATTGGGTATTGAGCCTACGACTGACCATAGTCAAAACAACTCAACAAAGGAAAAGACAATGGTAAAACAACCTAAACATATCTACTGACACTCGAAACGACTCAAAACAAGAATCGAGACAAAGCAAAAAACACACATACAACGCTCAGATGTGTTATAAAGGCGAGAAACCTCTTGGTTCATAGGGAGTCCACAGCTTCTCCAGGTAATGTTTCCCATCCTTTCTCATTTGTGATTCTCACATCACTCAGGCATTCAACCTCTTTTTCTCTGAAAAGTCGTTGCCTCACTTTTTCTCTCAGTGCACATCTCTCTATTCTCAATCTCTCTTCTTTTTTTATCCCTCCCTTGGGTGGTGGATGGATAAACAGGAAGTTGTGGGCTCTTGCCCCCAGTATTCTACTAGATTCTCCTTCTTCCGCTCACAACTCGTGAACTCTTCCACAGAGGGGTTGTGATGCGACTGGATGTGCAGCAGATCTGCAATTGACATCGATTGATGATGTCCTTGGCCAGTCTGGATGTGACCAGACCTTCTCGAATAAGGGAGTGGAATATCCTACTCCATTTCTAGTTCGTGCTTCGCACTTGGCTTAATACCTCGTTTCTTGGAGGATGTGAGAGCTTTCAGTCCTTTGCTGTTAGCTTCAGTTGTCCCCTTTCTGGCGAACAAGGTGACCTTTCCGGCAGGTACGATGCCTTTTCTGGCGAATGCATTGATAAAGGGGAAAAGACAAAAAACCTGACTCAACTGTGCTCCTAGTTCATCATTTTGACCATTTTTTTGTTTTTTGCTTTCTACTAAAACAATTTTTACCAACATGAAAGTTAGATTAACATGCTTGTTCGATTTTCTGATTTGAAATCATGCGAGTCAGGTTATGAACACTGAAACTTTTCCTTTTTTTGGGTCCAAGAAATGGTCCAGTTTTGGAAAAATGAAATAATTTTCAAGAGAATTAGTCAACCTTAGTAAAAATCTTCAAAAATTGTTTTTGCAAATGGCCACTACTCGACCAACACAAAATTTACTCTTGAGATGCACAACCTCAGATCTGAACTTGATTTGTCTTGTAGCTGAATCCTCCAACAGAAAAGAATAGCTGATTTGGAAGGGAGACAAGCCAATTTGCACATGGACAAGATAACCGAGTTGAACAAGGATAAACCAATCAACATGGATGAGCCAAGCAGGTTGAAAATGATTGGGGCCGAACTTCAAAATGAAGTTGCCTACGTATCCCAAACATGGGAATCTGGCGTCACGTAGTTCCAGGTTAAGGTACACTCGGGTATTAACCTCTCCTTTTGCGCTCTAACTTTTGCCAAGGCCGCCCTTCCGGGTTTTCAACCTTGCGAGCTCTGTTTTTCTTTTCTTTTGTCTTTTCATTTTCTTCAGTTTTTCATTTTTTCATTTCTTTCATTTTTGTTCTTTTCTTTTCTTTTCTTTTTCTTGTTCTAACTTTTGCCTGGGTCGCCCTTCCGGGTTTTCGGGCCTGCGAGCCTCTCAAGGGTAGAAAAGTTTAACTTTGACCATGTTGATCGGTTGTAGGATCTCGAAGCCATCTGTATCTAGGAGATGGGCTGCTGTTCGCTGATAATGTAGAAGTCCATCCAATGGGGGCTGAAGTTGCCCCTAGTGTTGTAGATAGGAACTCGATTGTCCTTCAACAATAAATTTTCTTCTTCCAACTCTGGAATTTGGCTTTCTTGCCAGTCTTCATTAGCTAGAGAAATGACTCATCTTTCACTCTTCGAGCACATCTGACATTTTTACCCCTAGTTCAAGAGATGCTTTTGATCTAGCTTTGCAAGCTTCTTTTGATAACAACTGATCTTCTTGATTTGACCTTTTTGCCCCTAGTTCAAGGGCTGCTTCTGATCCAGCAATACAAGCCTTACATTGTGGTTGACCGTTGAACATTCTGAACCCAAGTTCAAGGTTTGAAAGCAAAAGGGGTTGAGTCTCGAGATCGAGAGCAATCCTACGCTGCACAATCCCAAGAGCAATTCCACATAGGTCTTCGCATGACCACACAAAACATTTTTTTTTTTTTGAAATCTTTTAAGAAAGCGACTAGTCGCTCGCGCTGAAGACAATGCAGAAGCAATCTAGATCAAGCCAGGATCCTTCCCAGTACTCACATTAACAGACATGATTTCATTCATTAAGGGCTTTGCATGCCTCTTTTTCTCTCAATTGATCAAATTTTGCAAATCCCGAGGAATTCCTTCCTCTTTGTTTTCACCACAGTGTTCAGAAAAGTTTTGAAAAACTTAGGTCAATGCAATGATTTCAAGGCACAGAAAAGTAGGTGAAAAGCACTGCTGTTTCATTTAGATCTTCTGGCACGACTGGCTTAATGGCAAAAACAGACGCAAAAGTGTGAAAATCACCGCAGTTTTGTTCAGATCTTCTGGTGCAACTGGCTCAATGACAGCTTTATGGCAAAAATGGACTCAAAACAAAGAGTGTAAAAGAGAAACACAAAACAAGATAGTGATGTCTGAGGTAACACCCCGAAATCACCAGACTCTAACATAACAGGACTGAGTCGATACAACAAGACAAACCCGATTGACTCAGCACAAAAAGACTGACTCAATACAACACAACAAGACTGACCCAATACCCAAGTCAGAAAGTACAAAAATAGCATTCGCAAATTACTCAAAACAGTGCGTGCAATTCCTACGTCTGAAGTAAATCGAGTGCCACCACCAGGTGATTCATCCCCCGATCATATAATCACATTATTCCCCAAGTTCACTGATCCAGTGCCGATAGACTTTGCAAGACCTGGTGCGACGACGACCTTGTTATCAATCAGATCTTGTATTTCATGGCGAAGATGAAAACATATGTTAGTGTCATGGCCGGCATGTTGATGAAAGGCATGGTGCTTGGCCGGATCATGTGAGGATGGAGGTTATTCGGGAGAGGCCGAGGCTGAAGGGGTTTGAGATGGCCTTGTCCTATAAGGATTTGGAGAGCTTTGGACAAAGTCGTGTAAAGGGGATTGAAGACTCTCTGGCCTCGTGGTGGGCACTTCGAGGTTTGTGGAGTTGTGTCGGATGTACCAGCAAAGGGGTTGGCAAGTACTGACTGGGTTTGATGATCTCTTCCGAGTGTAGGATTAGAGCTGAAAGGAACGTTTCTGGTACGACATCCCTTCTTCCGGCTTGCCCCCTGATTCAGAATACTCTCATCCTGAGTAGCAAAAGTGTCATCCACAGTCTTTGCAACAACTACGAGCACTTGCTGTTTGTTCAGTCCTTCGACTTTCAAAGCCTCAACAGCCCACTGAAGGTGTTCATGGGGACCAATGCCTGCCCCTACCTTGTTCTTACCACCTACCTCCACTTTGCCAAAGGATTGATTTTCTTCCAATGCAGCCTGTCCCAAGATTGGGGAGCTTTTTGGTGTGAAATTTCTGGCATGTGATGTGGTTGATGACGGAGCCATTATCCCAAAGGCTAGATCTGCCACTGTTGGTTGAAGATCTTCAATCATTCTCATCAACTCAGAAGTAGTGGGTTCACGGGTTTGAGTCGATTAGGGTTCAAGAGCATCCATCATGCATAAGTCCATGCTGTCTGGGATGAACACCTCAGGTTTGGGTAGATGGGCCGGGGTGATGTATATGTTGGGGTTGTAAGCAGATGGCAATGTATGGATTAGATTGAGGTAGGTAAGAGATATTTGGTCATTGGGGTTTGGAGGTGGAGCTATCATCTGGTTGTCGACGAGATTCTGAACCTCATGACGAAGGCGGTAGCAATGATCAATGCCATGACCATGATGTTGATGATACACGTAGTATTTGGAGGGGTTATGTTTGGCAGGGAGTGGGTCGAGTAGAGGTTGAGGATCAAGGGGTTTGAGATACCCTTTTTCCATCAGGACTTTTAGTGCGTTAGTTAGGCTCATATAAAGAGGGGTGAAAGTTTTGCCTTGAACACGGGTTGGGCCGGCTGTTTGTAGGCTTGGCTTGGTAAAAGGGTCGGCTATGGCGATTGCATTGATTTCAGTGGGCTCAGAAATAGTGCTACTACCAGCATTGGTACTCCCTGCAAATCGTTTTGACAAATTAGATTTCAGAGTCGCCACCTAAATATTTTGTTTTGGGAAAATTTAGGAAATCCTGACTCGTGCCTAAGGCCACGTGTCCGTCATCACCAAAGTTACCTCGGCTTGGGAACTTGGGTACAAGAGGGGAAGGTCTTGAAATGAACACGCCCACTCGCCCGATCAAAGGATCGGCCTCTACTGACATGATATGTTGTTTTTATAAACACATGTGTTCTTATTCTGGCTTATTAGATAACCTTACTATGTGATGCGCACAACATACAAGTATAGACTGAATCGCAAGAATTGGAACAAAACATCTCATGTTTGTTTTTCGAAAATGGTTTGAAAGATGCTACCCTCAAGTAGGCTAAGACACGGATTTGCCACCCTCAAGTGGGCTTAGAAACCAACATGTTTTTGTCACTCCTCAAAGTGGGCTTAAAACGCACATTTTGATGAATTATTCCAATTCAAGCAATGAAGCCTTCATCCACAGGCATTCATTCGATTAATCACTTAAGCACATAGCCTCATGGCAAGCATGCTATCATGGCAGTAACTTACACACATGCAATGATGCTAAAACACAAACACTCACAGTGTACTCCGAGCCAAGAAAGAAGCTAGTTAGAAATCATGCATGATTCTAGCTATGTTAAGATGCCTAATGCAACACATGTAAAAATACAACTACAACAGTCTCAGCTATCTAGAATGGCATATGAATGCAACACTTGATAACATGTATTCAAATTGGTATTGAAATACAATGCAGTTGTATGATGCGCCGAGCCCGGTGCATGCAAGACAGATGAATGATGCATGCATGCAAAGCATAAGGTATGCTAATTGAAATATGCCCTAAAACTAACCATCAAAAGCTAGTAAATAAAAGGGAGAAAGAAATGGGGCTGGAAGACATGCATCACACACGCGCACACTTATTACAGCAATATGCCCTCAGGAAGGAGGGTCTGAATAAATCAACTAACTAGCCACGCTAAGCTAATTAATTACAAACCGAAACTAATTAACTAACAAGTTAACTAATTACAAATGCAAATGAATAGCAAATTGCATTAACTACATAAGTAAAGAACCAAATAGTTAACTAGCTAATCAAACCAGTTAAAGGGAGCCTCAGGGTGAGGGGTGCATGCATGCTCGGTCGGCTTCAGTCGGAAATCCACTACCGTGCCTCATGATGCCTCTGTTTGCACTCTTTTAGACTTCTGAAAATTGTGTCAACTTCCAAGATGCTTCTGATCCACCTTATGACCATGCTGAGGGGTGGCTGGAGTTCATGGCTATCGGCCAATTTTGATGGCCAATCGGCAGGCTTGGTGGCCAGTTGGCAACTCTGATGGCCGGTCGGCAACTGCTTCCTGCAATTTCTCATTTTACTGCAACAGAGCACAAACAAAAGCACGACAGTGTATTTGCAAGAAAATGTGTGCACACCACCCTCCCTATCATTTTTCAAGTTAAAGGGAGTGCGGTACTCGACTCTCGGGCCACCAACTGAGCATCGCAATGCACTATGGCCGAGAAGCCAAGTTTGCACAATTCAATGTCAATGAATGCACAAATAACACATAAGGGCCTTAACCTCTATCATGCATGATCAAGAGGGTCGGCGACCGAGAAATGAGCCATGTGTCATCACTTCAAGTATGAAACGTCCCTCGTTTCTCGTGTTTGGATTAACGTTCAGCCCAAACACAATGCGATGCAACATGAGCATGTCAAGTTAAAGTCCTTAAGCATGAAAGCTAGTGAAGTATGCAACATAAGGGCTATGTAATGCAATGTCCAATGGAACAAGCCAGCCCCAAATAGACCTCATGCATGCCAAAATAATGGCCAAAATGCTCTGAAATGCTAGCACTGAAAGCAATAAAATGTATGCTCATGCATTGACCCATGAACTAGGCACAAAGGTGCAACTCTTAAAAGCGCTTAAAGAGTGAAAAACATGGAAGTGTAACAACACTATATGCTCTGAAATATCATTCCAAATCATGCCAAAACATGCAAATACCTCAAGTCAAGCATGCAACATACCTCAAAACTCAAAGCTAGTCAAGGGATTAACACCATAGCTATAAAAAGCAGGCCTCAAAAGGCCAAGAACAACCAAAACAGTCCTAAAGCATGTCAAAACAATACTAAAACGTGCATGGAGTATAGCCAAGACAAGCTAGCATGAAGGGCCAAAACACCAAGTAAGCTTGCCAATGAGCATGGTTACACTACAAGTGTAAGAAGCAAATGAGGGATGCTCTAACTAACCAAACACAGAGTTGTATCATAGCAAAATAACACCCAAAACACACTAAAATGACATCCTAAAAGCTTAGGCAAGATGGCATACATATTGGCTCAAACTTAAGGCATAAAGCACCAATCCTCCAAAGCATTAAAAGAGTGAAAAATGTGAGGGCATGACAGTGAAACATGCTCTGAAATAACATATCAGGTGATGCTAAATCATGCAAATAGCCCATGCAATGCATGCTAATAGACTTAAAGCATGAAGCTAGTAAGCAAGATTGAACTATGGCTATGCAAAGCAAGGCATGCATGACAAAAATAACTTAAAACAGAGCTTAAGCATGGCAAAACATGAGTAAAAGCTTGCTGGAGTTCAGCCAAAATCATGCTAGAATGATGGTCCAAAGCATGATACATGTTAGGCTAGTGAGAGGATTGCACTACAAGTACATGAAGCATGCATCAAGTGATCAAACCAACCCAAAACAGAGCTATATCATAGCAAAACAAGGCCTAAGACATGCTGGAATGGAGCCTCAATGAGGTAGAAAAACATGCGAACTTGGTGAGCCTTCAACACAAGCATACAGGATACGAAAGAGGGGGGACCACCCCCACCTATTTTGGGTCTCAAAACACACTTTCCGCCGCTGAAATTCCTTTGGAATTCGGTGGTGAAGAGGCCAACCAAAGGTGATCTAAAGGCCTAAAGAGATGGCACAAAACAAAGCCAAACAAGGCACAAAAGAGGGTAGACCATCCCCAACACCAAAGAAGCCTCAAACAAACACTATGAGCACTTAAAATCAAAATTTTTTGCAGTTGAAAGTTAGGCCAAAAACAACATGCAAATAGGGCCAACGACTTAATCAAAAACAAAGCTATAAAGAGGGTGAAGACTCACCCTTGAAGAACAACTTCAAAGCAGCAACTTCTGGGGCACAAACAAACCTCCAAGAACCTCAACTCAAGAGTGAAGGTGTTTCACTAGGTGCTTTAGTGCAAAAGTGTGAAGAAAAACCACTTTAAGGCACAAACAAGTGCAAATATATAGCGAGAGAGAGGGAGAAATATATATATAGAGAGAGAGATCTTGTCTCTAATGCAAATTTCAGAACCTCTGGAAAGGGAGAGGGACCTCCCCTCTTATAGAAATCCAAGTCTCAAGCTTGTTGATGCTCACCAGCTGTCACAGTTGGTAATAAAATATCTGTGAAAGCAAATAAAAAGGTCTCGGCCAAAAAGTATGGTCGACCGGCCAATAAAGGTGCCGACCGGCCACCATTGATGGCCGATGGAAAGAGGGTATGGTCGATAGGCACAGGGTCTGGCCGATGGGTTGGAAGGCTGGCCAAAAGGCCACCCCCTTCCCTCAGAAACAAAACCACAAACTCTTGGTCCACAATGAAGCACAAAACAGACAAGTTGAGAGGCTCCAAGGCAAGGCGCACAACCGAGACCTTCAAAAACTCAAAACGAACACGAGCATGGATGATCATCGAGTGTTCAAACGATGACGTCCAAGTCTTGAGGACGGTCAAAAATGGGGTGTCTACAGTTGTCCGTCTTTGACAGAACTCGAAAGTCATGAGTTGACGGGAGTGAATGTCAAAAGCTTAGAGACGACCCATTTTTGACAAGGCTGAAGACTTAGACAAACATACAAGATAACAATATGGATGAGCTCGCAGGCAAGGGCAAAATGCAAATGACATGCACAATGCAGAACACAACTTATGATTATGCAAAGAGGGCTGTAAAGAAACATCTAGATGCAAATGCTATGCAAAGCAAAGCTACAGCAAACTCGTACATCAACAAGTAAGTAAACACGCCACGCATGGTAATTACAGACCGAACTACATTTCATGCAGAAAGGATGTAAGAAAATTATGCAATTTTAGCAAGTCATGTGTGATAGATACACAAAGTGAGCAGGTGTGATAGATACACGAAGTGAGCAAAGTCTGATAGATACACAATGTGAGCATGTGTGATAGATACACAAAGTGAACAAAGTGTGATAGATACACAATGTGAGCGAAGTGTGATACATACACAAAGTGAGCGAAATGTGATAAATACACAAACTGAGCAAAGTGTGATAAATACACAAAGTGAGTAAAGTATGATAGATACACAATGTGAGCAAAGTGTGATAGATACACAAAGTGAACAAAGTGTGATAGATACACAATGTGAGCGAAGTGTGATAGATACAAGATGCGAGCAAAGTGTGATAGATACACAAAGAGAATAAAGTGTGATAGATACACAATGTGAGCAAAGTGTGATAGATACACAAAGTAAGTAAAGTGTGATAGATGCACAATGTGAGCATGTGTGATAGATACACGATGCGAGCAAAGTGTGATAGATACACAATGTAAGCATGTGTGATAGATACACAAAGTGAGAAGAGTGTCATAGATACACAACGTGAGCAAAGTGTTATAGGTACACGATGGGAGCAAAGTGTGATAGATACACGATGCAAGTAAAGTGTGATTGATGCACGAAGGTAGCAAAGTGTGATAGATGCACGAGGTGAGCAAAGTGTGATAGGTACACAATGTGAGCAAAGTGTGATAGGTAGACAAAGTGAACAAAGTGTGATAGATACACAATGTGAGTAAAGTGTCATAAATACACAATGTGAGCAAAGTGTGATAGATACACAATGTGAACGAAGTCGTTCTCTTACCGAGACATAAATGATCTTGTGCGGAACCTCCCTGAATGAACAGTACGTATCAGCTTTGAATGAACTGTACAGACAATACCATGCCTACAAATGAGAGAAACTTCACAGGTACAATGCAATAAGAATGCATTTTCCATACAAAATCAACAGCATGTCCTATGCTAGCTTCCAAATGCACATTCCATGCGAATATAAGGGGTGCATATTCTATGCAAGTGTGAGAAATGCAAATTCTATGCAAATGTGGCGAATGTACGTTCCATGCCATATCAAGACGCGTATTCTATACAAAAAGTGAGCAACGCATATTCTATGCGAAACAACAAAAATGCATGTTCAACGCGGCATGCACACTCTACACAATATAATCACGAATACATATTCAATACAAAAATGCACATGCTATGTAAGCGCGATGATGCATGTTCCATGTGATGATGCAAAATACATGTTTCACGCAATGACATAGAGATGCACATGTTCAATACAAGCATGATAAAGGCACGTTTTCCGCAATATAAAGATACAACTTCAAAACGAGTTGATGCGCATTCAATGCGAAAGTAAAAAGTATATAACAAATGCCAACCTTGCCAATGTGACAAGGACATTGCAATGTAACAATCTCGAAAGCAATTTTCGAATCTTGCGATATACAAAAGGATATTAAAAGGATACATTTTGTGCATACTGAGTGCCACACACTGGAAAACACGGTTCGAGGTCACCACGGAGGCCGCTCAAGCTTCAAAAGTGTATTTTCTTGCACTTTCTTGAGAGATGAGGGTGCAAATCATTAGAAAAACCCCAAAGAAGGGCATTGGAGGTCCATCGGCCACGAGAGGGAGCCATCGGCCAACAAGTTGGCCGACTGGCCAAAAATGGCAGATTCGGGGCAGTTTGGTCCATTTGCCTCGGGTCTTTAAGTATAAGGTTCCAAACCCTATTCCTTCACTTCTCCTTTGCCGAAAAAGATTCCCCTCTCTCTAGATCGCTTTCCTCCCTTCGATTCAAGCTTTACAAAAGTTTTCAAACCTCCCACAACTTTTGATTCGCAAAACCCTCATTGTTTCAATCACTTTGAATAGATTGAAAATTGTTTTTGGTGCCACATTCTTGATTTCCATCACTTGGGGTTTGTTACCCTCGAGTTATCCTTGATCTCCGCACCTTCTTCCGCACTTCGACATTTTCTTCCATTTCTAACCGCATTTTCCATACCTTCGACCATTTTCTCACTCTTCTCGAGATGGAAGATAATATTCCAGAGGGTGGGGCTCCTCCAGGGATGGAGATGGATCCCGAGTTCGAGCCTTTGCCGCTCGGTATTCGGCCTTTCAACCCAGCGTCCTATCACCCGGACATACACGTGTTGCCTCCTGACAGTATTCGCCAGTTCAGGAGCTTTGCGCGAGGTGCTCCGGAGGACCTCTTGCTATGCGAGCCGGAGTCGCACTTATCCTATGGTGCCACTGAGGTATACTCTTCCTCTTTACTTTCTGCAATGTAGGTCATATGTCTTAAATAGCCAATATTGCTCTTCATCTGATTAACCCAAACACACTTGTACATCACGTGTCTAGTTCATTCTAGGCACATTCATACATGATACTTCTGTCAACTCGTACATATGCACACACCGCATTTTTGTCAATTCTGAACACATGCATACATTGTATTTCCTGACACTGCTTCGCATTTGTTTGTCTTGAACACATGGACATTCTCATGCCTTCCGGGGGTATGGGAACATGATTGCACGAGATTGGTAGATGGAGTTACCCGATGATGTACGTCACATTGCCGATCAGGCTGGTTTCGATATATTCTGCATGGGACTCTCGCGTCTCACTGCGAGTCGGCCTCTTTTAGGCGCTTTAGAGGAGAGGTGATGGGACACCACCGATTCCTTCCACCTTTCTACAGCAGGGGAGATGACGATGACGATGACTCCCTTCGACTTCTCCATGCTCACCGACATCGGAGTAGGGGGTGATCCGATCCCGTTCGACACCGATATGGACGAGTGGGATGCTGCCCAGATCATTCTGCTAGGGATTCGCCCACCTCTCTCCGGACCAGGGTTTGTGAGATATTCATGGTTCGCCGACCAGTTCAGGGGACAGACGCCGACGACCAGCGAGGAGGTCAAGCACTACGCCCGGGGCTTCCTCATGTTCTTGTTGGGCATTACTCTATTTCGCTGACCGGGCGAACACCGCTGGCCTCTACCTCTTGAGCGCACTGGTGGACATGACTCGCATCCGACGCTATGACTGGGGCGGCGCAGGCCTAGCCACACTGTATGGATATATGAATTCCTCAGCTCGTCGGAGTGGGCACCTGCTAGGAGGCTACTGGCGAGCCTGGGAGGTACATCTTTCCCTTCTGCTTTACAGTCCTGCTTTACATTATCTATACACCGCGCACACTGCGTACACGCAATCTGCTTTACACTGGTTATACACTGCACACACTGCACAAGACACTGCACATCACTCTCTGATTTCTGCTTTATCTGTATACTGTTCTACTGATAAACATACTCATTATTGCCCTTTTACATTCCGTAGTTGTGGGTATATGCCTACTTCCCGAGGCTTGCCCCAGAGCCAGAGGTGGAGATACCCCCCATGGTTCCATATTCACATCGGTATGATGGGAGATGCAAGCTGAGGCCGCAAGAGACTTTGTTATTCTTCCGCCGATATTTTGACAGCATAGCCGTAGCGGAGGTATTTCAAACCTTATAGTTCATCTGAGTTTTGCTTTATATTGCACTTTTGATAATAAATAACAACCTGCATACCCATCATTTGCCGATCACCTGGCAGCCCTGGGCAGTGCTGCCAGACGCAGTTAGAGATTGGTTTACGGGCGCTCGGGAGACTTCCCGATTCCAAGGTTTGCTTGAGCGTTCGGTCTGCCGAGCATCATACCTAGGTGAGTGCTTCCTGCGACAGAGCCTCGGTTTACAAGAGCCGGTGGTTCCGATGTCGCCTCTTTCGTACATAAGGCATACAACGACGTACACCCCCCAGGTGATGACCGATTTCATGATCGGTTGAAACGCTGACTACTTCCGACTCGACGGTGACTACACCACCTTTATCGAGACATATCTCATGTCGCCTCTGGCCAGTGTTTGTCGAGGTGAGAGAGAGAGACCTGCTGCCCCAGGAGGAGGAGTGGGAGCATCGAGGGTGACCCAGGCCTATGGTTGGAGGGGTTCCCGGAGGGGACAGAGGGCGGAGTGGCCAGACCTACCCACTACCATGACATGCCGAGGACGGGCTGGAGAGACTTATCAGATACCCATCGCTCCTCCCCCGGTTGATCATGAGCTCGTCGGAGTTCGAGGCTTGACCCCGGTATATGCTATACCTTTCATTTTGTACATTCATTTCATTTTAGTTGATATCCAGCAGATTACTAATTACCTCAACACTTTTGCAGGCTTCCATAGAGTACACTGGTCAGGCTCTGGAACCGTCGGCTTCGGTGATGGGGATGTTGCAGAGGAGCATGGACCTACTGAGTATTTACGGTATTCAGGTAAGTTCTTTCAACCTTCATCCCAAAACCCTCTATAAACTGCTCCATACTGATCTGATGCATCACATTATCAATATTGCATTTGATACACCACACTCACATATCACTCACGGCACTGATACACTGCATCTCATATACCGGCCATGGCCCTCATACACTGCAATCAATCTCGACTCACGACGTTCATACACTAGTCACAACATTCACACATTGTAATCATACAATGCTCACGGCCTTCATATACTGCTCACAGCATTCCCACACTGTAATCATACACTGTTCACGGCGTTCATATACTGCTCACAACATTCACACACTGTAATCATATCTGCATTTGATACCGTACTCAATTTCGCATAGCATTACTGATGCATTTGCCAATTTGTTCTTTTCAGGCCCCACTTCAAATACCTGCCACAGCGGGTGCCTCAGCGGGACCTTCGGTGCCTCCCTGAGCAGCAGGGGGAGCAGGACACGGGACTCCAGCGTATAGCCGGAGCAGAGCCAGGCGTGCTCATACAGGGAGTAGTTTGCGGCGCTTGCCCCACATGACGATGAGTCCAATGAGGAGGCATTGAGTCCACAGTCAGAGTCGTCTTAGGATGGTGATGAGACTGGAGACGGCTCGAATTCAGACTCTGGTAGCGGAGCTGACGTCGGTAGTTCTAGGCCTTCATCGAGGAAGAGGGCGAGGAGGGCTTCCCGCTCTTGAGGCGACTGGCGCCGATTCAAATGTTTTGTTTTTTGCTTTATTTTTCATTTTACTTGTAGTTTTTACACATTGTAGTGCCTTAGGCTGGTTTATTTTCTTTAAAACTTTGTACTCCTTTGCAAAAGAAACATGATGGAATGAAAACAATTTTTGTTATTGAAAAAGTGTTACATTTGTACATTCTAAGCATCGCATCGCACCGCATCACATAACAATGTAAATGAGATTAAACTTTGTCTGAAAACTAAACACTCGAATTGCATTGCCTTAATCAGGTAGTGAACCAACTGACGACTGAAAGACCAAAACAACTCGATAAGCAAAAATAGGACTTGACACGCTAATCAAATGTAAATACAACTCGATAAGCAAGACAAGAACTTAACAATCAATGCAAAATACAACTCGATAAACAAAAACACAACAACTTGATAAACAAATCGAAGTAACACAGGCACGACTTTGCAAAATCGTCAGAAAAAGGCATTTGAGGTGGAACAAGACATAAGTTCTTAATTCCTCCAAGACATAGACAGCTCAGAGAACAAAGGACGGGCCATCGGCCAAGGTGGAAGGTCATCAGCCACCATAAAGAGCCGTTGGCCACAAAAATAAGCCGATTGGCTAAAAAGATGGCCGGTTGGCCATCAATGCAGAAAGTGCCTAGATTGTTGACACCTGTCTTCCACTCAACACCATATTTTCTACAAAAGCCCCAGCTTCGTAGTTTCTCCATTTCAACTCAGTTTTTGCACCAAATAGAGGCATTTCTCGTCCAAAATCTCACAAATTGCATTGCTAACTTGGACGGCTCGAAAAAGATGAATTTTCAGGGCTTCGGAATCAATGCACTATTCACGTTGAGCCGCACCCCACTGCATTTTCCGTTCCTTCATGCCGTGGTAAGGTGTTGGAATCCAGTTACTCATGTTTTTAGCTTTGGCAAACAAGAGATATGTCCCACTTTCGAAGACTTCCAAGCTTTGATGGAGTCCGAGCGTGAGGAAGAGAACTTGCCCCAATTCCGTTTTAGCCACGTCCAAGCATTAGTACGGATGTGCAAGCTCACTTTGCAGGACGCTCAGTCATTGATCTGCGACAGAGAACTGGACATTCCAAGCTTGATTCGTTGTTTTTCTGATGCCAGTGACCGCGTCGATCATCACTGGCAGGGTTTTCGGTGACATGCCCTCTGTTTGTGCATGTTGTCGCATTTCTTGCTTAGCCTAGGCTTCGGAGGATCTAGTGTCTGTTTGATTGAGGTTGCCGATGGTTAGAAAGAAGGCAAGTGCTGCATCGCCATGACACTAGCTGAGACGTTGATGGGTTTGGATGCCTTCCATCACCGGGAGTCAACTAGGTTCGCGGGGAGTCCACTACTACTGCAGGTAATGTTTCCCATCCTATCTCACATAAATTTCTCACATCACTCGGCCCTCAGGCTCAGTTTTTCTCTCAAAACCCTTTTCTCACTTTTCTCTCCACGTACACCTCTCTATTCTTTAATCTCTCATTTTTCATCCCTCGCCATATATGGCTGATGGATAAGTTGAAGGTTCTGGACACATGCCTAGCATATTCAGCTCGCAGTAATTTCTTCCGGCGATGTCTAGTCGATGCCCCTGATGAGGAATGGTGGTGAGAATGGATGTGCAATCTGTCTGCTGCCAACATTGCTTGGCGCTGCCCCTGGCTCAATTTAACGACAATGAGCTACAACATGACTCGCCAACCCAGGATTCAGTTGATCGGCCTGACACACTATGTCTTTTACTTCTCATTTCGATTTCAGCGCCAAGTTGGGCATGGTCAGACTTGTCTGGAAGAAGAGATAGAGTATCCTGTCGTATTTCTAGTCTGAGGCGCATGCTAGCTCGGTATGCCACAGCATGGAGGACGAGAAACCTTCTGGGCCCCGCTCTCACTTTGAGTTGCACCCTTTCTAATGAGTGCATACCTTGGCTTGATGAAGAGGCGCAGAATGGGCCTACTTTGGCATTAGAGGCTTCCACAAGCTCTCGGAGGGGGCGCAGGAACAACTGACTATGCCCCAAATCTATTTGCTTTAATCAGTACTTTCAAGTTTTCTTTATAAATGTAATAAAAAGCAACTTCAATTTGTATTCAAGAGCAGGAGAACTCTGTACTGAAATCAATGTAATTGAAGGTTGTGGGTACTGAAAATTTTCCGTTTGGTCCAAAAATGGCCTATGTCGTAAAAAGATGAATTTCAGCAAAATCAACTTTTATTAAAACTTTTCAAAACCATTTTCGATATGGATCAAAACTGGACACGCCTGAGATCCGTCACTGAGATGCACAACCCCGAATCCCAGCAACTGGAAAGTTGCCCATAGTCTGAATAACACTGCACTGGAGATCACAACCGAGCTCTTGAATGCAGAATAAATAATGATGACCAACATGATCACACGGACAAAGTCGATTTGGAAGTGTTTATGGCTGGACTTCAGAATAAAGTTGCCTACGTACCCCGAAGATGGGAATCAAGCCTTACGTAGTTCGGCTCAGGTTCACTCGTGTATTAACCCTCTCCTTTTGCGCTCTAACTTTTGTCAAGGCCGCCTTTTCTGGGTTTTCAACTTTGCGAGCTCAGTTTTTATTATTTCAAATTTTATGTGCTCTAACTTTTGCCTAGGTCACCCTTTCGGGTTTTCGGCCTAGCGAGCCACTCAAGGATAGTATTTCTTCAACTTGTCCATGTTGATCGGCTGGCAGAACTCAAGGCCATCTAAATCCATCAGAATGACAGCTCCGCCTGACCAGATAGACTTGATGATGTAAGGGTCAGTCCAATTGGGTCTGAACTTGCCCCTAGCGTCGTGGATGGGAGCTCGGTTTTCTTTGAGCAGTAGATCCCCCTCTTTCAAATTCCTGGACTTAACCTTCACATTGAAAGCCCTGGCAATCCTTCATTGAGAACCCTGGATGTGATACAGTTCTTTCAGCCTTCTTTTATCAAAGAGCATATGTTCTTCGAACCTGCTTTGTTGCCAATCTGCCTCTGTTATTTGACACTCAGCCAATACCCATAATGACGGAACCTCAACTTCGATAGGTAGAACAACCTCCATCCCATAAACTAAGGAATATAGAGTTGCCCCAGTAGAAGTTCGAATTGAAGTTCGGTAGCCCCAAAGAGCAAATGGCAGCTTGTCTGGCCAGTCCCTGTAGGTTTCCACCGTCTTCTGCAGAATGTGCTTGATGTTCTTGTTGGTAGCCTCAACTGCTCCGTTGGTTTGTGGCCGATATGTAGACGACTTATGAAAAGCCACGTTGTACTTCTCCAAGAAGTCGATCACCTCCGTCTTGAAGTGGGAACCATTATCTGAAATAATCTCATTCGGGACCCATCGCGACAAATGAAGTTGTTCCTGATGAACTTAGCGACAAGCGACGCTTTCAATACGACATAGGCTTGGGCCTCTACCCACTTTGTGAAGTAGTCTATCGCTACCAGAATGTACTCATGCCCGTTGGACCCCTTCAGAGTCAGAGCCCCAATCACATCAATCCCCCAGACTGAAAACGGCCATGGTGAAGTCATGTTTTACAACTTCGACGGCGGAATGTTCATGCGGTTTGCGTGGATCTGACATTTGTGGCACCACCGGACGAAGCCAATACAATCCTTCTCCATGGTTGACCAGTAATAACCCTGTCTAAGGATCTTCTGGCTAGCACCACCCCACTCATGTGCAATCCACACTCTCCTCTATGGATGGCCTCCAGTAGGCGCTTGGACTCTTCAGCATCAACACACAGTTTATGCATCCCGAGATGACCCCTCTTGTACAGTTTACCCCCGCACACGATGAACTGAGCAGCCATCCTTCGAATTGCCCTCTTATCTTTGGCATTTGTCCTTGGTGGATACGCCTCCTTTTCCAGGAAGTTCCAGATGTCATAATACCAGGGGTTCTGATCTTGCACCTCATCTATGGCAGCAATCAACTCGTAGGCCGACACAAATTTCAGTTCGATGATGATCGGACGTATCCGGACTCTGAAAGGGATGTCTAGCATAGAAGATAGAGTTGCTAATGAATCAGGGAACTTGTTGTTCTCTCTTAGTATATGAGCGAAATTCAGTTTCTCAAACTGAGGAATCAGAACGTCCAAGATCTAGTGATAGATTCTCATCTTTTCTTCTTTAACTTTCCAATCTTCTTTAGCTTGAGATAAAACAAGGTTCGAGTCTCCGATGACGTCCAACCGTTTTGCCCCTAGTTCCAGGGCGACTTCTAGTCCAGCAATACAAGCCTCACATTCTTCCTCATTGTTCGGCACTTTGAACCGGAGTTTGAATGCTATGGGTATACGGGAATTATCGGATGCTATCAGCAATGCCCCTATCCCATACCCGTGTTGGTTTGATGCTCCATCAAAGTTCATCGTCCAAGTCTCTTCTTCGACATGCAAAATGGCCACGTCTGGGAACAGATACTCAATCGCTTCATCTCCCTTCACTAGTGGATCGGCTAGGAACTCTGCTACCGCTCTCCCTTTCACTGACTTGCGTATCATGTACTTCAGATCAAATTCAGAAAGCAAAAGCAACCAACGGGATAGCCTACCCGTAAGTGCTGGTTTCTCGAAGAAATATTTGATGGGATCTAATCTCGAAACTAGTATTACAGAGTTAGTTAACAGGTAGTGCCTCAGCTTCCTGGTAGCCCATACCAAGGCAAGACAAGCCTTCTCCAGTGGAGTGTAGCGGGTCTCGTAATCCAACATTTTCTTGCTCAGGTAGTAGATAGTTTTCTCCACTTTGTCCTCAGACTCCTGTGCAAGCATGCAACTCATTGTCGTTTTGGTCACTGATAGGTACAGAATCAACGATTTTCCCAGCTCAGGCGGTGACAACACAGGTGGGTTCTGTAAATATTTCTTGATCTGCTCGAAAGCAACTTGGCATCGGTCGTCCCATTGGAACTTCTTTCCTTTCCTCAGGAGACCAAACAGTGGTTCACAAGTCAAGGTTAATTTTGCAATAAACCGTCTTATGAATTGCACTTTACCTAGAAAGCCTCACACCTCATTTTCAGTTCTCGGTGGTGGCATTTCTAGGATGGCCTTGATTTTGGAAGAATCGACCTCGATTCCCCTTCGTGTGATCAAGAACCCCAGTATTTCCCCTACTGTAACACCAAATGTACATTTCTGAGGATTCAACCGCAACCGATACTCCCTGATCCATTAGAGATATTTCTGCAAGGCGGTGTAGTGGCTCTCTCTTTCCTTGGACTTGACAATCATGTCGTCCATGTACACCTCAACCTCTTTATGGATCATATCATGCAAAATTGTGCTCACAGCCCATTGATACGTAGCCCCAGCATTCTTCAGCCCAAACGGCATCGCCCTATAACAATAGGTTCCCCACGATGTGGTAAAAGTAGTCTTCTCCCTGTCTTCGGGGGTCATCAAAATCTGATTGTAGCCTGGAAACCCATCCATGAACGAGAGCAATGCATGCCTAGTAGTGAAGTCCACTAATTCGTCGATATACGGCAAAGCAAAGTCGTCCTTCGGATTGGCTTTGTTCAAATCTCTGAAGTCCACGCATACCCGAATTCTACCGTCCTTCTTCGGCACCAAAACTATATTGGCCAACCAAGTAGGGTATTCAGATACCAACAGGAACCCTGCGTCAATCTGCTTGGTGACCTCTTCTTTGATCTTCAGAGCCCAGTCCGGGCGAATCCTTCGGAGCTTCTGCTTAACTGGTCGGGCCTCTGGGTCAAGAGGGATCCGGTGTTGTACAATCTCAGGATCGATTCCAGGCATGTCTTCATAAGACCACGTGAAGACATCTTTGAAATCTTTTAATAAAGCGACTAAGCGCTCGTGCTCCTCCGAAGACAACATGGACCCGATCTGGACCAGCTGTGGGTCATTCTCAGTACCAGCATTTATTGTGGTGATTTCATCAACCAAGGGTTTTACAAACCTCTCCTGCTCTTGATCAGGCAAATATTTCAAAATCGAAAGAATTTCTTCCGCGTTGTTTTTATCAAAATTTTGAAAGTCTTGATTAATGCAATAAATTAAAGGCACAGAAAAGTACTCGGAAGCAACAGCCATACCATTCTCATTAATAACATCCAGTCCATCTGATTCCTCTATTACAACAGACTCAAAGGAAAAAGAAAAAGATGACCTAGACAGGACAGTGGCATCTGGGTTATCACCCCCAAGAATATCGGACTCAGACTCAGACGAGCTAGAACCTGATTCCGACTCCACGGACTCAGTCGAATCAAATTTCATCTCACTACCTGACTCTGTGTTGCTTGATAAAAAGCCATCCACGTATTGCCGGACGAGGGAGGGCGCAATGGATGCATCGAGAATGCTAGAAGATGGGCTCACAACTGCTTCATCCCCGATCATGGAAACTGAGAAGTTATCCCCCAAGCACTCCAGTACGATTTGAGGATTTGACAGGAGACAAGCCTGTGCTACCCTGATCTCAATTTATGTGCTCACGGAATCCTCCTCCTTGCACTGCTCAGCCTTAGCTGGTCGGTTTGTCTGCTCTCCAGCAACTTCAGTCCCGGACAATTGCAAGCCAAAGAAAATCTCAAACACCGGCAAGGGCAACCTCTCTACATTTAGCCATGGCTCTGGGAATCCGCAGAATGGGAAGTGTTCCCCTTCTCGGACAAAGCATCCGTTCGGGGTCCTCTAGATGGGTCGGTGCACCAACTCATAATGCTTCCTGTCCTGCTTGGCTCTGGCTCTTCCCGCCATCTCTTTTCCTTTCCTTGCCCAATCCTCTTTGGTAGGCAGATAACCTAATCCAAAGGCATATGGGTTATGCAGCACTTCGGCCGATGCTGCAATGTCTTTCCAGCTACTCTGCCCTAATCCCATCCTTGGGATGTGTTGGAGCTTGTTCATAAGGTAGACAGACTATGCGCTGACGTATAGCCCCTCATCAACAGCTAGGATATTCTGTACAACCCGGGCCTCAGCTGCGATGAATCCTGACAAAAACACGTCCTCCGCGCCATTCTCAATCTCCAAAACTGGTGTAGAAACCTCTGGCAGCGGATGTATAGAGGAATTCACAAAAACGATTGCCATCGCCTTCTTGTGGGGGTACTTCAGTATTTGGTGCAGGGTGGAAGAGACGGCTTTCACTTGGTGCAGCCACGACCGCCCTAGGAATAGATTGAAGGTTGCGGGAACATCCAAGACATGGAAATCCATATCCTGTTGCCCTGGACCGACCTGAGTCTGAATCTGTACAGTCCCCATTACCTCTCGGCTGGTATTATCATAGGCCCGTATCACCAGGACAGTAGGCATAAAAGCCGCAGGCTTCAACCCGATAGCATATGATGTCCTCAACGGGCATACATTGATAGCAGATCCTATGTCAACAAGGACCACTGGTATCCATTTCTCTCTACACTCGACAGAGATGTAGAGCGGTTTGTTATGATCTTAGCCCTCAGGCGGCAGTTCCTTGTCAGTGAAGGTCAAGGTCGGGGACGCTCCTCCCGGGAAAACCAGCCCAACCAACTGTTCGGGCGTGGTATCAACTGAAAGTTTTGCCTTGTCTATTGCAGAAAGGACAGCTTGTCTGTGAACTCTTGAGGCCATAAACAGTCCCCAGATGGAGATGTCTGCTTGAATTTTCTTAAGCTCTTTCAGTACAACCTCTTCGTCGACTATTTTTTCTTTCAGCCTCTCCGCTTCGTTGTGCTTTCCGGACGCCTCTGGTTGATCCAAGTGTGGGGGCTTGAAATACTGCCCACTCCTGGTCATACGGTCAACCTCCTTAACATACTAGGTGTCATCCGGTTGGTTCTGCCGCCAATCCTCGTCAGTGTGGGCAAGACGTAAGTCGTCGTCTTCCCACACATCCCGTCGGTAACCGACACATAGCTGTTCGGTTCCGTTGGAACTGCTCCTGTGCGCACAGCACATTCCGTCCCTGCAGGGGCTTTGGCCTTCCTAGCCCTCTCAAGATCCTCGATCTTTTCATACTCAAACTGCTTCAGTACAGCCTGTTGTTCAGTATCTGCTGTACTCAAACTGCTCAGATCCTGAGCAAAATTCTTAACGCTTGTGCTCTCCGACGATCCCTCCTGATTCTCGGGCATTCCGGCCTTTGCTGATGTTCTCATTCCTGACGGTCTCTGTTCTGGCTGAGGCTGTTCAACAACATCTGGCTGGTCACTGAGCCACCCAGTATTCTCTGTGGATCCATCCAAGTAGAACCAGTTACTGTCCACATCTCCTGAGTCTTGCTCTTCAAAGAACTGTAGATTTGCAATGTCCTCTTCGAGCTCTGCTAGGTCATCTAACCCCTAACTCGGTCCATCTTCCCGAAGCATTCTGATCTCTCCCCCAACCGTCAACTCTACCCTCGACTTAGCCTGGTCTGTTGATGTGATATAACCACAAGGGTTGTATGCAAAGCTCGCAGACCCCTCAAGCTCTGAATCATCATTCCCATCTACCTCCAAAGTCGCCCTAATTCTGTCTTCGACGGTCACCACCACCAGTTCTGGTTGGGTTTAGGAGGTGCTAAACATGCACAAGTCCATGCTGTTTGGAATGAACACCTCAGGCTTGGTTAGGTGGGAGGGCGTGATGTATATGCTCGGGTCATATGGAATAACCGCGGTTTGGATCAGGTTAATGTGCTTGGGAGGTGGAGCTCGGTTATATGGTGGGAGTGGGTTGGTGGTGATATTCGGCTTCTCTGTTGGCACGATCACCTTGTTGTCGATGAGATCTTGAATCTCACTACACAGTATGAAGCATTGGTCAGTGTCGTGACCGTGCTGTTGATGGAAGGCACAATATTTAGTTGAGTAATGCTTTGGAGGGAGATGATCAGGCAGAGGCCGTTGTTCTAACGGTTTTAGATGTCCTTTCTAGAGTAGGACTCCCAAAGCTTTGGACAAAGGCATATACAGCGGGGCGAAAACCCTCTTGCCTCAGGGTGGGTAATTCGGAGTCTGGGGATTTGAAGTGGAAGTACCAACAAAAGGATTGGTTGTTTTTGGAGTGGTGGCCGTGACCATGCCCATATCGGAAGTTCTGGTAGCTGCAGCACTACTCGTGCCTACATTCGAACTGCGGGTAAATGCCCTCTAGGGCTACTCTCTCTCATGGTCAATCAGACCCTGCTTCATAGCGTCCTCAATCTGTACCCCAATCTCGTGTAAATCCACAAAGGTGGGAAGGGCTAAGACGATCATTTTTTGCATCAACTTGGGTTGGAGGTTGCATACAACCATTCATATCTGATCCTTGTCGACTGGCCTGATGGTCATCATAGAAGCCTTGGCCTTCCAACGGGTTACAAAGTCGGAGAAGCCCTCCTTTGGCTCTTGTCTAGTTATCTCGAGATCACGAGTAGTTATCTCGAGATCACGAGCTGTGATCTCGATCTACGTGTTGTAGGAGTATTGAGCTATAAAGGCCTCAGCCATCTCCTCCCACCTTCTCTTGATAGAGTCTTCTAGCTTTGCGTACCAAATAGCCGCAACACCCGACAGGGTCCGGCCGAAGAGGGAAAGAATTTGCAGTCTGGAAAGGCCCGTCTGTCATAGGATATCCGAGAACAATCGCAGGTGTACCATGGAATCCCCAGAACCATCAAAACAGTCTATACAAGGCATCTTGAACCGGCCTGGCAAAGTCACCACCGAATCGGTGAATCCATCCTCTATGTCCGGAATGGAATTAACGCGTTGAGCTTTTTTGAACATCTTTTCTAACTTGCTCACTTTCAGCGTTGTTGGATCCACCTCAAATTGAAACGGTGTATCCACTAGATTAGTTGGTGCTTCGGACAGCTGAGGTAGGATTGGAGGTGGAACCGACCCCGTTGGGACGTCCGTATTTTCCTGGACGTTTATAGTATCCCCGAGTGTTGGAACTCTAGGTGGGGGTGGGGGTGGATGTGAAGCAGATGCTCCAGCTTGCTGTGGTTGTTACTGTTGCTAAAGTCTGGCAATCAGCTCTGTCCGTTGGGCCACAACCTCTGCCTGACGTGCGGTAAACGATGCCTGGCGGGCAGCATCCCGCTGTAAGGCTTGCATAGTCTCTTGGAGCTAACGCATCATGTCCTCCATACTTGCCATAGGGTGTTGATTTAACTGAACAACAGGTGCATATGTCTCTGCAGTAGAAACGGAAACCTCAGCCCGACTACTCACTGGTGGGGTGGATAAGGACCACTGATCTGGTAACCGTTGTATTGATGAACTACACCTAACTAACCTCTGTCTAGTAACCGGGAGTAATGAAAGGAACACTGGTTGTCCATCTATCAGATCCTCGGATCGATGAAGTCTTCGACCTCTGATCCAAAGTGCTTGGGGAATATCTGCCTGGCCGGAAGCAATGATGCTAAACTACCTTGCAAAAATGTAAATAATGCATAATGAGGAAACAATAAGAAGAAAAACGGACATCACTTCAGCTTAAATTAAGACAACACACAGTTGGCATTTGAAAGCTGAACACGCTGTTCTCAATACTGATCATTGTTCCCAAATTACTGCCTCAAATCTGATACCCTCAGGTAAAACTGATTCCCCAAATACTGATGCCCGCAGGCCTGATGCCCAAACTTGCAAACTGATATATACAACCTGTAGAGACACACACTCTGACAGTACATATCAAGCAAGTAAGAGCCAAAATACCCCTATGGAGGGGTAGGGTTTCCCTGTCTTATCTTGTTAGGATCTAGGGTTTCACTACGCACACAACGGTTTCAAACAACCCATAATCGGGTAAGCAACCTGCCCTACTTAGGAATGGTCACTATGGATTCCGATATGCAACTAGGTCGAATGGTCGAAAAGGGTGCCTCGGTGAAAATCGAGGTTTGTGTTCCCATCGTGGCAAAGCCCGCAACGGGTCATCCTTATGGCATGCTTTTCCAAGCAAGCCTCTGGCAAACCGTTCGGGAATAGCAGATGGAAAACACAGTGCCCTAGGCGCACCAATGCAAATGCAATGCAAAGAAACACATAAGTATAGACAAAACAAGATACCATGAGTTCAAGTCAAGTTCTCTGAATCCCAAGCAGAGTCACCAGAAATTGTAGACCGCCAGAATTCGCTCAGCGCGCCCCCTTTTCAAAGAGGGCGCAAATTTGTGTTCAAAGCTACTACAGTTCAGACTCCTGTCACGGTTCTGAATCTAATCTCACAAAGTGCATTGTAAGACTAATAAATCACCAAAGAGTCCAAATCTGGCAAATCATTTTTGAAAATCGATTTTTATCAAAAAGTGCCAAACATGGACTGCTTTGCCAGATTTTAGAATCGCCACCTAAATATTTTGTTTTAGGGTAATTTAGAAAACCCTAACTCGTGCCTAAGGCCACGTGTCCGTCATCACCAAAGTTGCCTCGACTCAGGAACTTGGGTACGAGAGGGGAAGGTCCTGAAATGAGCACCCCCGCTCGCCCGATCAAAGGATCGACCTCTACTAACATGATATGTTGTTTTTATAAACACATGTGTTCTTATTCCGGTTTATTAGCTAACCTTCCTATGTGATGCGCACAGCATACAAGTATAGACTCAATCGCAAGAATTGGACAAAACATCACATGTTTGTTTTTCGAAAATGGTTTGAAAGATGCTACCGTCAAGTAGGCTAAGACGCGGATTTGCCACCCTCAAGTGGGCTTAGAAAACAACATGTTTTTGCCACTCCGCAAAGTGGGCTTAAAACGCACATTTTGATGAATTGTTCCAATTCAAGCAATGAAGCCTTCATCCACAAGTATTCATTCAATTAATCACTTAAGCACATAGCCTCATGGAAAGCACGCTATCATGGCAGTCACTTACACACATGTAAGGATGCTAAAGCACAAAAACTCACAATGTACTCTGAGCCAAAAAAGAAGCTAGTTACAAATCACGCATGATCTTAGCTATGTTAAGATGCCGAATGCAACACATGCAAAAATGCAACTAAAATAGGCTCGGCTATCTAGAATGGCATATGAATGCAACACTTGATAACATGTATTCAAATTGGTATTGAAATACAATGCAGTTTGTATGATGCGTCGAGCCCGGTGCATGCAAGACAGATGAATGATGCACGCATGCAAAGCATAAGGTATGCTAATTGAATTATGCCCTAAAACTAACCATCAAAAGCTGGTAAATAAAAGGGAGAAAGAAATGGGGTTGGAAGTCATGCATCACACACACGCACACTTATTACAACAATACGCCCTCGCGATGGAGGGTCTGAATAAATCAACTAACTAGCCACGCTAAGCTAATTAATTACAAACCGAAACTAATTAACTAACAAGTTAACTAATTGCAAATGCAAATGTATAGCTAAGTGCATTAACTACTTAAGTACAAAACCAAATAGTTAACTAGCTAATCAAAGCAGTTAAAGGGAGCCTCGGGGTGAGGGGTGTATGCATGCTTGGTCGGCTTAAGTCAGAAATCCACTACCGTGCCTCATGATGCTTCTGTTTCCACTCTTTTAGACTTCGGAAAATTGTGTCAACTTCCAAGATGCTTCTGATCCACCTTATGACCATGCTGAGGGGTGGTCGGCCAAAAGGAATGGCCATCGGCCAGAGTTCATGGCTATCGGCCAATTTTGATAGCCGATCGGCAGGCTTGGTGGGAGGTCGGCAGCTCTAATGGCTGGTCGGCCATTGCTTCCTGCAATTTCTCATTTTGCTGCAACAAAGTACAAACAGAGGCATGGCAGTGTATTTGCAAGAAAATGTGCGCACAACCACCCTCCCTATCATTTTTCAAGCTCAAGGGAGTGCGGTACTCGACTCTCGGACCACCAACCGAGCATCGCAATGCACGATGGCCGAGAAGCCAAGTTTGTACAATTCAATGTCAATGAATGCACAAATAACACATAATGGCCTTAACCTCTATCATGGATGATCAAGAGGGTCGCGCGATCGAGAAATGAGGCATGTTTCATCACTTCAAGTATGAAATGTCCCTCGTTTCTCGTGTTTTGATTAACATTCAGTCCAAACATAATGCAATGCAACAACATTCAAAACATAATGCAATGCAACATGAGCATGTCAAGTTAGAGTCCTTAAGCATGAAAGCTAGTGAAGGATGCAACATAACGGCTATGTAATGCAATGCCCAATGGAACAAACCAGCCCCAAATAGACCTCATGCATGCCAAAATAATAGCCAAAATGCTCTGAAATGCTAGCATTGAATACAATAAAATGCATGCACATGCATTGGCCCATGAACTAGGCACAAAGGTGCAACTCTTAAAAGCGCTTAAAGAGTGAAAATCATGGAAGTGTGACAACACTATATGCTCTGAAATATCATTTCAAATGATGCCAAAACATGCAAATACCTCAAGTCAAGCATGCAAGATACCTCAAAACTCAAAGTTAGTCAAGGGATTAACACCATAGCTATACAAAGCGGGCCCCAAAAGGCGAAGAACAACCAAAACAGTCCTAAAGCATGTCAAAACAATGCTAAAACATGTATGGAGTATAGCCAAGACAAGCTAGCATGAAGGGCCAAAACACCAAGTAAGGTAGGCCAATAAGCATGATCACACTACAAGTGTAAGAAGCAAATGCGGGATGCTCTAACTAACCTAAAACAAAGTTGCATCATGGCAAAAAAACACCAAAAAACACACTAAAATGACATCCTAAAAGCTTAGGCAAGATGGCATACATATTGGCTCACACTTAAGGCATAACGCACCAATCCTCCAAAGCATTGAAAGAGCGAAAGATGTGAGGGCATGATTGTGAAACATGCTCTAAAATCACATATCAAGTGATGCTAAATCATGCATATAGCCCTTGCAATGCATGCTAGTGGACTTAAAGCATGAAGCCGGTAAGCAAGATTGAACTATGGCTATTCAAAGCAAGGCATGCATGACCAAAATAACTTAAAACAGAGCTTAAGCATGGCAAAACATGAGTAAAAGCTTGCTGTAGTTGAGCCAAAATCATGCTAGAATTATGGTCCAAAGCATGATGCATGTTAGGCTAGTTGGAGGATTGCACTGCAAGTGCATGAAGCATGCATCAAGTGATCAAACCAACCTAAAACAGAGCTATATCATGGCAAAACAAGGCCTAAGACATGCTGGAATGGAGCCTCAAGGAGGTAGAAAAACAAGCTAACTTGGTGGGCCATCAACACAAGCACACGAGATAGAAAAGGGGGGACCACCCCCACCTATTTTGGGTCTCGAAACACACTTTCCACCACTGAAATTCCTCTGGAATTCAGTGGTGAAGAGGCCAAACAAAGGTGATCCAAAGGCGTAAAAGAGATGGCACAAAACAAAGCCAAACAAGGCACAAAAGGGGGTAGACCATCCCCAACACCAAAGAAGCCTCAAACAAACACTTTAAGCACTTAAAATCAGAACTTTTTGCATTTGAAAGTTAGGCCTAACACAACATGCAAATAGGGCCAAAGACTTAATCAAAAACAAAGTTATAAAAAGGGTGAAGACTCACCCTTGAAGAACAACTTCAAAGCAGCAACTTCTGAGGCAAAGCCAAGCTTAGGAGCTTCAAACAAACCTCCAAGAACCTCCGCTCAAGAGTGAACGTGTTTCACTAGGTGCTGTAGTGCAAAAGTGTGAAGAAAAACCAGTTTAAGGCACAAACAAAGGCAAATATATATATATATATATATAGAGAGAGAGATATCTTGTCTCAAATGCAAATTTCAGAACCTCTGGAAAGGGAGAGGGACCTCACCTCTTATAGAAATCCAAGTCTCAAGCTTGTTGAGCAAGCTAGAGGCTTGGTTCAATCCCTCTATACACGTGTATGGAAGATAAGTTCTATGCTCACCAGCTGTCACAGTTGGCAATAAAATATCTGCAAAAGAAAATAAAAAGGTCTCGGCCAAAAAGGTGCCGACCGGTCACCACTGATGGCCAATGGAAAGAGGGCATGGCCGATAGGCACATGGTCTGGCCGATGGGTTGGAGGGCTGACCAAAAGGACACCCCCTTCCCTCAGAAACAAAACCACAAGCTCTTGGTCCACAACCAAGCACAAAACAGACAAGTTGAGAGGTTCCAAGGCAAGGCGCACAGCCGAGACCTTCAGAAACTCAAAACGAACAGGAGCATTGATGATCATCGAGTGTTCAAACGATGACGTCCAAGTCTTGAGGACGGTCAAAAATGGGGTGTCTACAACCCCCAGTTCATGCAAACTTTTGAAAGTGAATAGTGGAGCGACTATCAACTTTCGCAACATATCATGCTCGAGGTTACACAGCATTATCTGCACTTGGTCCCTCTCAGGTGGCAGATTTGTCATCTGTGCTGCCTTTGCTCTCCATCTTGAAACAAATTCCACAAAAGGTTCTATAGGATTCTGATGGGTTGCTTCAAGCTCTTGGGTGGTCATTTCAACTTGGGTATTGTAAGAATACTGATCAACAAAGGCCTCAGCCAATTCTTCCCAATTCTGTTTCACTGTATTCTCCAACTTGGCGTGCCAAGTGGCTGCTACACCTGGCAAGGTTCTTCCATTTAGAGAGAGTTTTTGTGGCTTAGTCAGACCCATCGGCTTCAGGACATCCAAGAAAAGCCGGATATGTACCATAAGATCTCTAGACTCGTCGAAACGGTCAATATGTGGCATTTTGAATCTGTCTAGGAGACTTACAGAAGCCTCGGTGTAACCATCCTCAATGTCTGGAATGGAGTTAAGGCCTTGTGCCTTTTTGAATTGGTTCTTAAGGTTCGCAATTTTCATCGCTGTCGAATCGAGATCATTAGCATCAAGGGGATAAAGCCTCTCATTAGGCTGCACCAGGGGTCTGAGAACTTGGGCTTGAGCCAACCCTTCTTGGGGATCCGGACCCTGCAAACCTACAGCTGGCGGAAGTGGGTCAAAGTTTGGCTGGGCTCCTGAGATCGGATGTGTGGCAGATGCCCTAGATGGGCATTGCGTTTCAACATTGGTCTCATCTTGTACGGCAGTTCCCTGATTTAATGTTGCTATCATGACAACAACTTCTTCCGAACTCTGCGCCATCACGGTCTCCTGAGTTGGAATAGAGGTGATGTGACTGGTGACTGTCAGATCGGTTGAACCGGTGAGCCCTGACTGGCCTTTCTTTGCCTTGCCACGGTGAAGGAAACACTGGTTGCCCTTGAATGGAATCTCTGACCTAACAAGGTCTATCAACACAAGTCCAATGCACCCGGGGGATATCGGAGCCTTCTGAACCTATGGTTCCAAGACTACCCTGTAAAAGAGAAAACAGACAGCATCTCAGCCTGATTTCACCGGAACAGATATGAGCATAGCTGAATGCCCGTGCTCTTTACTGAATTCAACCCAAAATTCTGCCGGAAAACTGATACCCTCAGGCCGATACTCAGACTTGCAACTGATACATACATTCCTGTAGAGACACACTCTAACAGCACATATCAAGCAAGTAAGAGCCAAAACACCCCTATGGTGGGGTATGGTTTCCCTGTCCTATTTTGTAAGGAGCTAGGGTTTCACTACGCACGCAACGGTGTCAAACAACCTACATTCGGGCAAGCAACCTGTCCTAGTTTCGAATGGTCTCCATGGCTTCCGATATGCACTAGGTCGAATGCTCGAAAAGGGTGCCTTTTTAAAACCTAAATTTGTGTTTCCATCGTGGTAGAGCCCGTAACCGATCAGCCTTATGGCACGCTTTTCCAAGCAAGCCTCCGGCAAACTATTTAGGAATAGCAGATGGCAAATACTGTGACTTAAGCGCACCAATGCAAATGTAATACAAAGAAACACATAAGTGTAGATAAAACAACATATCATGAGTTCGTGTCAAGTTCTCTAAGTCCCAAATAGAGTCGCTAGAAACTATAGACTGCCCAAACTCGCTTCGCGCGCCGCCTTTTCGGAGAGGGCGCGGACTGGGTTCTAGCTACTACAGTTCGAACTCCTATCACGGTTCTGAATCTAATCTCGCAAAGTGCAATGTGAGATTGATAAATCACCAAGTCCAAATCTAGAAAATCATTTTGGAAAATCGATTTTAATCAAAAAGTGCTAAACATTGACTACTTTGCCAGATTTCAGAGTCGCCACCTAAATATTTTGCTTTTTGGAAATTTAGGAAACCCTGACTCGTGCCTAAGGCCACATGTCCGTCATCACCAAAGTTGTCTCGGCTCGGGAACTTGGGTACGAGAGGGGAAGGTCCTAAAATGAGCACCCCGCTCGCCCAATCAAAGATCGGCCTCTACTAAAATGATATGCTGTTTTTGAAAAACACATGTGTTCTTATTCCGGTTATTAGTCTAGAATTACTACGTGATGCGCACAGCATACAAGTATAGACTAAATCACTCAATTTGGAACATAATATCTTATGTTTGTTTTTCGAAAATGGTCTGAAGTTGCTACCCTCAAGTATGCTAGAATGCGGATTTGTCACCCTCAAGTGGGCTTAAAACATGATTTTCCACAAACATGTGGGCTTAAAACGCACATTTTAATGAATTATTCCAATTCAAGCAATGAAGCCTTCATCCACAAGCATTCATGCAGTTAATCACTTAAGCACATAGCCTCATGGAAAGCATGCTATCATGGCAGTCACTTACACACATGCAAGGATGCTAAAGCTTAAACACTCACAGTGTACTCCGAGCCAAAAAAGAAAACTAGTTAGAAATCAATGGATGATCCTAGCTATGTTAAGATGCCTAATGCAACACATGCAAAATGTAACTAAGTAGGCTCGGCTATCTAAGATGGCATATTAACATGACATTTGATACATGTATTCAAAGAAGTGTATTGAAATACAATGCAAGTTGAATGATGCGCGGAGCCCGGTGCATGCAAGACAAATGAATGATGCAAACATGCAAAGCATAAGGTATGCTAATTGAGATATGCCCTAAACTAACCATCAAAAGCGGATAAGTAAAAGGGAGAAAGACGTGGGGTTGGAAGACATTCACGCACACACTCACACTTATTACAACATTTTCCCTCTCGACAGAGGGTCCGAATAAAATGAAAGGTAACTAGCTACGCTAATTAAGCTAACTATTACAAACCAACTAATTAACTAACTATTCTACCTAATTAATTATTACAAACCAAATTGAATAACTAGCTATTCCAAGCTAATTAGAATATTACAAAGCATTAAGCTAAATTAATCACAGCACAGGTAATTGACTACAACTAGCTAACAAAAGCGATAAATGGCCTCGCGGGCGAGGGAGATATGCATGCTCGGTTGCGTCCTTCCGAAAATCCACCGCCTTGCCTCAAGACGCCTCTGTTTGCACTCTTTTGAATCTTTGAAAATTACGCCGATTTCCAAATTGCTTCTTTCTGATCTCAAGAACACCTTGAGGGATGAAATTCCTCCTGTTGCTGCAATAGAGCACAGACAGAGGCAAGACAGTGTATTTGCAAGAATATGTATGTACTTCCACACTCCTTATCATATCCCAAGTTCGAAGGAGTATGACACTTGACTCTCGAGCCAACAGCCAGGCATTTTCAATGCATGGTGGCCAAAGGATCAAGCTTGTGCAAAACTCAATGAATGCACACATAAGACTCGAAAGGTCTCCACCCTATCATGCACAATCAAAGGGGACAACGACCAAGAAATGAGGAACGTTTCATCCCTTCAAGTATGAAACGACCCTCGTTTCTCATGTTTCGATTAATGTCCGATCCAAACACAATGCAATGCAACACACATGCAAACAACATGCTTATCTATCGATGCTAGAGTGGCATGCACAAGGCTCTATCATGTAAGCAGTGCGTGCATGGCATGTTTAGAAGCTAAGGCATCAAAGCTAGCAAAGAGCATAGCACTATAGGCAAACCATACTAAGCCTAAATGACCAAACCAACCTGGGACAGAGGTTAAATACACCAAAATAGTGGCTGAAATATACCAAGATCAAGGCATATAACACAAGGAAAATATGCACATTTGATGGTTCGCCAACAAGGCATGAAGACATAACTCTCAAACACAATTGGAGGAGTGGAAAATGTGAGAGTGTGGAAATGACATATGCTCTGAGATTACATGCCAAGTGAAGCCATATCATGCAAATAGCTCAAACAAAGCATGCCAAGAGACTTGAAATACAAAGCTAGTCGAGGGCTTTACACTACAACCACACTAAGCAATGCTCAAATGGCCTTAAGCACTCAAAACAGACCTAAGGCAAGTCAAAATGGTAGCAAAAACATGCTAGACTTGCAACGTAGATGGTAAGGAAGATAGGCTCCCGAATTAGCTGACAAACAAGGCATAAGGGCACAACTCTTAAACACAATGAAAGAATGATAAACATGAGAATATGGCAAAAGTTTATGCTCTGAAATTACGTATCAAATGAAGCCATATCATGCACACATCACAAATATAGCATGCTAGGGGTCCCAAAGTGCAAGGCTAGAAAAGCCGAATACACTATAGCTATGCAAAGCCAAGCATGCATGACCAAAACCACTCAAATTAGACCTAAAGCATGCTAAAACATAACCAAAAATGTGTTGGAGTAGAGCATACACATGCTAGATGAAAACGCTAAAACACCAAATACACTAGGCTAGTGATCAAAATCGCACTACAAGTGCAAGGAGCATGCAAGAGGTAACCAAACCAACACAAATCAGAGTTATGACATGTCAAATAAGGGCTAAAAACATGTTTGAACTAAGAAAATTCAAAGCACCAAGACATGCTACTTTGCAAGGCTACAAGTAGGATTACACTACAAGTACAAGAAGCATGCAAGAAGTGACCAAGACAGCCAAAAGCAGAGTTATGGAAGGTCTGAAAAGTCACAAGAATGAGCCTAAACAAAGCCTCCAAGAAGTAAAAACACATGCTCTTTTGATGGGCCATCAACACATACAAACAAGAGAAGAGGAAGGGGGATCACCCCCACTCATTTGGGACCTCAAAACCACTTTTCCACCACTGAAATTCCTCTAAGTTTCAGTGGTGAGAAGGCCAAAAAGAGATGGTCTCAAAGGCCTTAAAAGATGGTGCAAAACAAGGCAAAACAAGCCACCAAAGGGGGTAAACCACCCCTAACTCAAACAAAGCCTTAAGCAACCATTTTAAGCACTTAAATATAGAACTTTTTCAGTGTAAACTTAGGCCAAAAAAAGCATGCAAAGGTGGCCAAGATTGTGTACAAAAATAAGCTTAAAAGAGGAAGATGCTCACCCTTGAAAAACCACAGCAAAATAGCAACTTCCTCAACCCAAAAGCAGCTTTTAGTACTCAAATATCACCTCCAAGAACCTCAACTCAATGATGGTGGTGTTTGGCTAAGAGGTTGTGCGCAAATATGTGAAAGAAACTCACGTTCAAGCACTAAAAGAGAAGAGAGAGAGGATTCGAAAGAGAGGGGAAAATTTACTCTAGATTTTCTGAACCTGTAATAAGGGGGAAGTACCTCCCCTTATATAGAGCAAGCAAGAAAAAAGCTTGCTTAATCACCCCCTACACATGTAGGGAGGATGCATTCTATGCCTAACAGCTGGCACAACTGTCACCAAAAATATCTGCAGAAAGTGCAGAAAGGCCGCCGACCAGTGAAAGTCGTCGACAGACCACCTCACCTAGTCAACCGACCACCCAATGTGGTCGACAGGGACAAAAGCTGGTGGACAATGGGGGAAAGGTGGTCTACACAAAAAGAAGAAGGTGGTGGCAGGCTGCCGACCATTTAAGGTGGTCGACCAACCACTCGCCCTAGCTGACCGACCACCACAAGTGGTCTACAGGGGAGAAAACTGGCTGACAGGGGAGAAAAGTGGTGTACACCTCTACTTCTCCCTCCAGGCAAAAGGGGGCACCAAGGTTTGGCTTAAAACAAGCACAAAACCAAGAGAGTCTAGAGACTTAGGGGCAAGGCGCGCAATCGAAAACCTCAGGGACTCCAAACGAGTGCAAACATGCGCAATCATCGAGCGCTCAATCGATGACGTCCAAATCTTTAGGACGGTCAAAAATGGGGTGTCTACACACCGCAGCGAGGGAGTTGTACATGGACCTCTCTAACGGTGTTTGGAAGATTATTGATGAGGCAAAGTTTGGTTTGTTATGCATGGGGCTGTCGCACCTTCATGGCGAACAGGATGCTTTTGGGTGCACTGGTAGAGAGATGGTGGGATACCACTAACTCTTTCTATTTCTCTACCACCGGGGATATGATGATGACCCCATTTGATTTCGCCATGTTGACGGGCCTCGAGGTAGGAGGCCGACCGATTCCATATGACTTCAATATGGGTGAGTGGGAGGCCACCTCGACCTATTTGCTAGAAGCACACCCACCTTCCGATCAGGGATGGTCCAGTACACCTGGCTTGCAGACCACTACAGAGGGACAGACCCAACGACGGTAGAAGGGACCTAGCAGTATGCCCGAGGTTTCCTGATGTTCTTCTTTGGCACCACCTTGTTCGCCGACATGGTGAACACAGTAGGGCTATATCTTTTAAGCGCCTTAGTGGACTTAACTCAGGTTCGAAATTATGATTGGGGTGGCGCCGGCCTCACTACCCTATACTGCTACATGAGCTTGACCTCCCGCAGGAGCGAGAACAGAGTTGGCAGCTATTGGAGAGCCTGGGAGGTATGCTTTACTTTTCCGTTTTACATTCTCTGTCGTGCTTTTTGCTTTGCACTTGCTGTATACTGCGCACACATAGCTTAATCTTTGCTCTGGACTTGTACATTCTATACACTGTGCCACACACCTTGCTTTCTTCATTCTCTGTGCATTCCGTATTCTCTGCATTCTACATTCTCTTGACATTGCACACATACTCTGCTTTCCACATTATCTGTGTTCATCTGTATTCTCACTATCGCCCTCTTGCTTTTTATAGCTATGGGTGTACGTCTATTTCCCGATGCTTGCTACAGAGCCGGAGGTTGAGACACCTCTTGAGGTGCCATATTCACATCGATACAATGGTCGGTGCCAGCCGAGGACACGGAAGACCCTCTCATTCCTTCGTAGGTATTTCGATACAGTGAGGACAGTAGAGGTAACTCAAAACTCATAGTTCTTTCTTCTTTCAGCTTCGATTCATTTTACATATCTAATGGCAACTTATCAATCTATGCACTTGCTGTCTGCAGATCACGTGGCAGCCTTGCCCGATGATGCCAGAGGGTGCCAGATTTCAGTTTGCTAGAGCTTCGGGTGCTTTCCGGTATCGGCCCATGCTCGAGAGACCAGTAGGCCAAGCCTGGTTCCTAGGCAAGCGCTTCATGCGCCAAACACTGGGTTTGCAGTTACAGTCGGTCCCCTTACCACCTTCGCCTTCCATGCGAGACACAGAGAACGTCTCCCCTCATGAGATCATTGACTTCATGAGGAGTGGAGACGCAGACCTCTTCACTGGGGAGGGAGACTATACGAGTTCCATCCAGACGTATCCCATGCCTTCTTTGACAGGTATTCGTGCTCACACGGGGAGGGAAGCTGATGTCCCTTCGTCCAGCAGGGCGCGAGCAGCAAATGCCCCTTTGAGAAGTAGGGCCCGAGCACCAAGGGGCGGGGCTAGAGGGATACCCCTTGCTAGGCAGAGTTTCGGATGGCTAGAACTTTCAACCGAGCTGACGGGTTGGCGGTACTCTGGAGAGCCTTATCAGATCCCGATTGAGCCTTCGTTGCCTAGTCATCGATATGTTAGGACACCCGATTCACCATCGGTATATACTTACAGTTTTCATTTATCACTCAGATACTCAGACATTCATTCATTCAGTGATCATTTCAACTTGCATTTGCAGCCCTCCATCAGGTACGTCGAGGGCTTACTCGAGATGTTAGCCACATTCGAGGGCATGATCTTGATGAGAGAGTCGATACTTGGCTTTCACGGTATTCTTGTAATTTTTCAACTTTCTTGCATTTCGGTTATCATATTTATGCTAATATGCTGAAACTGACATCCTAATTGAACATTTCCCCACACTGCACTAATACACTGCATGTATAGATCACATCCGACGCATTGCATTCACATACCCTATCTGACTTCTGCATATACCCACTCTACACAAGATACTTGCATCTGATACATATACTATGGCTGATATATTCAAACTGGCTTTTGAGGTCAAACCTCTACAGACAGCACCATCAGCGCCCTCTCCAGTAATGGGGAGAGAGAGATATAGGTTCCGGTACTCGGTTGGTGGAGGCATCGGGAGCCTATCGTGCGTGATGACGATGATGAGACCAGTGAGGCCGAGACCGAGGAGGCCGGGGATCAGCATACCGAGTCATCCGAGAGTGGAGATGATGATGCTAGCTCGGGTTCTGCTAGTGGAGACGAGGCTGAGCCAGGTTCAGATGCAGAGCATGACGACTTCGGTTCTGGTTCCTCATCGGGTTCAGATAGTGGCGGGGATGGAGATAGCTCTGCAGAGTCCGCTCCGTCGAGGAAGAGGACGAAGAGGGCCTCTAGAACTTGAGATAGCCACCGTTGATTGATGTGTTTTTTCTTTGTTTCTTTTTACTAGTAGTGTTAGCACATTGTACAGCCTTAGGCAGTTTTATTTTCATAAAAACTTGTACTCTTTGTGAAAAGAAACCCTGGTTGAAATGAAAACAACTTTTTCATGAAAACGTGTTCCGTTTTATATTCTGAGCATCGCATTGCACCATTTTACACAAAAACAGGATTAATCGAAATTGAACATTGTTCATTATCTTGGACAATTGCTTAGTCAGGTAGTGAACTGACCAAAACATAACAAACAAAATATGACAATTCAACGGACAATGCAACAACTCGACGAACAACAACTCGATAAACGAAAAAAATATAACTCGATAACTAACAACAAAACAACTCGATAAACAAATTGCAACAACTCAATAGACAATTTACAACAACTCGATAAACAAATTGAAACGAACTTGGGAGCGACTCAACAAAACTAGTAAAACAAAACAGCAGAATGCATCTGGAGTAGAACAAAACACAGGTTTTCAGCATTCTCAACACACAGGGAGACCAACGCAATTCTGTGGGAGACGAACAGTGGTTGTCGGCCACTTAGTGGTGATTGTCCGCCACTAAAGTGCCCAGTCGGCCACAAAAGGTAACCGGTCGGCTACCTTAATTGGTCAGTCGGCCAGTGATGTAAAGAGTCTCCAGATTACTGCCACATGTCTTCCACTCAGTGCCTTATCTTCTACAAAAGTTAGGACTTCGTAGTTCGCAGCTCTGTTTTTGCCACAAATGGCGCCATTCTTCAAAGAAAAACTCTCAACTTGGATCGCAACTTTAGATGGCTCGGAAAAGTTGAATTTTCGGGGTTTCAGGATAAATGTACTATTCCCGCTAAGTCGTACTCCGCTATGTTTTTAGCTCCTTCATGCTGCGGCTAGATGTTGGAACCCGGTCACACATGTGTTCAGCTTTGGGGGATAAGAGATGTGCCCTATAATCGAAGAGTTCCAGGCTTTGATGCAATCCCAGCGTGATGAGGAAATCCTGCTCTAGTCTCGTTTTGGCCATATCCAAACTTTAGGACAGATGTGAGGGCTCAATTTACACGATGCCCCGATCTTTAGTTCACAACGGAGAGTTGGAAATTGCCTGCTTGATTCATCAGTTTTCTAACGATAGCGATCGTGGCGACCATCTCTGGCAAGGTTTTCGGCAGCATGCCCTTTGCTTGTGTATGTTGGCTCATTTCCTACTTGCCCCTGGCTTCGGAGGGTCTATCATTCGCTTGATCAAAGTGACCCAAGGCTTGAAAGAGCGTAAGAGCTTCATTGGCTTAGCATTAGCTGAGACTTTGATGGGCTTGGATGCGTTCCATCGCCGGGACACGACCAGGTTTGTAGGAAGTCCACTGCTCTTACAGGCAACGTTTCCCACTCTTCTCACATGTGTTTCACACATCACTCGGCCCTCAGGCTTTTTTTTTCTCTCAACACCCCTTTCTCACTTTTCTCTCCACATACACCTCTCTATTCTTTGATCTCTCTTATTTTTCATCCCTCCCCAGGTATGGCTCATGGATAGGTTGTAAGTAGTGGACGTTTGCCCTGCATATTCAGCGCGCAACTATTTCTTCCACCAATGCCTAGTTGATTTCCCGAATGAGATATGGCGGTGCCACTGGATGTGCAACAGATCCGCTGTTGACATTGCATGGCGTTGCCCGTGGTTTGATTTGCCTGAGATGAGCTACAGCATATCTCGCCAACCTGGCATTCAGTTGGTTGATTTGACGCACTGTGTCTTCTATTTTCCATTCCGGTTTAGGCGTTAGTTCCGACATGACCAAACCTGCCCAGAAGATGGAATAAACCTGACTTCATTTCCAATCCGAGGCTCACACCTAGCTCGATACCCCACTGCATGGAGGATAAGAGAACTCCTGGCTCCTGCTCTCAATTTCAGTTATGCCCTTTCTGGGGAATGCACAGCTTGGCTTGAAGATGAGACATAAACCGGGCCCACTTCGGCATCTGAAGCTTCGACAAGCTCTGGGAGGGGACGCAGGAACACCTAATTCAACTATACCCCAGGTCTATTGTTTTAATCTGTTCAAGTTTTCCTTTTGAATGTAATAAAAAAACAATTTCGATTTGTATCAAAAGTCGGAGAACTCTATATTGAAATCAATGAAATTAAAGGTTGTAGGTACTGAAAATTTTCTTTTTGTTCCAAAAATGGTCTAAGTTGTAAAAAGATTAATTTGAACAAAATCAACTTTTATTAAAACTTTTCAAAACCATTTTCGATAAGGATCACAACTGGACACACCTGGAATCTATCCTTGAGATGTACAACCCTGATTCTAATAACTGGAAAGTTGCCCCTTGTCTGAATAGCACTGCACTGTAACCAACTATGATAGCAAAGATCGCAACCGAACTCTTGGGTATAGAAGAGACAAATATGACCAAAACAATCACATGGACACAGTTGATTTTGAAGTGTTTATGGCTGGACTTCAGAATGAAGTTGCCTACGTATCCCAAAGATGGGAATCAAGCCTTACGTAGTTCGGTTGGGGTTCACCCAGGTATTCACACTCTCTTTTTGCACTCTAACTTTTGCCAAGGTCGCCCATTTTGGGTTTTCAACCTTGTGAGCTCAGTTTTTCTTTTTTCAAATTTTTTGTGCTCTAACTTTTGCCTAGGTCACCCTTTCGGATTTTCGACCTAGCGAGCCTCTCAAGGGTAGTATTTCTTCAACTTGTCCATGTTGATTGGTTGCAAGAATTCGAGGCCATCTAGGTCCATAAGAATGAAAGCTCCGTCCGACCAAATTGATTTGAGATGTACGGACCAGTCCAATTGGGTCTGAGCTTGCCCCCGGGGTCCTAGATGGGAGCTCAATTGTCTTTGAGCACCAAATCCCCTTCATTCAAATTCCTGGACTTAACTTTCTTGTGGAAAGCCCTGGCGATTCTACATTGATAACCTTGGACATGGTACAGTGCTTTCAGCCTCCTCTCGTCAAACAACATAAATTCCTCGAACTTCCTCTGCCGCCAATCCGCTTCTGCTATCTGGTACTCAGCCACAACCCGCAGCGACGGAACCTCAACTTCAATCGGCAGAACAGCTTCCATCCCATACACCAGAGAATACGGAGTTGCCCCAATAGAAGTTCTAATTGATTTTCTGTAACCCCAAAGAGCAAATGGCAGCTTATTTGGCCAGTCCTTATAGGTTTCCACCGTCTTCTATAGAATGTGCTTGATGTTCTTGTTGGCCGCCTGTGGACGCTCCCGAACGTCCCGGAAAAATCCTGTTTTGTTCATTGGGCTCACTACAGTTCGAACTCAATGTCACGGTTCTGAATCTAATCAAACAAAGTGCAATGCAAGATCGATAAATCACCAAAGAGTCCAAATCTGGCAAATTGTTTTGAAAAACTGATTTTTAGAAAGAAGTGCCAAACATGGACCGCTTTGCCAGATACAGAGTCGCCACCTAAATGCTTTTATTTCAGAAAATTTAGGAAACCCTAACTCGCGCCTAAGGCTACTTGTCCGTCATCACCAAAGTTGCCTCAGCTCGGGAACTTGGGTACGAGAGGGGATGGTCATGCAATGAGCAACCCCGCTCACCCGATCAAAGATCGGCCACTACTAAACATGATATCTTGTTTTTGAAAACACATGCGCTCTTATTCCGGTTTATTAGCCTGGAATTACTATGTTATGCGCACAGCATACAAGTATAGACTAGATCGCCTAATTTGGAACAAAACAACTCATGTTTGTTTTCTAAAGCGGTTTGCTACTCGTAAGTAGGCTAAAATGAAGATTTTGCCACCCTCAAGTGGGCATAGAAAATATGGTGATTTGCCACTCTCAAGTGGGCATGAAACTCGCAATCAATGAATTGTTCCAATTCAAGTAATCCAACCTTCACCCACAGGCAATCAGGCAGTTATATCACATAAGCAAAAAGCCTCATCGTAAGCATGCTATCATGGCAGTCACTCACACACATGCAAGGATGTTAAAGCATAAACACTTACCGAGTACACCGAGCCAAAACAAAAGCTATGTTAGAAATCAGTGCATGATCCTAGTTCATGTTTAAGATGGCTAATGCAACACATGCAAAATGGAACTAAGATAGGCTCGGTTATTCTAAGATGGCATATGAGATGCTACAGATAACACGCATTCAATTTGGAATTGAAATACGATGCAGTTAGTATGATGCGCCGAGCCTGGTGCATGCAAGACAGATGAATGGATGCAAACATGCGAGCATAAGGATGCTAATTGAAACATGCCCCAAAAATAACCATCGTAAAGCTGGTAAATAAAAAAAGAGAAAGAAGTGAGGGTCGGAAGACATGCGTCACGCATACGCACACTTATTACAAAATTTTCCCTCTCGACGGAGGGTCCAATTAAATAATGCAGAACCAGCTAGCTAATATAAGCTAATCTAATTAAACTAGTTATTACACGATGAAATGAATAACAAGTTACAACTACTTATTACACAACATTAACTAAGTAAGCAATCTAAATGAGCATGCAAACGAAATGAATGTGGGCTTGTAGGTCTCGACCCTCGGGCCACCAATCACGCATCTCGATGCATGATGGCCGAGGAGTCGAATTGCGTGACTCAATGTGAAATGAATGCACATACAAGCACCTAAAGCCAACAACTTCATCATGGGTGGTCAAGAGTGTCAGCGACCGAGAATCGAGGCACGTTTCATCATTTCAAGCGTGAAACGTCCCTCATTCCCCGTGTTTGGACTAACCCCTATTCCAAACACAATGCAACAAACAAGGCATGAACCAACGCAACTCTAGCATGCAATCTTAATGCAATGCAACTAAGTCATGCAAATATGAAAGGGATAACATGCAAATATGCAACTAGCTGACACAATGCTATGAACTAACAATGGCATACTCAATGCACATGACACTTAGCATACACAATGCACATAGAAACTAACGTACACAACGAGATGAACAAGGCATGCACAATGCAATGATCAATCATGCGACAACATGGCATACTCAATGCTATGAACTACAATGGCATACTCAATGCAAAATGGACTTAAACCAAAATTGATGGGCCTCAGCCACACCCAAATCAGTTGCCAATAGATGATGGAAATAAGGCATCAAAACACATACGATCATGCACAATGCAACGGCCCCAAGTCTAAGGCACAAAACACAACTGTCCAAACCCGTTGAAAGGATGAAATATGGAGTGCAATGTCACATGTTTTAGCTCTGAAATGGCATACAAAATGACTTTGAATTATGCAAACAACTCATGTAATGCATGTTGAATGGCTCAAGCATCGAAACTAGTGAAGTGTATTACACTATAGGCATGCAAGGCAATGCTCAAATGGCCAAACCAACTCCAAACAGACCCTATGCACGCCCAAAACAGTAGGAAAATGAGTTGGGATGATGGCTTGAAAGGCACAAAAATGAAGCTCATGCAAAGGCTCACAAAATAGGGTATAAAAGCACAACTCTCAAGGGCACTTAAAAGTGGAAAACATGGAAGTATGACAGCCCTATATGCTCTGAAATATCATGCTCAATGATGCCAAAACATGAAAATACCTCAAGTTAAGCATGCAAGGCACTTCAAAACTCGAAGCTAGTCAGGGCTATTACACTACAAGCTTCTTGGAGAAGCTAAACATGGATGCAATCCCTCCATACACGTTTATGGAGGATACAGTATGTGCCCTCCAGCTGGCACAGCTGGCATCCATTCAGTCAGACAAAACAGGAGGAATCCTGCCGAGCAAAAAAGGTGGTCGGCCTGCTACTTTTAGTGGTCGGCTGACCACCCAAAGTGGTTTCCCAAAAAAAAAGTGATCGGCCAGGGTAATTGGTGGTCTCCACACTGAAAGCAAGCCAATGGTGGGGTGGGAAACCAGAAAATGTGGCCCAAACACCAAGAAAACCAGTTTCCCAACCAGAAAATTGACTGGCGGGGAGAAAAGTGGTTTTCGAGGAGAAAGCTGGTCTCCCACCCTTGTACCACCTTCCAAACAAGGAAAGCAAGGTTCGTGCCAAGAACGAACCAACACGGATGCAAAACGAGAGTTCGAGAGGGAAAACGCGTGGCCAGGGGCCTCGAAAACTGGCTGTTGGGCATGAAAAGTGGCGTATGATGACAAAAGTGGTCTCCCAGACCACAGTGTCCCTCTGGACAGAGGAAACAAGGTGTGTTCCAAAAAATGTGCCAAACGGAGGATGTTAAGCGGTCCCGAACCGAGGCGCACGACCGATGGCTCTGAAAATCGAAAACTAGTCTCCAAACGGGAACAGTGGCCTACAACCACGAGAAGTAGTCTACGACAACTGAGAGATGGTCTACAAGACATCTCGCTCCCTCCGGGAAGAGAAGACAAGACTTAGTCCGCAGACCGAGTCAAAGTACAAAGAGTCCCGAGGTCCGAAGGTGAGGCTCTCAGCCAAGAACTCTGAAACCTCGAAGCGAGCACAACAGGCGCAATCACCAAGCGCTCAATCGATGACGTCTGAGTCTTAAGGTCGGTCAAAAATGGGGTGTCCACAGTTGCCCCTCTTTGACAGAACTCGAAAGTCATAAGTGACGGGAGTGAATGTCAAAGCCTAGAGACGACCCATTTTTGACAAGGCCGAAGACTTTGACAAACAGACGAGATAATCAAAGAAAGCTGTAATGCAACAAATATACACAATAAATGCAACAATTTAAGCAAGCGAATACAGACCAAACTACATCACACGCAGAAAAGATGTACGAGAATTATACAATTCTTGATATGTCTCACACGAGTACCGTCCGGTTCGTCTGGTTGCACCAGCTTCAAATGAACCGTACATACAATATCATCTGGTTGCACTAGCCTCGAATGAACTGTACATACAATATTGTCTGGTCGCATCAGCCTCGAATGAACAGTACATCCAATATTGTGCCTGCCAAAGAAGGAAACCAGGTACAACATAGCAATGCAAGTGAAACGTGCGAGACGACGAAAGTATGGATGCATGATAATACTAGTGAAACGTGCCCAACAATGCAAGTGGTGTGCATTACAATATGGGATAAGTGTAACTTCAAAAGCATGTTTGAAACAAAATGCGGAGTAGAGAAGTACAAGCCTTAAAGAGGGTAACTCAAACGCGACCTCCGATTTACCTCTTGGAGGGGTCGCAACGTACTCAAAAAGGATACACCTTGTTCTTGGTGAGTAACAACAAGCCACGCATTGAAGACTCGAATGGAAGTTCCCGTCGAGACATTTCGCGCCGAAAAGTGCACTTTTCTTGTACTTTCTTGAGAGTCGAGGACTCCAATCATCACCAAAATACACAGGGAGGACAAAGTGGCCTTGGAGACTACCCAAGAGGGCCACCGACCACTTAGCAAAGCTACTGACCAGTTGTTGCCCAAAAAGTGGTCGGCCAGCCAGAAAAACTGGTCGGCCGACCAGTTTACAAAAATTGGGGCAGTTTTGTCTTTTGATGTTTGACCCTTTAAGTTCACACATCCAAATCATTCTTGCTCACACCTCTAAGGCCAAAATACACCCCTCTTCCTTCCTAGATCATTTTCTCCCTCAGATCTACGCTTGATATGCATTTTCCAACGCCCCACGCGAAGTTGTTTCGCGAAAACTGTCGTTTTTCTTCACTTTGAATCGATCAAAATTTGATTTCGGAGCTTCTTTCTCCATTTTCACCACTTGAGGTATGTTTTTCTCGAATTTTGGCACATTTTCTCGAAGGTTGAATTTTGTTGACTTTTTCCTTTCTCGAGAGTTGACTTTTGTTTACTTTTTGTAATTTTGCCTCATTTCGCTCATTTTTGCTCGTTTTTGCAGATTTCTTCGAATGGCGAATCACTTTCATCACGACGGAGGTTCTCCACATGCCGAGGACGAGCCACACATCATGTCATTGCCTCTGAGGATTCGGCCTTTCGACCCGGAGAGGTACCACCCTCAGCAGCACATCCTGCCTCCAACCACCTTCTATCATTTTACCGACTTCGATCGGCGAGCACCCGCAGACCTACTGCTACGAGAGCCAGAGTCTCATCTGTTTCACCAGGTGCGAGAGGTACGTACTTCCCTTTTACATTCTCCACAATGTATTTTTGCATTTCTTGCTCACTTCATGTTTTCGCTGTGTATTATACCTGCTTGTTCTGAACACATTTACACGCACCCATCCAGTCCATTTGACACGTAGCTCATACATAACAATACTCTGTTCATTTAGCACACAGCTCGTAACACAGTATTTGGCATGTAGCTTACTCTGAACGCATGGTTCATTCTGACCACACAGTTTGTTTCGAGCGCACAACACATTTTCGGGCACATGGCTCATTCTTTGGGCACACAGCTCACATTTCGGGCACACAGCTCTTTCTTTCGGCACGCAGCTTGTTCTTCAGGCACACAGTTCGTTCTTTGGGCACGCAGCTCATTTTTCAGGCACACAGCTCGTTCTTTGGGCATGCAGCTCATTTTTCGGGCACACAGCTCATTTTTCTGTTTGAACACGCATCTCAGACATATCATTTGCACGCGGTTCAAACTGGACACACAGTATTTGATTTAATTTGCACGCAGCTCAAGCATTCCACCTTGGACACGCTGCTCAGACCTTTCAATTCTGAACACACAGCCCATACATTTTTGTTTGCACGCAACTCATATATTCCACTTCGAACACGCAGCTCACTCATTTCATTTCTGAACACACAGCCCACACATTTACTTCATTTCTAAACACACAGTTCATCTACTTCATTTGCACGCAGCTCATACATTTCATTTTAAACTGAATACATATGTTCATTCTGAATGTAGGTATCTTCCCGTTCCACACGGGTTTATGGATCGATCCTTGCTAGGGACTGGTATGCGGAGCTCCCAGATGTTGTACGTCACATCATGGACAAGGCAGGATTTAGACCATTCTGCGCGGGGATATCTCGTTATCCGGCAAGTAAGACCCTTATGGGGGCAGTTGTGGAGAGATGGTGGGACATCACCAACTCGTTCCACTTTTCAACTACTAGGGACATGACGATGACCCCGTATGACTTCTCTATGTTGACGGGACTTGATGTGGCTGGCCGGCCGGTCCCCTATGACACAGACATGGGCGAGTGGGAGGTGACTTGGATTTATCTGCTGGGAGCCCGCCCGTCGATAGACAGATCATCAGGTAGAGTCAGGGACACCTGGTTTTCTGAGCGGTCCAGGAGGACTATGCCTGAGACTGTCGAGGAGATAGAGCAGTATGTCCGGGGTTTTTTGATGTTCCTCATCGGGACCACTCTGTTCTCCAACAGGGGGAATACAGTTGGACTTTATTTGCTCAGTGCTTTGGTGGACCTATCACAGGTCAGCCAGTATGATTGGGGCAGCGCCGGCCTTGCTACCCTTTACTGTTATATGAGTGCAACCTCTCGCGGGCGAGGAAGCATAGTAGGTGGCTACTGGAGAGCCTGGGAGGTACATTATGTCCTCTTGATTTACATTTCCGCTTTTCATTATCTATACACTGCACACACGGCACACATTACATTCTGTACTCTGCATTCTGCACTCAGCATTCTGTATCCACGTTATGCTCTCGTCATTGAGTATTTTCACTATATTCTGTGATTTGATATTCGTTGTCTTGCCTTTCACAGCTATCGGTTTATGCATACTTCCCGACGCTGGCCCCTAAGCTCGAGGTGGAGGTACCTCTTGAGATCCCCTACTCTCGCCGATTTCAGGGTTGGTGTCGGCCGAGGACTCGAGAGACTTTGCCATACCTCTGGCAGTTCTTCGACACCGTACGGGTGACAGAGGTAATCCAGAACTATCAGTTCTTCATGCTTTTAGCTTTAATTCATCTTGCATATTCATGACATCTAATCCATTTATGCACTTGTTATTCGCAGATCACTTGGCAGCCCTGGGCACCCTTGTCAGGAGGTGCCTGGTACCGATTCCCTCGGGCGTGGGCCACTTCTCGATACAGGACTTTATTTGAGGGGCCAGTTGGCAAGGCCTGGTTTCTAGGGGATCGCTTAATGCATCAGACGATGGGCAACCCTGACTAGGGTATCCCCTTAGTACCTCCAGATGACATACGATCCACTGAGAGACTCACTCTCTGGGAGGTCGAGGAGCTCATGTTGGGTACTGATGCAGTTCTGTTGTTGAAGGAGGGAGATTACGCGACCTACCGCCATACGTACTTGATGTCTCCACTGACAGGTGTCTATACTCCCACGAGAAGGGCTGCTGGCGTGCCATCATCGAGTCGAGTTCGGGCTACAGATACCCCTTCGACTAGCAGGGTCGACACATCGAGGAGTGGTGCTAGAGAGATCCCCCCGACTTATCACTATGCTGGGTGGCTAGATCTTCCAACCGAGCTGGCAGGCTGGGGGTATGGGACATCCTACCCGATTCCATTGGAGCCTCCATTGCCTGATCATCGATATGTCAGTGACCCTGACTCACCACCGATATGCTTTACAGTTTTGATTTATCACTCAGATATTTAAACATTCATTCATTCACTGATGACTTGCACTTACATCTACAGCCTCCCAGAGAGTACACTGAGGGGTTACTCGGAGTGGTGGCCTCACTCGAGAGCATGGTCCTGCGGAGGGAGACACAGCTGTTCATTGTCGGCGTCTCGGTACTTTTCAATTTCCTTGCATTTATCATACTTCTGATGACATACTGAAATTGAACATTCCATTACATTGGTTGACTGCATGTGTAGAGCACATCTGATACACCACATTCACATACTACATCTACAAGCACACACTCTACGCAACATTCTCGCATCTGCATCTAATATGCATACTTTGACTGATGCATTCAAACTGCCCCCCCCCCCTTTTTTTTCTGCTCCCACCACTACAGGTTGGGCCATCCAGGCCTTCTCGAGGGGCTGGAAGAGGGGACTCGACTCACAATCGACGCAGGCGCAGAGCGCCTATCAGAGATGATGAGGAGTCCAGCGAGGAGGAAGAGTCTGCGCATCCTCAGTCGGAGACATCCGCAGGCAGAGAGGAGGACTCTGGCTCCGGTTCTGAGAGTGGTACTGATACCGGGGAGGGTTCTGAGGACGACAACTGCGATTCGAATGATAGTGCTGGTGGAGGTGGTGCAGAGACTGCTCAGCCGAAGATGATGAAGAGAGCCTCCTGATCTTGAGCCTGACAGCACTGATGTAGATGTTCTTGCTTTATTTTCTTTTTGTTTTACTTTTTTACTTGTAGTTGTAGCACATCAGCTTTAGGTAGTTTTATTTTCTTTAAAACATGTACCCTTTTCTAAAATGTTGTAACAAAAGAAGCTATGACGGAATGAAATAGTTTTCTGTTCAAAAAGTGTTGTATTTTGCATTCTTAGCATCGCATCGCATCATTTTGCACAAAAATGAGATTGAATTGAAATGGAGCATTATACATCGCCAAGTCAGGTAATGAGCCAACATAGCAAACTAAACAACTTAACTCACTAAGAAACAACAAAACCTTAGCAAGTTTACAACTCGATAAGCAAACTTCGACAATTGTTGAAAAACAAAGGCCAACAATTCGAAGAACAAAACTCGACAACTCGATAAAACTTAACAACTCGGTAAGCAAAACTTAACAACTCGATAAGCAAATGCATTTCGAACGAACGGGGTGACAGAACGCATCTGAAACAAAGGTAAACTCGGACCTTCAACACTCCCAACACATTGAAAGGCGAGGAGCTCTCTTCTAGAGACTAGAAAAAGGCTAAAATCCAATTTTTCTGCATGGCCGACCACCAAAAGTGGCTGGCCGACCAGTTTTTTGCTCAGTAAACCAGTTATGTGGTCGGCCGACCAGAAAAACTGGTCGGCCGACCAGTTGGCGTGATGACCTCCAGATTTTTGACACTTGTCCTGCAAACAGTGCCTTATCTTCCATAAAAATTCCAGCTTCGTGGTTCTCTCATTCCATCTGTAGACGTCCCCGAACGCCCTAGGAGGACGAGTCCCGTTCCGTTCGTTTTGGGTTCACTACAGTTCACGACTCTCTAATTGTCACGGTTCTTAATCTGAACCAAAGAGTCCAAATCCGGCAAATCGTTTTGAGAAACAAATTTTTGAAAAAGAAGTGCCAAACATGGACTGCTTTGCCAGATACAGAGTCGCCACCTAAATATTTTTTATGGAGGAATTTAGGAAACCCTGACTCGGTGCCAAAGGCCACGTGTCCGTCATCACCAAAGTTGCCTCAGCTCGCGAACTTGGCTACGATTGGGGAAGGTCAGCTATGAGCACCCCCTCTCGCCCGATCCAAAGATCGGCCTCTACTAACCATGATATCCGATTTTGAAAACGTTATGTGTTCTTATTCCAGTTAATTAGCTAGAATTACTATGTGATGCGCACAACACAAAAATATAGACTAGATCGCCTAATTAGGAGCGAAGCACTGCATATCCGTTTGTTTGAAAAACAGTTTGAAATTTCCTACTCGCAAGTAGGCTAAAGCACGGATTTCAACGAGTTGTTCCAACTCAAACAACCCAACCTTCACCCACAGGCATTCAAGCAGTTTATATCACATAAGCATATAGCCACATGGTAAGCATGCTGTCATGTTGACATTCACACTCATGCGAGATGCTAAAGCTTAAAAATACTTACAATGTACTCTGAGCCAAGACAAGAACATGTTAGCAATCAATGCATGATCCAAGTCCATGTTAAGTGGCTAATGCAATGCATACAGAATGCAATCTAGAATAGGCTCGGCTAATCTAAGGATGACATGTGAAAATGCACAGATAGCATGTATTCAAGTTAGATTTGAAATACTTTATGCAGTTAGCATGATGCGCCGAGCCTGGTGCATGCATGACTAATGAATGATGCACGCATGCATAGCATAAGGTATGCTAAAGTAAACATGTCCTAATACTAACCATCAAATGCAGGTAAGTAAAAGGGAGAAAGAAATGGGGGTTGGAAGACATGCACACACGCACCCACACTTATTACAAATTTTCCCTCGCTCGGAGGGACCGAAAGAATAATACAAATTAATTAACCTATAAGCTAATTAAATATTACAGACCACCTAATTAATTAAGCAAATTAATTAATCTAATTTAAGCAATAAACAGTCTCGGGAATAGGGTCCCATGCTTGCGTGCTCGGGTTTGCTCGGAAATCCAACGCCATGCACAAGTTTGCCTCTGTTTTCCCTGCTCTGCTCTTCTAAAAATTGAGCAACTTCCAAGGTTGCTTCTCTGAGTGCTGTGGAGCACCACCGACCAAGTGGGAACACCACCGGCCATGTCCGGATGGTCATCGGCCATTTGTTGAGCTCACGACCATCAATGGATGGCCGGTCGGCACTACAGATGGCCGGCCGGCCAAATCTTCCTATAGAATCTATTTTTGACAGCAGCAGAGGGCAAAACATAGCATGGCAATGCATTTCAAGCAATGTATGCACCAATCACACCCCTTATCATATTCATGACTCAAAGGGATATGATTCTCGATTCTCGGACCACCAATCGCGCATTTCCATGCATGATGGCCCAAGGAACCAAGTATGCATTTTGATATGGAATGCAATGCACATAATCAGGCAAAGGGGGCTCAACCTCTATCATACTCAACTCACGAGGTGAAGTATGCATGCCAATGCAATGCATCCTAGGTATGGAGGCTAGTATGCAACATGGCAATGCAATGTGTAATGTAGGTTAGGCACACAACCTAAGTAAAGAAGCATGTAAGGCATGAAGCAATGCAACCTACAAGTATGCAGAACACAATATGGATGTTCAAGCATGCAGGCAAGCATGTGGCTTCATTCAATCATGCAACGACACACTAGTATGCAACGACACACAAGGTGAGCACGCAACAACATGCAAAGGGGTGGACTTAAATTAATTTAGGAAGCCCTCAAACAAGCCTAAAACAGTGGCCAATGCTATGGAAATGAGGGCCTACACACACACACATGCACATGTTGATGGGCCAACACTTAAGCATCAAGCAAGAAACCTTTAAGCACACTTGAAAGAGCCTAAACATGGGCAATTAGCATGCAATGTAAACTCTAGAAATTATGTTAATGATGGTGCCAAACCAATTTAAACAAGACAAACAGGGCATGCAATTGGTCCAAGTACTTGAGGCAAGCCAAGGAGACCTAAACCATGGCTAAGTCAACCTAGCCTCTCAAGGCCAAGAGGACTTAAAACAGGTTTAAGGCAGACTTAGACAATGCTAAGGGAACACCTAGATGGCATCTAAGTGGCTTAAACATGCAAGCATACAGAGGAGCACATTCATGGAGCATGAGGCAACAACCTTAAGCAACAAAGAAGTATCAAATGCAAGTATGCAAGCGCGTTATACGGACTAAAATAACATAGTAAGTGGTTCCAAACCACTGAAATAATGCAAGTAATGCATGCTACACACTCACACACCTAAGGCTAACAAGCCAAAATGCAAGGTGGCTATACTAAGCATGCTATGGTCGACCAAAACAACCAAGAACAGAGCTTAAGCGTGCTAAAACAAACACAAAAGCTTCACAAAGCTTGGCCAAAATCATGCTAGAACATGGATTAAAACCTAAAGCATGTTAAGACCTAAAGATGGCATTACAAGACAAGTATGCAAAGCAAGCATGGTGTGTCTAAACCAACTGAAAACAGAGCTATATTTTGACATAATAAGCACAAAAATCAGTTAAGGCATGGCCAACATGAACCTAAATTAGATGCTCCCTCAAGAGGCAAAAATTTCAAGGACAACAAGGAGAGGGGGTGGCCCTCTCCTTCCTAGGACCTCAAGGCACCATCCTCACCTCTGAAATCCCTCAAGATTTCAGTGGTGAGGAGGCCCAAACACAATGGCGCCGGAGCTCAACCAAAATGGCACAAAGCAAGGGCCAAAGAAGCCTTAAGAGGGGTCAAACAACCCCAAAGCTTAAAACACCCTTAACAAACTATTTAGAGCAGACAAAAACAAGACTTTTATAGGTTATATGCTAAGCTCAAAAACAGATGCAAGATAGGCCAAAAAGCTTTGCAAAAATGGGGTAAAAAGGGGCAAAAGTCTTACCCTTGTAGACCCTCTTCACAAACAATGTTCTAGCAGCTCTTTTGGTCCCAAACCAGCCCAAAAGCTTCAAGGAAAGACCTCTGGTACCTCAGCAACTAAGTAAAGGTGTGATGGTGGGTGTTTGTGCACAAAAATGAGACTAAACACACACACTAAGCTCAAGAGAGAGAGATATAGAGATAGGGGATATATGTAAACACTAACCCTAAAGCTCAAGCTCTGAAAATGTTGTCTAAGTTGTCTAACCTTTGAACAAGAGAGAAGAGGTTCTCTTTTATAGACAATTAGTCTTGTAAAGCTTCCGAAGGAAGCTAACAAGAGGGCAATCCCTCCATACACGTGTATGGAGGGGGTGACAGTGTATGCCAGCTGCATAAAAATATCTGCAAAAGCAGATGCACAGTAGTCGGACGGCCAAAAATGCAATTGACCAAAAAAAAGATAGTCGGCTGGCCATCTATAGTGCCGGCTGGCCAAGCATTTGGGCAGTGGCAACAAAACACAGCCGGTGGCCTCAAGCCATGGCCGGTGGAGTGTGGGGATGGCCCACAAGCCATTCCTTGCCCCTCCAAGGCAAATCACAAGTGTTTGGTGCAAAACCAGACACAAAACAGTCGAGTCGAGAGATCCTGAGGCAAGGCGCGTAGCCGAGACCTCCGGGAACTCAAGATGAACACTAACATGGATGATGACCGAGTGTTCAAGTGGTGACGTCCAAGTCTTGAGGACGGTCAAAAATGGGGTGTCTACAGTTGCCCCTCTTTGACAGAACTCGAAAGTCATAACAATGACGGGAGTGAATGTCAAAGCCCAGAGACGACCCATTTTTGGCAAGGCCGAAGACTTAGACAAACATGCAAGACAAACATGATATGTGCCCGAAGGTAGGGGAAAAATGGAAGACAATGCACAAAGCCGAACATAGCTTATGATCATGCAAAGAAAGCTGTAACGAAGCATAATAATGCAACAGTTTTAAGCTAGCATACACCAAACTACACTACAATGCAGAAAGGATGTAAGAGAATTATGGAATTCTCAATACGTCTCACTCGGAAGATACAATACCGTGCGGCTCGTCTGGTTGCACCAGCCTCAAATGAACCGTACATACAATATCGTGCCTGAAAAGAAAGCAAACTTAACAGGTACAATATTGTTAGCAACATTGCATAATAATGCAAAATGAAAGCAAAATGATTATGCAATATATACACAACTATGTACAATAATGTAAAAGAAAATGCAATGTAATTGAATCAAGATCAAATCATGAGCGGTTCAAACCATGCAAATGTCAAATAGATTGATGGAGGTGACAGGTCCATCTAACATAGAAAAGGTCATACAGAACTATGAGTGTATAGACGAACCACGAGAACAAGTGATTGGGTGGAATGACATAAGTGGGGAAATGATCCGCTAACGAAAGAACATGATCCTAATGCAGGATGCAAAAATTACACTACAATGTAATATGTGTTGATGTGATATGGCGTGCAGCAAACCAAATCTTGCCTAAGGAAAGGCATGGACACAACAAACCACGTCTAACATAGAACCGGTTATACAGAACTATGAGTGTATAGTCGTGAAAGTAGGGCAGCATACCATCCAAGCTCAACAAGGAAAGGCGCAAAACCCCTAAGATGGAGGTGATGCAATGAATGCATGCAAGCTACAATGCAATATCTACAATATGCAATGGAATGGATATAGTGGATTAAGGCCTACGGCCAAACCGTATCTTGCCTAGGAAAGGCATGGACACAAACAAGCCACGTCTAACATAGAACGGTCATACATAACTATGAGTGTATAGGCGTGAAAAGTATGGGCACATACCAGACCAAGCTCAACAAGGAAAGGCGCAAACCCTAGATGGAAGTGATGCAATGAATGCATGCAAGCTACAATGCAACATCTACAATATGTAATAGAATGGATATAGTGGATTAAGGCCTACGGCCAAACCGTATATTGCCTAGGAAAGGCATGGACACAAACAAGCCACGTCTAACATAGAACGGTCATACAGAACTATGAGTGTATAGACGTGAAAAGTATGGGCACATACCAGTCCAAGCTCAACAAGGAAAGGTGCAAACCCTAGATGGAAGTGATGCAATAAATACATGCAAGCTACAATGCAATATCTACAATATGCAATGGAATAGATATAGTGGGATGCATGACATATGCAATATATTACAATGAAACGCATGACATATGCATGTTGTTTTTTGGTTTTTGTTTTGTTTGAAATGCAAATGATACATGTTGATTCATGCTGATGTAAACGTGTGACAACGCACGTCTTGTGATATGCATGACAATGCAAATGATCTTGAATGTGCGACCACGCGCATCGCTCGAAATGCTTATGAACTCGAGTGCGCGACGACGCGCATCGCTTGAAATGCATGATAATGCATGTGAACTTGAATATGCAACGACGCGAGTCGCTTGAAATACATGTACAATGCAACTTACCAAAAGTCATTGGGGCACGACAAACACTGAAGGACTTGCACATTCAGAGGATTTAAGGTCTCCTAGACCGAGCATATTTAAGGTCTCGCCAGACCATTGAAAATGCATGATAATGCATGTGACCTTGCCAACAGTCGTTCGAGCACGACAAACACCGAAGGACGTGCACCATCAGAGGATTTAAGGTCTCCTAGACCGAGAGTATTTAAGGTCTCGCCAGACCATTGAAAATGCATGTGACCTTGCCAATAGTCGTTCGTGCACGACAAACACCGAAGGACTTGCACCTTCAGAGGATTTAAGGTCTCCTAGACCGAGTGTATTTAAGGTCTCGCCAGACCATTGAAAATGCATGATAATGCATGTGACCTTGCCAACAGTCGTTCGGGCACGACAAACACCGAAGGGCTTGCACCTTCAGAGGATTTAAGGTCTCCTAGACCGAGCGTATTTAAGGTCTCGCCGGACCATTGAAAATGCATGATAATGCATGTGACCTTGCCAACAGTCGTTCGGGCACGACAAACACCGAAGGACTTGCACCTTCAGAGGATTTATGGTCTCCTAGACCGAGCGTATTTACGGTCTCGCCAGACCATGGAAAATGCATGACAATGCAAGCATAATGACGTATAACTCAACACGTGTTCGTAAAACAATGCGTGTGGGGAAATTTTAATCTTAAAAGAGACAAAAGGATACAAAAAGGATACACCTTGCACATATTCGAGTGCCATGCACAGAAGACACGGTCTGAGGTCAAAACGGAGGCCGGTTGAGCTTCAGAAAGGCACTGTCTAGCACTATCTTGAGAAATAAATGCCCCAAACTATACATCTGACCCAAACAAGGTTATAGGAGGCTCACCGGCCATTATGGGAGGTCACCGGCCATCCACCGGCCATCCACCGGCCATCAAAACATATCACCGGCCAAATATTTGGCCGACCGGACAAAGATGTAGCCGACCGGACAAATGTTGCTGAATCGGGGCAGTTTTGTCCTTTCGCCTTGGGTTTTATAAAATAGGGCCTCTAGCCCTATTCTTTTCACTTTCTCTTGGCCGAAATTCCTTCCCCCCTCTCTCTAGAGTATTTTCCTTTCTCCCATTTGCCACTTTCCTCGGTTTTAGGGCCCATTTAGTTGTTTGATTTGAGAAGTTCATCGCGTTTCTAACACTTTCATCCAATCGAAACTTCATTTCGGTGTAGTTTTTTCGATTTCCGCCTCTTGGGGTTTGTTTCCCCCAAGTTTTCCTTGATTTCTGTGCTTTTTCCACATTCCAGCTTTTTTGGCCATTTTCCACCCTCTCGGGGTTGACTTTTTTTAGTTGACCTTTCGTATTCTCATCCGGTTTCCACTTTCCCGGTCATTTTCACACCACCTTTGACATGGCAGATGATATTCCACGGGGCGGGACTCCCCCGGATCACGAGGTGGACCCGGAGGCCGAGCTCCTCCCCTTGAGCGTCCGCCCGTTCGACCCGGCGACCTACCGGCCGGCGATCCACGTCTTGCCTCCCGACGGACTTCGCCAGTTTCGGAGCTTTGATAGGGCGATGCCTCCAGAGCTTCTCTTGCGTGAGCCTACATCTCATCTGTCCTTCGGCGCTTCCGAGGTAACATTCTTCCCTGTTTCGTTTTCCACAATGTAGAACACTTAACCGCCAACTGCCATAGCTGATTATATTCTTTAACTGCTTAACCCGGATACATCGATACACTGTATGTTGTACTTGACTGTAAACACACCGGCATTCGGTACCTATTTGAATCTGAACACGTGCACACACACTGCATTTGCCCTGAACCACTCAAACACGCCGGCACATCACATGTTGTAGTTCACTGCAAGCACACCGGCATTCGGTAGTTGTTTGAATCTGAAAATATGCACACATGCTATATTTGCCTGAATTCTGAATGCCTTTCAATACTGGTATATTTAGCATCGCTTCGCAATTGTTTGTTTGAAAACAGGGAGATTCCCATACCGTCCGGGGGTATGGGAACATCGCCGCCCGAGACTGGTACGCTGAGCTACCCGATGCGGTTTGCCACATCATAGATCAGGCCGGCTTCGGCGCATTCTGCAGAGGACTATCCCAGCTTACTACGAGCTGGCCCCTCCTTGCCGCTCTAGTGGAGAGGTGGTGGGACACCACCGACTCTTTCCACTTTTCTATCATGGGAGACATGACGATGACTCCCTATGATTTCTCGATGCTCACCGGTATCGGGGTAGGGGGTTATCCGATCCGTTTCGACTCAGACATGGACGAGTGGGAGGCCGCTTAGATCTACTTGCTTGGCGAGGTGCCGCCTCTCGCGTGTCCTGGCTTCGTCAGGTATTCATGGTCCGAGGTCCAGTTCAGAGTTTAGCCGGCCTTAGTTGAGGAGGCTCCGATGACCCAGGAGGTGGTGGAGCGATATGCACGCGGCTTCCTCATGTTTCTGCTGGGGACGACTATCTTCACCGATCGGGCGAATACCGTGCCCCTCTGCTTGCTCAGCGCTTTGTGGATGTCACACAGATCCTGTGCTATGACTGGGGTGGCGCCGCTCTGGCTACACTTTACGGCTACATGAGCTCAGCTTCCCGTGGCAGCGGACAGTTGCTCGGGGGTTATTGGCGCGCTTGGGAGGTACGTTTCCTTTTTCTTCTTAACATTTCATTTCTGCTTTCTATTATCTGTACTCTGTACTGTACTCTGTAGACTGTACACGCTGTGGTCTGCTTTACACTGACTGTATACTGTACACTCGGCACACACATACTCTGCTTTACACTGATTGTATACTGTACACACGGCACACACATACTCTGCTCAATACACTACACATGACTCTGCTATCTCTGTTTTATTCCGTATTCTGCTTTATCTGATAAGCATACTGGTATTTATTCTGCAGTTGTGGGTCTACGCCTACTTTCCGAGACTCGCCCCCGTGCCAGATGCGGAGACCCCTCTCGTCGTTCCATTTTCGCGCCGTTTCGACGGGAGGTGCGTGCGGAGGCCTCGGGAGACGTTCAGCTTCTTCCGCCGCCATTTTGGCACCATCACTCCCGCAGAGGTATGTTTTACTTGCAGATCATTTAAGCTTCGCTTTACACTGTATTGTCAATAATAGTAGATAACAATCTGTATTTCATTTTCAGATCACCTGGCAGTCTTGGGCTCCATTGCCAGCCGTGATTCAGGATCGATTTGCCGGTACTGAGGAGACCTCGCATTTCTGGATTTTGCTGGAGGGCCCGGTCTGTCGGGCTTGGTACCTGGGTGAGCGTTTCCTACGCCAGACCCCAGGGTTACCAGAGCAGATAGTCCCGGTTCAGCCTCCTAAGCATAGAAGGGATACCGAGAGATTCACCACCGAGCAAATGGCCAACTACACGATCGACTGGGATGCGACCCACTTCAGAGGCATAGGCGACTACAGAGAGTATGTGCAGACGTATGTTATGCAGCCTCTGAGCGGCGGCCGTCGAGTTGAGGGAGAGAGGCCCGTGGCCCCGACAGCTAGGGCAAGAGCGGGGGCTGGGGCAGGAGCATCGAGGAGAGCTCGGATCCGCGGCAGGGATGGAGTTCAGAGAGGGCGGGGGGGTGGCTGGCCTGCAATGCCCACTTCACTGACATACAGAGGGCAGGGTGGGGCGACCTATGAGATCCCCTTTGCTCCTCCTCCGGCTGACCACAAGTTGGTCGGTTTCCACGACTTTCCTCCGATATGTATTACTACATTTTATGCATCTTGTATTGGCATTTCATTTCAGTTTATTTGATATTCCGCAGAATACTGATGCATCTGATACTTTTGCAGGCTTCTTCCGAGTATACCCGGCAGTCCATGGAGCTGAATGCCTCCATGATGGGGATGTTGCAGCGGACTTTCGACCTCCTGGCCCTCTATAGCATTCCGGTATGTTCTTCTGATCATGGTCTCAAACCATACACATAAGCTGCTTCACATAATCTGGTGCACAACACAACACTTGATAAGCTGCTCACGGCATTCATACACTGTACTCATACACTGCATTCTGCACTGATAAACTGCTCACGGCATTCGCACACTGTACTCATACACTGCATTCTGCACTGATAAACTGCTCACGGCATTCGCACACTGTACTCATACACTGCATTCCGCACTGATAAACTGCTCACGGCATTCACACACTGTACTCACACACTGCATTCTGCACTGATAAACTACTCACGACATTCGTACACTGTACTCATACACTACATTCCGCACTGATAAACTGCTCACAGCATACTGATGCGTTTGCCTCTTATACTTTTCAGCCTCCTTTCCAGATTCCCACTGTGAGAGGTGTTCTAGCCAGGCCTTCTGTTCCTGCTGGAGGAGATGGAGAGGGAAGAGTATTCCCCCGCACCAAGGCGGGGTGCACTCACGTCGAGAGTAGCTCGCGGGCTCCAGTCCCTGATGACGATGACGAGGAGTCGGAGGTGGAGGCGGATGCAGAGTCGTCGTCGGAGGAGACCGGAGACGGCTCGGGCTCAGGCTCAGATGGCAGCACTGATGATGCTCCTAGACCTTCATCCAGGAAGAGGACTAGGACGAACTCCCAGGCTTGAGATCCTTTGTCATGGATCCAGATTTTTGCCTCTTTTTTTTTTGCTTCTTCTTTTTGTACCTTTTGCTGGTAGCTAGAGTACCTTGTACTGCCGCAGGCAGATTTTTATTTCCAAAACCATGTACTTGAAAAAGATGATGAAATGAAATGAACTTTTTGTCTGAAAAAGTGTTGCATTTGTACATTTCGTATATTGCATCGCATTGCATCATGTTGCACCTCAATGTAAATGAAATTGATCTGTTGTTTGAAAATTGAACACTTGCATTGTAATAATCAGATAACGAACCAGCCAACAGCAAAACAACCCATACCAACCACTGCACATTCTAAACATTCGGCTCATACTCTACTGGGGATTAATCAGCATACAGCTCATAACACAGCGCTTGGTTCATTTTGCACACAGCGGATCCTGAACAAACAGCCCAATCTGACAAGACGGACCATGAAGGTTGCATCTACTGAAGTTGAAGCACACTCAGATGCGATCTGAAACCCAGAAGCTTCAAAGAGGCCCAGGTTTTCCTGTTCACACTTATCGGGGGTGGACCCTGCAGTTGTATGAAAGAACCAAATCATGTTTTTGCACAAATGTGGAGAATGGCACAGCATTCTGAGCACAAAACGATTTGAGAAAAGGGTTTCCAACCGGGTATTGAGCCTACGACTGAACATAGCGAAAATGACTCAAACGAAAAGCACACGACCTGAACACATCAAGACATTCTTGAAAAAGACTCAAAACAAAAATTTGAGATAAACAAAGCAAATGACACGACATACAGACGTGTTTACAAAAAGAAAGACCTCTCAGTGCACGAGAAGCCAGTTTTTTCCGGGTATTATTTCCCACCCTTTTCTCATTTGGGATTCTCACATTACTCGGCCCTCAGGCTCAGTTTTTCTCTCAAGACCCTTTGGCTCGCTTTTTCTCTCAACTTACACCTCTCTATTCTTTATTCTCTGATTTTTATCCCTCCCCGGGGTGTTTAATGGATGAATAGGAAGTTGTGGGGTCACACCCAACAGTATCAGCTCGCAGCTATTCCTTCTTGTGACGTCCAGTCGAGGTTTCGGATGGGGAATGAGGTATCTTGATCCATTCCAATTCGTGCTTCGCACTTGGTTTGATACCTCGTTGCTTGGAGGATGTGAGAGCTCTCTTCCCCGTTGCGGTCAGCTTCAGTTGTGCCCTTCTTGGCAAGTATGTTGGCGATGGGGGAAAGACAAGAAGCCCAACTCAACTGTGCCCCTAGTTCATCATTATGACCATTTTTATTTTGGTTTTCTACTAAAACAATTTTGACCAATATGAGAGTTAGATTAACACACTTGTTCGATTTTGATTTGAAAACCATGCAAGTCAGGCTATGAGCACTGAAAATTTTCCTTTTTTGGGTCCCAAAAAATGGTCCAGTTCTGAAAAATAAAACAATTTTCGAGAAAACTAGTCATCCTCAGTAAAAATTCTCAAAAACTATTTTCTTGGCAAACGGTCCCCGCCCAATGAGCGCGGAACTCACTCTCGAGATGCACAACCTCAGATCAGAGGCAATGGAAAATTGCCCCTTGTTTGAAGGACGCTGCACGGAAACGGAAAGTTACCCCTGGTTTGAACGGCGACTCACGGCAACGGAAAGTTGCCCCTTGTCTGGATGATGCTGCAGCATATTGTAAACAGTCCTCACTAGTGATGATCCCGACAGAACTTTCTCGGATACAGAGAAGACGAAGATGGTAAAAACCAATATATGAACACAGTCACTTTGAAGGTGTTGGGGGCTGGACTTCGGGATGAAGTTGCCTACGTATCCGGTTGTCACAACCGAACTATCGGATTCGGGGAGGGCAAGAATAATCAAAACCATTACATGGACTGAGGTGCTATGTGATCGTTGGGGGCTGGACTTCAGGACAGAGTTGCCTACGTATCCCAAACATGGGAATCAAGCCTTACGTAGTTCCGGTTAAAGTACACTCGGGTATTTTAACCTTCACTTTTTAGGCTCTAACTTTTGCCAAGGCGCCCGATGCGGGTTTTCGACCTTGCGAGCTTTTCTTTCCTTTTTCTTTCTTCCCTTTCTTTTTTCTCTTTTGTATATTATTATTTTTTTTCTTTTTTTTTTTCTGCCTTTTGCATATTTTTTCTCTTTTTTCTCTCTTTTGTATATTTTTTCATTTTTTTGTATATATTTTCTTTTGCTCTAACTTTTGCCTGGGTCGCCCTTCGGGTTTTCGGCCCAGCGAGCCGCTCAAAGGGTAAAAGTGTAACAAGTCCATGCCAAATGGTTTTAGGGTTTTGAAGCCATTTCTATCCAAGAGAGTGGTTGTTGCATTGACTTACTGAAGGACCCATCTTCGGCTCTTCGAGCAAATCGGACATTTTTGCCCCTAGTTTGGAGGGGTGCTTCTGTTCTAGCTTTACAGGCTTCTTCTGATGAGATCTGATCTTCTTGATCTGACTTTGGTGCCTCTTGTTCGAGGGCTGCTTCCAGTTTGGCCACACAGGCCTCTCTTGATGGTCAATCGTTGAACACTCCGAATTATGGTTCAAGGCTTTAAAACAAGGGCTCGAGTCTTGAGGCTGAGAGCGATCCTAAGCTGCACAATCTCAAGATTGATTCCACACAGGTCTCCGCAGGACCGCGCAAAACATTTTGTTTTTGAAAGTTTTTAAAGAAGCGACAAATCGCTCGCGCTGAAGATAGTGTGGACCCAGTCTGGATCAAGCCAGGGTCCTTCTCAGTACTCACGCTGACAAGCATGATTTCAATCATTAAGGGCTTAGCACGCCTCTCTTTCTCTCAATTTGATCAAAGTTTGCAAAACCTGAGGAATTCCTTCCTCTTTGTTTTCACCGCAGTGTTCAAAAAGTTTTGAAAAACTTAGGTCAATGCAATGATTTTCAGGGCACAAGAGAACAGGTGGAATGTACTGCTGTTCCATTCAAGTCCCCTGGCACAACTAATGTAGAATAGTAGTAAGCATGGAAACATGATAGCCGTAGCTGTTTCATTCAGATTCCCTGGTTGCAACTGGCTCCATGACAGAGACAGACTCAAAAGAAAGCAAAAGGGTAATTACAAAACAAAACGGTGTTCGAGGCAACTGCTCCAGAATCACCCGACATTCTATACAAAGGAGACTGACTCGCTACAACAAGACAGACCCACAAGCAAAAGGACTGACTCAAGACAATGAGACAGACTCAAAACAAAACAAAAGACTGACTCGACACCCAAACCCGAATTTACAAAACTAGCATTCGCAGATGCTCCAAAAATGCGTGCTAGACGCCACATCCAAAATACGCTGAGCGCCGCCCGCAGGTGGTTCACTTCCTGATTACATACTCGCAGTATCAGTATCCTCAAAATCCAATAACTGGGTAGTAATAGACTTGGCTGAGGTAGGTGGGAGGATAACTTCGTTGTCGATCAAGTCTTGCACCTCATGACGGAGGCGAAAACAATTGTCGGTAGCATGATCGGTTTGCTGGTGGTACGCACAGTACAAGGCAGCATCATGTGTAGTAGGGAGATTCTTTGGGAGAGGTCGAGGCTCCAAGGGTTTAAGATGCCCCCTTTCGGCAAGGATCTGAAGTGCCTTTGACGACGGCATATAGAGAGTGTGAAAGACCCTGCACCCTCGGGGCAGGTACTTTGAAGGTTGAGTATTCTTGCTAGACGCACTAGCGAAAGGGTCGGCAGGCGCCGCCTTGGCATTCTGATCTTTCCTAGGTGCAGGGTTGGGAGTGGAAGGAACTGTTCTGGCATGACGCGGCCTATCCCGATTTTCTAACTGGCATGTACTGCCTTCGTTTGGAGTGGGGAAAACATCATCCACAGCCTTAGCTACGACTGTGAATACCGGTTGTTTACTTATCCCCTCGCCTTTCAAAGCCTCGACTGCCCACAACAGTTGTTCAATGGGATCAGCATCTGCCTTCATTTTGTTCTTGCCTCTGGCCTCATCCTGATCGAGGGTTTGGGTTGATGTTGATACATCATTGTTATAGTTGGAGGCCACCTCGGGTTGGCTAAGTTCGATCACAATCCGTCCTAACAGTGGGGGCTCCTGTGGTACAAAATTCCCGGCATACGGTGCGGCTGGTGGCGAAGCTGACATTCCATAAGCAAGATCGGCCACGGATCTCTGGAGGTCACCTATCATTCCCATCAATTTGAATGTGGTGGGCTCACGAGCCTGATACAACAGGGGGGTCCAGATCGGGTGCGCGACAGGCGACCTGGGTGGATGCGGTACATCGACATTGGTCTCGCTTTGCAGAGTAATTCCTTGACCTAATGCGGCCGTCATAACCACCATCTCCTCTGAATTCTGCGTCATGATAAGTCCGCTGTACCGAACGGTGACTGACGGATCATATATCTGTCTTGCCTCAACAAGGGGGAATACTAGCTATTCTGTATCAACTCTCTGAACTAAAAGGAAAACAAGCAGCGTTTCAGCCCAAATAGATCGAACACAGATGTAGCCGAACAACTGTACTCTACTGCTGACCATTGTTGCCTGAAATCACTGCCCCCAAAATACTGAATCGGATACCCACAGATATAACTGATTCTCATAAACTAATACTGGTGCCCTCAAGCTTGATACTCAAACTTGCAAATTGATATGTATGTTCCCTGTAGAGATGCACTCTAAAAGCACATAGAAAGTAAAGAGAGCCAAAACATCCCTATGGAGGGGATAGGGTTTCCCTGTCCTATTTTTGTCAGGAGCTAGGGTTTCACTATACACGCGGCAGTTTTCAAACAACCTAACATCAGGTAAGCAACCAGTCCTAGTTTGGAACAGTCACTATGGATTTCGATATGCACTAGGTCGAATGGTCAAAAAGGGTGCCCTGGTAAAATCGGGGTTTGTATTCCCATACTGTCAGAGCCCACAACTGGACAGCCTTATGGCATGCTTTGACAAAGTCAAGCCTCTGGCAAACCGTTCAGGAATGGCGGATAGCAAACACGGTGTCCTAGGCGCACCAATGCACATCCAATGCAAAGAGACACGTAAATGAAATCAAAATAGGATATCACGAGTTCAAGTCAAGCTCTCTAAATCCCCAGCAGAGTTGCCAGAAACTGTAGACGTCCCCGAACGCCCCGGGAGGACAAGTCCTATTCCGTTCGTTTTGGGTTCACTACAGTTCACGACTCTCTAATTGTCACGGTTCTTAATCTGAACCAAAGAGTCCAAATCCGACAAATCGTTTTGAGAAACAGATTTTTTAAAAAGAAGTGCCAAACATGGACTGCTTTGCCAGATACAGAGTCGCCACCTAAATATTTTTGATGGGGGAATTTAGGAAACCCTGACTCGGTGCCAAAGGCCACGTGTCCGTCATCACCAAAGTTGCCTCGGCTCGGGAACTTGGGTACGATTGGGGAAGGTCAGCTATGAGCACCCCCTCTCGCCCGATCCGAAGATCGGCCTCTACTAACCATGATATCCGATTTTGAAAACGTTATGTGTTCTTATTCCAGTTAATCAGCTAGAATTACTATGTGATGCGCACAACACAAAAATATAGACTAGATCGCCTAATTTGGAACGAAGCATTGCATATTCGTTTGTTTGAAAAATAGTTTGAAATTTGCTACTCGCAAGTAGGCTATAGCACGGATTTCAACGAGTTGTTCCAACTCAAACAACCCAACCTTCACCAGCAGGCATTCAAGTAGTTTATATCACATAAGCATCTAGCCACATGGTAAGTATGCTGTCATGTTGACATTCACACTCATGCGAGATGCTAAAGCATAAAAATACTTACAATGTACTCCGAGCCAAGACAAGAACATGTTAGCAATCAATGCATGATCCAAGTCCATGTTAAGTGGCTAATGCAACGCATACAGAATGCAATCTAGAATAGGCTCGGCTAATCTAAGGATGACATGTGAAAATGCACAGATAGCATGTATTCAAGTTAGATTTGAAATACTTTATGCAGTTAGCATGATGCGCCGAGCCTGGTGCATGCAAGACTAATGAATGATGCACGCATGCATAGCATAAGGTATGCTAAAGTAAACATGTCCTAATACTAACCATCAAAAGCAGGTAAGTAAAAGGGAGAAAGAAGTGGGGGTTGGAAGACATGCACACACGCGCCCACACTTATTACAAATTTGCCCTCGCTCGGAGGGACCGAAAGAATAATACAAATTAATTAACCTATAAGCTAATTAAATATTACAGACCACCTAATTAATTAAGCAAATTAATTAATCTAATTTAAGCAATAAACAGCCTCGGGAAGAGGGTCCCATGCTTGCGTGCTCGAGTTTGCTCGAAAATCCAACGCCATGCACAAGTTTGCCTCTGTTTTCCCTGCTTCGCTCTTCTGAAAATTGCACAACTTCCAATGTTGCTTCTCTGAGTGCTGTGGAGCACCACCGACCAAGTAGGAACATCACCGGCCATGTCTGGATGGTCATCGGCCATTTGTCGAGCTCACGACCATCAATGGATGGCCGGTCGGCACTGCCGATGGCCGGCCAGCCAAATCTTCCTGCAGAATCTGTTTTTCACAGCAGCAGAGGGCAAAACATAGCATGGCAATGCATTTCAAGCAATGTATGCACCAATCACACCCCTTATCATATTCATGACTCAAAGGGATATGATTCTCGATTCTCGGACCACCAATCGTGCATTTCTATGCATGATGGCCCAAGGAACCAAGTATGCATTTTGATATGGAATGTAATGCACATAATCAAGCAAAGGGGGCTCAACCTCTATCATACTCAACTCAAGAGGTGAAGCATGCATGCCAATGCAATGCATCCTAGGTATGGAGGCTAGTATGCAACATGGCAATGCAATGTGTAATGTAGGTTAGGCACACAACCTAAGTAAAGAAGCATGTAAGGCATGAAGCAATGCAACCTGAAAGTATGCAGGACACAATATGGATGTTCAAGCATGCAAGCAAGCATGTGGCTTCATTCAATCATGCAATGACACACTAGTATGCAACAACACACAAGGTGAGCACGCGACAACATGCAAAGGGGTGGACTTAAACTAATTTAGGCAGCCCTCAAACAAGCCTAAAACAGTGGCCAATGCTATGGAAATGAGGGCCTACACACACACACATGTACATGTTGATGGGCCAACACTTAAGCATCAAGCAAGCAACCTTTGAGCACACTTAAAAGAGCCTAAACATGGGAAATTAGCATGCAATGTAAACTCTAGAAATCATGTTAATGATGGTGCCAAACCAATTTAAACACGACAAACAGGGCATGCAATTGGTCCAAGTACTTGAGGCAAGCCAAGGAGACCTAAACCATGGCTAAGTCAACCTAGCCTCTCAAGGCCAAGAGGACTTAAAATAGGTTTAAGGCAGACCTAGACAATGCTAAGGGAACACCTAGATGGAATCTAAGTGGCTTAAACATGCAAGCATACAAAGGAGCACATTCATGGAGCATGAGGCAACAACCTTAAGCAACAAAGAAGTATCAAATGCAAGTATGCAAGCGTGTTATAAATACTGAAATAACATAGTAAGTGGTTCCAAACCACTGAAATAATGCAAGTAATGCATGCTACACACTCACACACCTAAGGCTAACAAGCCAAAATGCAAGGTGGCTATACTAAACATGCTATGGTCGACCAAAACAACCAAGAATAGACCTTAAGCATGCTAAAACAAACACAAAAGCTTCACAAAGCTTGGCCAAAATCATGCTAGAACAAGGACTAAAACCTAAAGCATGTTAAGACCTAAAGATGGCATTACAAGACAAGTATGCAAAGCAAGCATGGTGTGTCTAAACCTACTGAAAACAGAGCTATATTATGACATAATAAGCACAAAAATCAGTTAAGGCATGGCCAACATGAACCTAAATTAGATGCTCCCTCAAGAGGCAAAAATTTCAAGGACAACAAGGAGAAGGGGTGTAGACACCCCATTTTTGACCGTCCTCAAGACTTGGACGTCACCGTTTGAACACTCGGTGATCATCCATGTTTGTGTTCGTTTGGAGTTCCCGGAGGTCTCGGCTACGCGCCTTGCCTCAGGATCTCCGAACTCGACCGTTTAGTGTCTGGTTTTGCACCAAACACTTGCATCTTGCCTTGGAGGGGGGAGGGAATGCCTTGTGAGGCATCCCCACACACCACCGGCAGCATCAAGAGGTCACCGGCTGGCTTTTTGATGCCATCGGCACTTTTTATTGCCGGTCGGCACTGTTTGTTGCTGGTCGGCATTTTTAGTTGCCGGTCGGCACTAAATTTTGTCAAAGTGACATTTTTGGGCAGCCGACCACTGTTCATCCACTTTATGGAGATATTTTGTGCCAGCTGTGATAGCTGGCACCAACTCTGCCTCCCTCCATACACGTGTATGGAGGGATTGCCCTCTAACCAAGCTTGTTGTATAAGCTTTGCAAGAGGGAGTGCTATAAGAGGAAGGCTCTCCTCTTGGCTCTAGGTTAGAGACTTAGAAGCAAAAAACCAGAGCTTAGAGATATAGATACATCCTATCTCTATATCTCTCTCTCTCTCCTCCTTTGTGTGTGTTTTTTGACCCAAAAGTGTGTTTTTACCTTACTTTTGACCATTACACACACCATTACACCTTGCTCCGAGATTGAGGGACTTGGGGGGTTGATTCTTGACTTTTTGGACTGATTTTGATCAAAAGAAGAGGGCTAGACCATTTGTTCTTCAACGGTTCTTCAAGGGTGAGCATCTTGCTTTATATTCCCCAAACTTGCAATAGTTATTTACCTATCTTGCTTGCTGATTTAGCTGTTGTGCATAACATGAAAAAGGCTCGTATTCTCATGCTTTAGGACTTTCATTAAGGTTGTTTTGTGGTTTGAGTGCAAACTCACCTTGTTTGGCTCTTTTTGGCCCTTTTTGTGCTTCCCTTGTGAGGCCTTGTTTGCTTGAGTGTGTTGATCTTTTCACCACTAAAAACTAGTTGATTTTCAGTGATAAAGAAGGTGGTTTGAAGTCTTTCATAGGGGAGGGACACCCCTCTCCCTTCATTGTCTTGTTTCCTTACATTTTGGCCCAAAAGGGTAGCATGTATGCTTGATCTTTTTTGGCCTCATTTCAGAAGATTTTTAGGTGTTTTAGGTCATATGTAACCTCTGTTTTTGGCCAGATTTGTGCCTCCTTGTATGCTTGTAGTACTTGCTTTGCATTGCTCCATTTGGCCTAGAAATGCCCCTTGTGTTTAGACCATGATTTTTGCATGTGTTGGCTTGGTTCCATGAAGATGTTAGCACTATTTTCCCATGCTTAAAGTCTGTTGGTTATCCATTTGGTCATGTTTGTCGTGTTCGATATGGTTGCTATGCATTTTGGCTTGTGAGCCCTCAAGTATATGAGTCACAAGCATGCCTTAGTTGGTCTACTTTAATGAGTTGAAGTTGTTTGCCATGTTATTTCAATCCCCAAATCATGCTAGCACGATTGCATTCATCGTTCCTTTTGTGCCTTGAGGGTGTGCCCTTTTATGCCTACATTTGAACTTTAATGCATACACTCCTTTGAAGTCATTTTAGCTGCCATATTAGGAGGGTTTGGAGTCCTATTTTGTCTGCAAAAACTTTGTTTTTACTTGTCTAAACCATGCCATGAGTGGTCATGTTGGTGGGGGTGAAATGCCTTCTTTTTGTGCCTTAGCCTTGGGACCATTGGACTGCTTGTTGGCATAGGTTCTTGTCCACCCTATTAGGCACTTTTGGCCGCTGTTTTGGGGTGGTTTAAGGTCTGCCCCTCTATGGTTTGAGGCCCCCTCGCATACTTGTCTTGTGACCATTGCATGTTTGCTTCATTAAGTGTTGTAACATTTTAGTCCTATTGCTTAAATTGTTCGTATTAGCATTGCGTCTTGCATGTCTAGCATTGCATACTTGCCATGTGAGTTGCATAACATTTGGCATGCCTCACATTTCCATGTCATTGTTGCATTTTGAGTCATGTTTGCATAACATGCATCGCATTTACTTGGTTTGGGGTGTCAAACCAAGTGTGGGAATCAAGGAACATTCATACTTCAAGTGATGTAATGTGCCTCGATTCTCGGTCACCGAGGCCTTTGACTCCGGCTTGATAAGGCTTTGGTTCTCATTTTGTTTGTTGCATGCATATTTATATCAAGTGGCAAACTTGATCCCTTGAGCTATCATGCACCATTGATGGCTCGAGGATCGAGGATCATGCTTCCTTGAGTTCAAAGCATGATAGGAAGCATGATCATGCTCACATGTGCCTGAAAACCCCATGCAATGCATTGTCTGCTCTCTGTTTGCTGTCAAAACTGTCTTCTGCAGGAAGTTTCTGCTGACCGGCAGAATTAAGTGCCGGCCGGCAACCTTTGGATGGCCGGTAAATCAAAATAGTGCCGATGGAAATCCTGGACTGCCGGTGGGAATTCTGTCTGGCCGGTGGTGCTCTGCAGTGTGCAAGGAACCTGTTCTGGAGTTTTGGCAATTTTCAGAAAGACAGGGCAGTGTAAACAGAGGTGGCAGAGATATGGTACGGTTCTTTCCGGGCGAGGCGGTTTCGAGCATGCATCATTCGCGCATCCCAAGGCAGAGGCTGCGGCCACCCTTTTCTTTCTGTTGCATTCTTTCTTTTAATTAATTAGAAATTCTGTAATAATTTTATTTGCTTATTATTTGGGACTGTAATATTTATTTGGTTCCTCCGAGCGAGGGCAATTGTGTAATAAGTGTGCGTGAGTGCGTGTATGTCTTCCAACCTCACTTCTTTCTTCCCTTTTATTTACCTGCTTATGATGGTAGATTAGGGCACGTTTAATTTAGCATACCTTATGCTATGCATGTGTGCATCCATGCATTTGTATTGCATGCATTAGGCTCGGCTCATCACGCTAACTGCATTTGTGCTTCAATTCAAAATTGAATACGTGCATCAAATTGGTCGCACTTCACATGCCATATTTAGGTTAGCCGAGTCTACTCCAATTGCATTTTTGCATGCGATGCATTAGTCATTTTTCAACATGAACTAGGACATGCATGTTTGCTAACTAGTTTCTGTTTTTTGGCTCGGAGTACTAGGTAAGCTTTTATGCTTTAGCATATCGTATGCGTGTGAGTGTTGCCATGATAGTATGCTTGCCATGCGGCTAAATGCTTATATGATAAATTGTTTGAATGCCTGTGGGTGAAGGTTGGATTGTTTGAGTTGGAAAAACTCGTTGAAATCCGTCTTCGGACCGGGTGAAAGGGGGTGCTCATAGCTGCCCTCCCCCGATCGTCCCCAAGCTCCCGAGCCGAGACAACTCCGGTGATGACGGACATGTGACCTTCGGCACCGAGTCAGGGTTTCCTAAATTCTCCCATTTTAAAATATTTAGGTGGCGACTCTGTATCTGGAAAAGCAGTCCATGTTTGGCACTACTTTTTCAAAAAACTGTTTCTCAAAACGATTTGCCGGATTTGGACTCTTCGGTTCAAGATTAAGAACCGTGACACAAATCGAGAGTCCGAGCTGTAGCATGAAAGCCCCGCGCGGGCGTGTTACAGTTTATGGCGACTCTGCTGGGGAATTTTAGAGAGCTTGACTCGAACTCGTGATATCCTGTTTTGATCTCATCTATGTGTTTCTTTGCATTGCATGTGCATTGGTGCGCCTAGGAACACAGTGTTTGCCATCTGCCATTCCTGAACGGTTTGCCGGAGGCTTGTCTTGTCAAGGCATGACCATAAGGCTGACCGGCTATGGGCTCTGACAGTATGGGAACACAAACCCCGGTTTTACCGGGGCACCCTTTTTGACTATTCGACCTAGTGCATGTTCGGATCCATAGTGACCATTCCAAGCTAGGACAGGTTGCTCACCCAATGTTAGGTTGTTTGAAACTGCTGTGTGCATAGTGAAACCCTAGCTCCTGACAAAATAGGACTGGGAAACCCTACCCCAACATAGGGGTGTTTTGGCTCTTTCTTACTTGTTATGTGCTTCAAGGGAGTGTATCTCTACCTTGCTATGTGCTTTTAGAGTATATCTCTACAGGAATGTGCATACCAGTTTGCAAGTCTGGGGCATCAGGCCTAAGGGCATGAGTATCAGAATTCGAGAATCAGTTATATCCGCGGGTATCAGATTCAGTATGTGGGGAACAGAAATCTGGGGAATAGTGATCAGTATCGGGGAACAGTGTGTTCGGCTTACCAAACTGTGCATTGTGAATGCCCAACTGCATGTTGTATGTGTTTATTTTAAGCAGTTATGCCGTCCGATTGTTTGTTTATTTACTGCTTTATTTATCTTTTGCTAGGTAGTTTAGCACCATTGCTTCTAACCCGGTAGATATCCACCAAGCACTCTGGATCAGAGGTCGTCGGCTCCATCGATCTGAGGATCTGATAGACGGACAACCGGTGTACCGCTCCCTACCCCCGGTTACTAGACGGAGAACAGCTGGGCAGAGGATATCAGTTCAACAGTCAGTTCAAAGGGCCTTATCTACCCCGCCTGAGTTCAGTAGGGATCAGGGTCTTGTTTCACCTACAGAAAGGGGACATACACCAGTAATTCAACCAGAGCAGAATAGTATGGCTAGCTTGGAGGAGATGGTGCGCCAACTCCAGGAAAGCATGGAAATGATGCAGTAAGATGCTGTTCGGCAGGCAGAGTTCGCCAAACAGCAGGCCATGGTTGTGAGCGAACAAGCAGCATTAATCGGGAGGTTACAACAGCAAGACGGAGCATCTGCTTCGCAACAAGTTCGTCCCCCGCCAAGGGTTCTGATACCCGAAGAAACACCGAATACCAGGAATGTCCAAGAGGATACCGACCTTCCAACGGGGCCAGCTCCGCCCCCGATCCCGCCTCAACTATCCAAAGCACCCACTCCTATCAATCAATCGGATTCTCCCTTCGAGTCCGAGGTGGACCCCATGGCATTAAAAATGAGCAAGCTTGAAAAGCTGTTTAAGAAATCTCAAGGTGTGAAGTCCATCCCGGACATTGGAGACGGATACACCGACGCAGCCGTGACGCTGCCAGACCGATTTAAGATGCCATAAATTGATCGTTTTGACGGATCTGGGGATCCTATGGTGCACCTACGACTGTTTTCAAACATCCTAAGGCCAATGGGCCTCACTAGATTGCAGAAGCTGTCTTTATTTAGCCGGACCCTGTCGGGTGTAGCGGCCACATGGTATGCCAAATTGGAGGATGGCGTCAAGAGAAGTTGGGACGAGATGGCTGAGGCCTTCATCCTGCAGTACTCATACAACACACAAATCGAGATCACGACCCGGGATCTCGAGACAACGAGGCAAGAACCCAAGGAGAGCTTCTCCGAGTTTGTAGCCAGATGGCGGGCTAAGGCTTCGATGATGACCTTAAGGCCCACGGACAAGGACCAGATTCGGATGATTATGCGCAATCTCCAGCCGAAGCTAATGCAGAAGATGATTGTACTCCCCTTCCCTACCTTTTCAGACCTACATGAAATGGGGGTGCAGATTGAGGATGCTTTGAAACAAGGGTTGATCGATAATGACCGGGAGCAGCCCCGCAGAACTTTCAATCGCAACGCTAATGCAGGCCCGAGTGGCACTACAACTACCAGAACCTCCGAAGTGAGTATGGTCACCACCAACCCTTCCCCAAGAAATATGGCAGCCACACCATTTTCCGGTGCGTCCGGAAGCAACCCACAAACAACCAAATACCCTCCCAGAAATACCAGAACCTTCGCTCCGCTTTATATGCCCCTGTCCAAAGCTTTGGGGGTTTTGATCAGAAAAGGGCACCTGAAGCCCCTAGAGCCGCGGCCCTTACCGGAAAGACTCCCCGCTGCGCACAATCCAGCCAAGTATTGTGCATTCCACCAACAGCACGGCCACGACACCGACCTGTGCTTTCGATTGCGCCATGAGATTCAAGATCTCATTGATAACGGGGTGATTTTACCTCCTGAGAAGCCCAATGTTACTACAAATCCTCTCCCCGCACATAACCAAGCTCCACCACCTAAAAGAATCAATTTCATCCATACTAGGGTCGTGTCCTACGATCCTAGTATCTTTATCACACCTTCCCACCTACCTAAACCGGAAGTTTACCTTCCTGATTGCACCGATTTGTGCATGATGGACGTCTCCATAATCCAACCCAAGCCAGCGGTGGCGACCATCGAGAGCAGGAGAGATGAGACTCCAAAGGAGAAGGGGGTTGCCGAACCAGAGTCTGCAAAGTCTGGGAGTGATATGGAGAATGCTCATAGTCCGAGTGACTACATTTCACCGATGGGCCAGAACAGACCAGATGTGATGTTTCCAACAGAGGGAGAGTTGTGTGCAATCCAAGGGGACAGCCGAGGACAGGAAACGGATGATTTGACAGTTGTGGAAGAGGATCTTGCCAAGTTCCAGTTTTACAGTGGCCAAGATCCAGAAGACTCAGCCGTCAACTGGTTCGATTACGAGAAATCGGCAGAGGCCACGGGATGGTTGGATGATCAGCCAGATGTGGTAGGAGAGTTTCAGTCAGAACAAGGCCCGGCAGGGGCAGGAATGTCAGTAACAGCCGGGAACGTCGAAGAACAGAGTACATCGCCGGGGAGCGCCGGTGTCGAGAATTTCGCTCGGGAATGGAGCATTTTGAGTACAGGGATTATTGAACAATCTGCTGCAATGACAAAGTCAGAACGGGAAAAATTTGAAGATTCTGAGAGAATCAGGAAGGCAAAATCCCATGTGGGGATTGAGACCGCCGCAAGTACGGAGATGGGGAATGCCGCGAGCATAGGAATAGGAGGTACTGCAAGTATTGGGGTAGTCATGCCGGAACCAGACAGGTGCCTGTCGGCCGCAGATGGAATGTGGTGGGAGGATGACGATCTGTGTCTGGCCCACACCGATGAAGATTGGGAGAATAACCAACCGGATGATACCTGGTATATCGGCAAAGTCGATCACATGACCAGGAGTGGACGGTATTTCAAGCCTCCACATCTGGATCAACCAGAGGCATTTGGAAAGGATAGGGAGACAGAGAAGCAAAAGGAAAAGCAACTCGAGGATGAGGCCGTATTGAGACAATTAAAGAAGATACAATCAGACATCTCCATTTGGGGGCTGCTTATGGCCTCTCGGGTACATAGACAGGCGGTCCTCTCAGCCATGGACAAGGCCAAGCTTTCCATAGACACCACGCCCGAACAGCTGGTGGGCCTAGTTTTTTCGGGAGGGGCCGCCCCGATGTTGACTTTTTCTGATAAAGAACTGCCACCTGAGGGTGCGAACCATAACAAGCCACTCTACATCTCCGTGGAGTGCAGAGATAAATGGATACCCGTGGTGCTTGTCGACACAGGGTCAGCCATCAACGTCTGTCCGGCATGAACAGCCTACGCGATCGGTTTGAAAGTCGCGGATTTTGTGCCAACGGCCCAGGTGATTCGGGCATATGACAACACAAGCCGGGAAATAATGGGGACAGTTAAGATTCAAACAAAGGTTGGGCCGGGACATCACGAGATAGATTTCCATGTCTTGGAGGTTCCTGCAACGTTTAACCTGCTTTTGGGGCGGCCGTGGCTGCATCAGGTAAAGGCGGTCTCCTCTACCCTACATCAAGTGGTGAAATACCCCTATGGGAAGGGAGTAGCCATTGTTTTTGGAAATTCATCGATTCATCCGCCACCGGAGGTGTCTACGCCTGTTCTAGAAATCGAGCACGGTATCGAAGACGTGTTCATATCAGGTTTTACCTTGGCTGAGGCTCGGGTTGTACAGCACATCGTGGCAACTAATGAAGGGGTATATGTCAGTGCCCAAGCAGTCTATCTCATGAACAAACTCCAGCACATCCCCGGATTGGGGAAAGGCGGCCGGAAAGGCGTCGCGGCATTGGCCGAAGTGCCACACAACCCTCACACCTTTGGGTTGGGTTACCTACCCACCAAAGAGGACTGGATAAGGAAAGGAAAGGAGATGGCCGGAAGAGCCAGGGCAAAACAGATGGGGAAGCCCTTTGACTTAATGCACCGGCCCATTCAGGGTACCCTAAACGGACGCTTCGTCCGGGAGGGGGAAGACTTTCCGTTCTGTGGCTTCCCCGAGCCGTGGTTGAACGCAGAAGGGAAGCGCGTACCAGGGTTTGAAATTTTCTTCGACCTGCAGTTACCTGAGAATGACACCGCCGAAGAGCAGACGGACTCATTAGCTGAGGCCGAGCAAAGTAAGGAAGTGCAGTCTGAGGACGCTGAAAATGAAATGGGGGTAGCGCTGGCGTGTCTACTGTCAGATCCTCCGATCGAACAGATGTGCTTGGGGGATAACTCCTCGGTATGCATGATTGGGAATGAAGTGGCTGCGGGCCTACCATCAGCCATTTTGGATGCATCCATCGCACCTTCTCTCATCTGGCAATATGAAGAAGGATTTTTGTCCAGCAGCACCGGGTCAGGTAGTGAGCCGGAATCTGATTCCACCGAGTCCTATGAGTCGGAATCAGGTTCCAGCTCGACTGAGTCTGAGTCCGGTATTCCTGGGGGTGATAGCCCAGATGCCACGGTCCTGTCTAGGTCGTCATTTTCTTTCTCTTTTGAGTCTGTTGTAACAGAAGAATCGGACGGCTTGGAAGTATTTAATGAGAATGATATGGATGTGGTTTCTGAGTATTTTTCTGTGCCTTTGATTTATTGCTTAAATCAGGATTTTCAAAATTTTGATGAAAACGACGAGGAAGAAATTCCTCCGGTTTTGCAACGATTAATTGATCAAGAGCAGGAAAGATTTGTTAAACCCTTAATGGATGAAATCACAACTGTGAATGTTGGTACTGAGAAGGACCCGCGGCTAGTCCAGATCGGGTCCACGCTGTCTTCGGAGGAACGCGAGCGCTTAGTCGCTTTATTAAAAGATTTCAAAGATGTTTTCGCGTGGTCCTACGAAGACATGCCTGGAATCGATCCTGAGATTGTACAGCACGGGATCCCTCTTGATCCCGAGGCCCGACCAGTCAAGCAGAAACTCAGAAGGATCTGCCCTGATTGGGCCATCAAGATCAAAGAAGAGGTCACCAAGCAAATTGATGCAGGCTTCCTGCTGGTATCTGAGTACCCGACTTGGTTGGCCAACATTGTTCCAGTGCCGAAGAAGGACGGCAAGATCCGAGTATGTGTGGATTTCAGGGATTTGAATAGAGCCAGTCCGAAAGACGACTTCCCCTTACCACACATTGATGAGTTGGTAGATTTTACAGCGGGGCATGCTTTGCTTTCGTTTATGGATGGCTTCTCAGGATACAACCAGATAGTGATGGCACCCGAAGATCGGGAGAAGACTGCTTTCACCACCCCATGGGGAACATACTGTTACAGGGTGATGCCGTTTGGATTGAAGAACGCGGGAGCCACATATCAACGGGCTGCGACCACGATACTGAATGATATCATCCACATGGAGGTTGAGGTGTACGTGGATGACATGATTGTCAAGTCCAAAGAAAGAGAAGGCGACTACACCGCCTTGCAAAAGTTCTTCCAAAGGATCAGAGAATTTCGGCTGCGGCTAAATCCTCAGAAGTGTACATTCGGTGTTACGGCGGGAAAAATGCTGGGGTTTCTGATTACACAGAGGGGCATCGAAGTCGACCCTTCCAAAATCAAGGCCATCTTAGAAATGCCACCACCAAGGACTGAAAAGGAGGTGCGAGGCTTTCTAGGTAAAGTGCAATTCATAAGACGGTTTATCTCAAAATTAACCTTGACTTGTGAACCACTGTTTGGTCTCCTGAAGAATGGAAAGAAATTCCAATGGGACGGCCGATGCCAGGCAGCTTTCGAACAGATCAAAGAATATTTACAGAACCCGCCCGTGTTGTCACCACCAGAGCCGGGGAGACCGTTGATATTGTACCTTTCAGTAACTGAGACTACCATGGGCTGCATGTTCGCACAAGAGTCAGAAGACAAGGTGGAGAGAGCCATCTACTATCTAAGCAAGAAGATGCTGGATTACGAGACCCGCTACACCCCGCTGGAGAAGGCTTGCTTGGCCTTGGTATGGGCTACCAGGAAGCTACGGCACTACCTGTTAGCTCACTCCGTAATGTTGGTTTCACGCTTGGATCCCATCAAATATCTTTTGTTGGAAAAAGCACGTACGGGTAGGCTAAGCCTCGCTGGTTGGTGTTGCTTTCTGAGTTTGATTTGAAGTATGTGACACGTAAGTCGGTAAGGAAAGAGCGGTAGCGGAGTTCCTTGCCGACCACCCGGTTGAAGGGGATGAAACGGTTGAGTACCTGTTCCCAGATGAAGCCATTTTGCATGTCGAAGATGAAACCTGGACGATGTACTTTGACGGAGCGTCGAACCAATACGGGTATGGGATAGGAGTGTTCTTGATAGCACCTGACGATTCCCGTATCCCTTTAGCATTCAAGCTCCGGTTCAAAGTCTCGAACAATGAAGCAGAGTATGAGGCATGTATTGCTGGCCTAGAAGCAGCCCTAGAACTAGGGGCAAGGCGGTTGGACGTTATCGGGGATTCGAACCTTGTTGTGTCTCAGGCAAAAGGAGACTGGAGAGTCAAAGAGGAAAGGATGATAATTTACCACCAAACCTTGGATTTGTTAATTCCTCGATTTGAGAAGCTAAATTTCACCCACCTAGTAAGGGAAAACAACAGGTTCGCAGATTCACTAGCAACTCTATCTTCCATGATAAACATCTCGTCCGGAGTCCGGATGCGTCCAGTCATTATTGATCAGAAGTTTGCGCCAGCGTACGAATCAATTTCTGCCATAGATGAGGCTCAGGACGACCACCCCTGGTATTACGACATTTGGAACTTCCTGGAAAGGGAGGCGTATCCACTAGGGGCAAATGCCAAGGATAAAAGGGCAATCAGAAGAATGGCTGTTCAGTTCATCATCTGCGGGGGTAAGCTGTACAAGAGGGGCCATCTGGGAATGCATAAGCTCTGTGTAGAATCTGAAGAATCGAAGCGCTTGATGGAGGCCATCCATGGAGGAGAGTGCGGTTCACACATGAATGGAGTAATGCTGGCCAGAAAGATCCTCAGGCAGGGCTACTACTGGTCTACAATGGAAGAGGATTGTATCGGTTTTGTTCGGCGATGCCACAAATGCCAGATCCATGCAAACCGCATGAACATCCCGCCGTCAAAGTTGTATAACATGACTTCGCCATGGCCATTTTCGGTTTGGGGAATTGATGTGATTGGGGCTGTTACTCCGAAGGGATCAAATTGGCATGAGTTTATTTTGGTAGCGATAGATTATTTTACAAAGTGGGTCGAGGCCCAATCATATGCCGTGTTGAAAGCATCGCACGTTGCAAAGTTCATCAGAAACAACATCATCTGTCGTTACGGAGTCCCAAACGAGATTATTTCGGATAATGGTTCCCACTTTAAGAAGGAAGTAATTGACTTGTTGGAGAAGTATAACGTGGCTTTTCATAAGTCATCCACGTATCGGCCGCAAACCAATGGAGCAGTTGAGGCCGCCAACAAGAACGTCAAGCACATACTACGGAAGATGGTGGAAACCTACCGGGATTGGCCAGATAAGTTGTCGTTTGCTCTGTGGGGCTACAGGACTTCAATCAGAACTTCTACCGGGGCGACTCCATATTCATTGGTTTATGGGATGGAGGCCGTTCTACCTATTGAAATTGAGGTTCCGTCATTACGAGTGTTGGCTGAATGTCAAATAGCCGAAGCAGATTGGCAGCAGAGCAAGTTCGAGGAACTCATGCTCTTTGATGAGAGAAGATTGAAAGCACTGTACCACGTTCAAAGTTATCAGCGCAGAATTGCCCGGGCTTTCAACAAGAAGGTTAAGTCTAGGAATCTGAAGGAAGGAGATTTGGTACTCAAGGACAATCGAGCTCCCATCCACGACCCAAGGGGCAAGTTCAGACCCAATTGGACTGGTCCTTACATTATCAAAGCTATCTGGTCAGGTGGAGCTGTGTCTTATCGATTTAGATGGCCTAGAATTCTCCCAATTAATCAACATAGACAAGTTGAAGAAATATTACCCCTGAGAGTCTCGCTAGGCCGAAAACCTGGAAAAGCGATCTAGGCAAAAGTTAGAGCACAAAAAAATTGAAATAAGAAAAACTGAGCTTGCAAGGTTGAAAACCCAGAAAGGGCGGCTTTGGCAAAAGTTAGAGCGCAAAAGGAGAGTGAAAATACCCGAGTGAACCTGAGCCTGAACTACGTAAGGCTTGATTCCCATCCATGGGATACGTAGGCAGCATCATCTTGGAGTTCAGCCATAATCCTTTTCCCCGATCAACTTTGTCCATTTGATCGTCTCGGCCATCTTTGTCTATTTAGCATTCAAGAGTTCGGTTGTGACCTCCGGTGCAGTGCTCTTCAAACTAGGGGCAACTTTCCGTTGCCATGCAGTGCTGCGGTACTATTCAGACTAGGGGCAACTTTCCAGTTGCTGGGATCCGAGGTTGTGCATCTCAGTGACAGATTTCAGGAGTGTCCAGTTCTGATCCACATTGAAAATATCTTTGAAAAGTTTTAATAAAGATGACTTTGTTCAAATAAATCTTTTTACAACTTTGACCATTTTTGGACCAAAGCGGAAAATTTTTAGTACCACAACTTTCAATTTCATTGATTTCAAAACAGAGTTCTCCTGCTCTTGCATACAATCAAAGTTGCTTTTGATTACATTCATAAAGAAAACTTGAAAATACTAATAAAGCAATAAATCTGGGGCATGGTCAAATCAAGTGCTCCTGTGCCCCCTCCAAGAGCTGGTCGAAGCCTCTGATGCCAAGCTGGGCCCGACCCGTGCCTCCTCATTAAGCCAATCCAAGCACTCATCAGACAAAGTGCAACTGAAAGTAGGAGTGGGGGCCAGGAGTTCTCTCATCCTCCACGCGGTGGCCTGCCAAGTAAGCTGTGCGCCTCGGGCTGGGAATACAGCAGGATACTCTATCCCCACTGGCGGGCAAGTCTGATCATGGCCAAATTGGCGTTGAATCCAAAATGGGAAGTAGAATACACAGTGAGTAAGACCAATCAATTGAATCCCAGTCCGTCGGGGCATATTGTAACTCATTGCCGGAAGGCTCAGCCAAGGGCACCGCCAAGCAATACAGTCTGCAGACAAGTGGCACATCCAAGCGAACCACCATCCTTCGTCCAGAGCATTGACTAGACGGTGCCAGAAGAAGTAGCCGCGAGCTGAATACGCTGCGCAAGAGTCCACAACCTGCAGTTTATCCATCAACCATACCTGGGAAGGGATGAAAAATGAGAGAACAAAGAATAGAGAGATGTACGAGGAGAGAAAAGTAAGAATAGGTTTTTGTGAGAAAAGACCGAGCTTGAGGGCCGAGTGATGTGAGCAATGCATATATGTGAGATTGGGTGGGAAACATTACCTGTAGTAGTAGTGGACTCCCTCCTAATCTGGTCGTCTCATGACGATAAAAGGCGTCTAAACCCATCAACGTCTCAGCCAGAGTCATGGCAATGCAGCTCTTGCCCTCCTTCAAGCCTTGGGCAACCTCGGTCAGCCGGACACTAGACCCTCCGGAGCCTGAGACGAATAGAAAGCGAGATAGCATGCACAAACAGAGGGCATGTCGCCGGAAGCCTTGCCAGTGATGGTTGTTGCGATCGCCGGCGTCAGAAAACCGATCGATCAAGCTCGGAATATCTAGCATTCCGTCGCAAATCAGAGACCGAGCGTCACGCGTGCTGAGTCCACACATTCGCTCTAAGGATTGGGCATGGCCGAAGTTAAGTTGGGGCAAGAGCTCCTCGTCGCGTTCGGACTCCATTAAGGCTCGGAAATCCTCGAAAGTAGGACATACCTCCTGCCCAGCGAAGCTAAAGACATGCGTCACCGGATTCCAAAACCTTGCCGCGGCATGGAGAAACGGAAGGTGCAAGGCGGTACGACCCAGAGTGAATAGTGCATTGATGCCGAAACCCCGGAAATTCACTTTTTTCGAGCCATCCAAGCTAGCAATCCAAGCTGTGAGATTTTGGGCAAGGAACTCTTCCATTGGAGCAAATCAGTGTGAAAGTGAGAAAAACCACGAAGCTGGGGTCTTTTGTAGGAGATAAGGTTGAGTGGAGGACAGGTGTCAGCATTCTGCTGATCCCCTCATTAAGTGTCGGCAGGCCGAATTCTTTGCCGACCGACCATAATATTTTGCCGACCGAGCCAACTTTTGGCCGGTGACCATTCCTGGCAGCCAGTGGCCTCCATCTTTGGCCGGTGGGCTTCCTTCTGATTTCCTGAGCTGTTTATGCTAGGCATTGGGGAACTCCACCACCTCCGATCCCCCCAGGTGATCGATTCTTGCGGGATCACACCTGTCTGCCCGACAAGTCATTATGCATTTGCTTATCGAGTTGTATTTCACTTTCTTTGAGCTCTTGATTTGTTTATCGAGTTGTACTCGCGTTTGTTTGGTTGTATCGTGTCTTTGTTTTGCTTATCAAGTTGTAAGTTGGTTCACTACCTGATTATTACGATGCAAATTTTCAGTGCTCAAAATAAGTTCAATTTCGTTCACATTGTGGTGTGATACCTTGCGATGCGATGCACGGAGAGTTTACAAATGCAACCCTTTTTGAACAAAATGGTTGTTTCATTCCCATCACGTGTTTTGCAAAATGTGTAATTTCAAGAAAATAAGACCTCCCCGAGGCAGTGCAATGTGCTTAAACTACCAGTAAAAAGGAAAGTAAAGCATAAAACGACAGGGTAGCAAAGTATCAGAATTGGTACCAGTGAAACTCCCCTCGCGGCCAACGCACCTTCCGCACCTCTGTTCTGGTCAACCACATCGTTTGACGCCTTCACAATGCGGGAAAGCACACCTTTGAAACATGGACCTTTGAGTTGACCTCAGGCCATAACTTCTGCGAGCAATGCTCGATGCGTCCGAAGAATGTCCCGTCCCGTATCCTGTCCATGCCTTGTGGGTTCCACAAATTGTTTCAATTATGCTGTGTAACTGTACATCTCCTTACTTGCGTAGACCGCATGATTATTTAATTTCATTACCTGCGTAGACCGCATGTTTTGCTTGCGTACACCGCATGATTACTTAATTTCATTACCTGCGTAGACCGCATGTTTTGATTGCGTAGACCGCATGATTATGTAATTTCATTACCTGCGTAGACCACATGTTTTGATTGCGTAGACCGCGTGATTATTTAATTTCATTACCTGCGTAGACCGCATGTTTTGCTTGCGTAGACCGCATGATTATTTAATTTCATTACCTGCGTAGACCGCATGATTATTTAATTTCATTACCTGCGTACACCGCATGTTTTGCTTGCGTAGACCGCATGATTATTTAATTTCATTACCTGCGTAGACCGCATGTTTTGATTGCGTAGACCGCATGATTATTTAATTTCATTACCTGCGTAGACCGCATGTTTTGCTTGCGTAGACCGCATGATTACTTAATTTCATTACCAGCGTAGACCGCATGTTTTGATTGCGTAGACGCATGATTATTAAATTTCATTACCTGCGTAGACCGCATGTTTTGCTTGCGTAGACCGCATGATTACCTAATTTCATTACCTGCGTAGACCGCATGTTTTGATTGCGTTGACCGCATGATTACCTAATTTCATTACCTGCGTAGACCGCATGTTTTGATTGCGTAGACCGCATGATTATTTAATTTCATTACCTGCGTAGACCGCATGTTTTGATTGCGTAGACCGCATGATTATCTAATTTCATTACCTGCGTAAACCGCATGTTTTGATTGCGTAGACCACATGATTATCTTGTTTCATTACCTGCGTAGACCGCATGTATTGCTTGCGTAGACCGCGTATTTGTTAATTTCATTACCTGCGTAGACCGCATGCTTATGATCAACTTCGTTGCCTGCATAGACCGCATGCTCCACTCACGTGTTTGCATTTTCACAGCATTGTTATGCTCCCCACTCGCTTTGCGCTGTCACGCATTTCAAGTACACTATCTATGCATGTTGCTAACGATATTGTACCTGTTAAGTTTGTTTTCCTTGCAGGCACGATATTGTATGTACGGTTCATTCGAGGCTAGTGTAACCAAACGAACCGCACAGGTATTGTATCCTCCGAGTGAGAAGTATCGAGAATTGCATAAATTCTCTTACATCCTTTCTGCATTGTAGTGTAGTTTGGTTTATGCTAGCTTAAAACTGTTGCATGTTTGCTTCATTACAGCTTTCTTTGCATGATCATAAGTTATGCTCGGCTTCGTGCATTGTCTTGCATTTTGCCCCTGCCTTCGGGCGCATACCTTGTTTGTCTTGCATGTTTGTCTAAGTCTTCGGCCTTGTCAAAAATGGGTCGTCTCTGGGCTTTGACATTCACTCCCGTCATTGTTATGACTTTCGAGTTCTGTCAAAGAGGGGCAACTGTACTTGCGTAGACCGCATGTATTGTTGGCCGAGTGCCTTGCCCTTGGGCCTCTTAACTCTTTGTGCTTCAGCTCGGTTTTTTTTGACCGTCCTCAAGACTTGGACGTCACCGTTTGAACACTCGGTGATCATCCATGTTTGTGTTCGTTTGGAGTTCCCGGAGGTCTTGGCTACGCGCCTTGCCTCAGGATCTCTGAACTCGACCGTTTAGTGTCTGGTTTTGCACCAAACACTTGCATCTTGCCTTGGAGGGGGAGGGAATGCCTTGTGAGGCATCCCCACACACCACCGGCAGCATCAAGAGGTCACCGGCTGGCTTTTTGATGCCATCGGCACTTTTTATTACCGGTCGGCACTGTTTGTTGCCGGTCGGCATTTTTAGTTGCTGGTCGGCACTAAATTTTGTCAAAGTGACATTTTTGCGCAGCCGACCACTGTTCATCCACTTTATGGATATATTTTGTACCAGCTGTGATAGCTGGCACCAACTCTGCCTCCCTCCATACACGTGTATGGAGGGATTGCCCTCAAACCAAGCTTGTTGTATAAGCTTTGCAAGAAGGAGTCCTATAAGAGGAAGGCTCTCCTCTTGGCTCTAGGTTAGAGACTTTGAAGCAAAAAACCAGAGCTTAGAGATGTAGATACATCCTATCTCTATATCTCTCTCTCTCTCCTCCTTTGTGTGTGTTTTTTGACCCAAAAGTGTGTTTTTACCTTACTTTTGCACCATTACACACACCATTACACCTTGCTCCGAGAATGAGGGACTTGGGGGGTTGATTCTTGAGTTTTTGGACTGATTTTGATCAAAAGAAGAGGGCTAGACCATTTGTTCTTCAAGGGTTCTTCAAGGGTGAGCATCTTGCTTTATATTCCCCAAACTTGCAATAGTTATTTAGCTATCTTGCTTGCTGATTTAGCTGTTGTGCATAACATGAAAAAGGCTTGTATTCTCATGCTTTAGGACTTTCATTAAGGTTGTTTTGTGGTTTGAGTGCAAACTCACCTTGTTAGGCTCTTTTTGGCCCTTTTTGTGCTTCCCTTGTGAGGCCTTGTTTGCTTGAGTTTGTTGGTCTTTTCACCACTAAAAACTAGTTGATTTTCAGTGATAAAGAAGGTGGTTTGAAGTCTTGCATAGGGAAGGGACACCCCTCTCCCTTCATTGTCTTGTTTCCTTACATTTTGGCCCAAAAGGGTAGCATGTATGCTCGATCATTTTTGGCCTCATTTCAGAAGTTTTTTAGGTGTTTTAGGTCATATGTAACCTCTGTTTTTGGCCGGATTTGTGCCTCCTTGTATGCTTGTAGTACTTGCTTTGCATTGCTCCATTTGGCCTAGAAATGCCCCTTGTGTTTAGACCATGATTTTTGCATGTGTTGGCTTGGTTCCATGAAGATGTTAGCACCATTTTCCCATGCTTAAAGTCTGTTGGTTATCCATTTGGTCATGTTTGACGTGTTCGATATGGTTGCTATGCATTTTGGCTTGTGAGCCCTCAAGTATATGAGTCACAAGCATGCCTTAGTTGGTCTACTTTAATGAGTTGAAGTTGTTTGCCATGTTATTTCAGTCCCCAAATCATGCTAGCACGCTTGCATTCATCGTTCCTTTTGTGCCTTGAGGGTGTGCCCTTTTATGCCTACATTTGAACTTTAATGCATACACTCCTTTGAAGTCATTTTAGCTGCCATATTAGGAGGGTTTGGAGTCCTATTTTGTCTGCAAAAACCTTGTTTTTACTTGTCTAAACCATGCCATGAGTGGTCATGTTGGTGGGGGTGAAATGCCTTCTTTTTGTGCCTTAGCCATGGGACCATTGGACTGCTTGTTGGCATAGGTTCTTGTCCACCCTATTAGGCACTTTTGGCCGCTGTTTTGGGGTGGTTTAAGGTCTGCCCCTCTATGATTTGAGGCCCCCTCGCATACTTGTCTTGTGACCATTGCATGTTTGCTTCATTAAGTGTTTGCATCTTGCATGTCTAGCATTGCATACTTGCCATGTGAGTTGCATAACATTTGGCATGCTTCGCATTTCCATGTCATTGTTGCATTTTGAATCATGTTTGCATAACATGCGTCACATTTACTTGGTTTGGGCTGTCAAACCAAGTGTGGGAATCAAGGAACATTCATACTTCAAGTGATGTAATGTGCCTCGATTCTCGATCACCGAGGCCTTTGACTCCGGCTTGATAAGGCTTTGGTTCTCATTTTGTTTGTTGCATGCATATTTATATCAAGTGGCAAACTTGATCCCTTGAGCTATCATGCACCATTGATGGCTCGAGGATCGAGGATCATGCTTCCATGAGTTCAAAGCATGATATGAAGGATGATCTTGCTCACATGTGCCTGAAAACCCCATGCCATGCATTGTCTGCTCTCTGTTTGCTGTCAAAACTGTCTTCTGCAGGAAGTTTCTGCCGACCGGCAGAATTAAGTGCCGGCCGGCAACCTTTGGATGGCCGGTAAATCAAAACAGAGCCGATGGAAATCCTGGAGTGCCGGTGGGAATTCTGTCTGGCCGGTAGTGCTCTGCAGTGTGCAAGGAACCTGTTCTGGAGTTTTGGCAATTTTCAGAAAGACAGGGCAGTGTAAACAGAGGTGGCAGAGATATGGTACGGGTCTTTCCGGGCGAGACGGTTTCGAGCATGCATCATTCGCGCATCCCAAGGCAGAGGCTGCGGCCACCCTTTTCTTTCTGTTGCATTCTTTCTTTTAATTAATTAGAAATTCTGTAATAATTTTATTTGCTTATTATTTGGGACTGTAATATTTATTTGGTTCCTCCGAGCGAGGACAATTGTGTAATAAGTGTGCGTGAGTGCATGTATGTCTTCCAACCTCACGTCTTTCTTCCCTTTTATTTACCTACTTATGATGGTAGATTAGGGCACGTTTAATTTAGCATACCTTATGCTATGCATGCGTGCATCCATGCATTTGTATTGCATGCATTAGGCTCGGCTCATCACGCTAACTGCATTTGTGCTTCAATTCAAAATTGAATACGTGCATCAAATTGGTCGCACTTCACATGCCATATTTAGGTTAGCCGAGTCTACTCCAATTGCATTTTTGCATGCGATGCATTAGTCATTTTTCAACATGAACTAGGACATGCATGTTTGCTAACTAGTTTCTGTTTTTGGCTCGGAGTACTAGGTAAGCTTTTATGCTTTAGCATATCGTATGCGTGTGAGTGTTGCCATGACAGTATGCTTGCCATGCGGCTAAATGCTTATATGATAAATTGTTTGAATGCCTGTGGGTGAAGGTTGGATTGTTTGAGTTGAAAAAACTCGTTGAAATCCGTATCTTAGTCTACTTACGAGTAGCAAATTCCAAAACGCTTTTCAAAACAAACGGATATGCAATGCTTATTTCCAAATTAGACAATCTAGTCTATACTTGTTGCTACGCGCATAACATAGTAAATCTAGGCTAACAATTGGTATAAGAACACATAACGTTTTCAAAAATGGATATCACGGTTAGTAGAGGCCGGTCTTCGGACCGGGAGAAAGGGGGTTCTCATAGCTGACCTTCCCCGATCGTACCCAAGCACCCGAGCCGAGACAACTCCGGTGATGACGGACATGTGACCTTCGGCACCGAGTCAGGGTTTCCTAAATTCTCCCATTTTAAAATATTTAGGTGGCGACTCTGTATCTGGCAAAGCAGTCCATGTTTGGCACTACTTTTTCAAAAAACTGTTTCTCAAAACGATTTGCCGGATTTGGACTCTTTGGTTCAAGATTAAGAACCGTGACACAAATCGAGAGTCCGAACTGTAGCATGAATGCCCCGCGCGGGCGTGTTACAGGGGGTGGCCCTCTCCTTCCTAGGACGTCAAGGCACCATCCTCACCTCTGAAATCCGTCAAGATTTCAGTGGTGAGGAGGCCCAAACACAATGGTCCCGGAGCTCAACCAAAATGGCACAAAGCAAGGGCCCAAACAAGCCTTAAGAGGGGTCAAACAACCCCAAAGCTTAAAACACCCTTAACAAACTATTTAGAGCAGACAAAAAAAAGACTTTTATAGGTTATATGCTAAGCTCAAAAATAGATGCAAGATAGGCTAAAAAGCTTTGCAAAAATGGGGTAAAAAGGGACAAAAGTCTTACCCTTGTAGACCCTCTTCACAAACAATGTTCCAGCAGCTCTTTTGGTTCCAAACTAGTCCAAAAGCTTCAAGGAAAGACCTCTGGTACCTCAGCAACTGAGAAAAGGTGTGATGGTGGGTGTTTGTGCACACAAATAAGACTAAACACACACACTAAGCTCAAGAGAGAGAGATATAGAGATAGGGGATATATGTAAACCCTAACCCTAAAGCTCAAGCTCTGAAAATGTTGTCTAAGTTGTCTAACCTTTGAACAAGAGAGAAGAGGTTGTCTTTTATAGACAATTAGTCTTGTAAAGCTTCCAAAGAAAGCTAACAAGAGGGCAATCCCTCAATACACGTGTATGGAGGGGGTGACAGTGTATGCCAGCTGCATAAAAATATCTGCAAAAGCAGATGCACAGTAGTCGGCCGGCCAAAAATGCAATTGACCAAAAAAAAGATAGCCGGCCGGCCATCTTTAGTGTCGGCCGGCCAAGCATTTGGCCAGTGGCAACAAAACACAGCCGGTGGCCTCAAGCCATGGCCGGTGGAGTGTGGGGATGCCCCACAAGCCATTCCCTGCCCCTCCAAGGCAAATCACAAGTGTTTGGTGTAAAACCAGATACAAAACAGTCGAGTCGAGAGATCCTGAGGCAAGACGCGTAGCCGAGACCTCCGGGAACTCATGACGAACACAAACATGGATGATCACTGAGTGTTCAAGCGGTGACGTCCAAGTCTTGAAGACGGTCAAAAATGGGGTGTCTACACCATCTCAGTTTTACATCAAAATGGAGGCATTTCTCATCCAAAATCTCACAACTTGGATTGCTACCTTAGACGGCTCGAAAAAGTTGAACTTCCGAGGCTTCGGCATAAATGCACTATTCACGCTGAGTCGCACTCCGCTACACCTTCCGTTTCTCTATGCCACGGCAAGGTTTTGGAACCCGATAACACATGTCTTTAGTTTTGGCGGGCAAGAGATGTGTCCTACCTTCGAAGACTTCTGAGCTTTGATGGAGTCCGAGCGCAACGAAGAAATCTTGCCCTAGCTACGCTTCGGCCATGCCCACGCTTTGGGACGAATGTAATGTGTGGGCTCACTATGCACGACGCGCGGTCTTTGATCCATGACAGAGAATTTGACATCCTCAGCTTGATTCATCGTTTTTCCAATGCTAGTGACCGCAGTGATCACCACTGGCAAGGTTTTCGGCGACATGCCCTTTGCTTGTGCATGTTGCCTCACTTTTTACTTGCCCCAGGCTTCAGTGGGCCTAGCGTTCGTTTGATTGATGTTGCCCAGGGCTTGAAAGAGGGCAAGAGCTGCATTGCCACAACATTGGCCGAGACATTGATGGGCTTGGATGCTTTCCATCGCCGGGAAACGACCAGATTTGCGGGGAGTCCACTACTGCTGCGGGTAATGTTTCCACCCTTCCTGACATATATTACTCACATCACTCGGCCCTCAGGCTCAGTTTTTCTCACAAAACCCTATTCTCACTTTTCTCTCAACGTACACCTCTCTGTTCTTTATTCTCTCATTTTCCATCCCTCCCCATGTGTGGTCGATGGACAAGTTGCAGGTTGTGGACTCTTGCCCAGCATACTCAGCTCGCGGCTACTTCTTCCGGTGACATCTAGTCGATGCCCTTGATGAGGGATGGTGGTTCGACTGGATGTGCAGTTTGTCCGCAGACCGTATTGCCTGGCGTTGTCCTTGGCTCAATCTATCGGCAATGAGCTACAGCATGTCCCGACAGACCGGGATTCAGTTGATTGGCCTGACACACTGTGTGTTCTACTTTCCTTTCCGGTTCCTGCACCAGTTCGGCTGTGATTAGATTTGCCCAACAAAGGGGATAGAGTGCCCAGCTGCATTTCTGGTCTGAGGCGCACAGCTAGCTCAGTATGCCACGGCATGGAGGACGAGAGAGCTTCTGACCCCCGCTTCCACTTTCAGTTACACCCTTTTTGATGAGTGCATAGATTGGCTCAATGAAGAGGCACAAATTGGGCCCAGCTTGGCATCAGAGGCTTTGACCAGCTCTAGGAGGAGACGCGGGAACACCAGACTATGCCCCTGATTTATTTGCTTTAATCAGAACTTTCAAGTTTTCTTTATCAGTGTAATAAAAAAGCAACTTCAATTTGTATTCAAGAGCAGGAGAACTCTGTATTGAAATCAATGAAATTGAAGGTTGTGGGTACTGAAAATTTTCCGTTTGGTCCAAAAATGGTCCAAGTTGTAAAAAGATTAATTTGAGCAAAATCAACTTTTATTATAACTTTTCAAAACCATTTTCGATATGGATCAGAACTGGACACGCCCAAGATCTGTCACTGAGATGCACAACCCTAGATCCCAGCAACTGGAAAGTTGCCCTTGTCTGAGTAGCACTGCACCGGAGATTACAACCGAAGCTCTTGAATGCGGAACAGACAAAGATGACCAAACATGATCACATGGACAAAGTTGATCGGGGAAATGTTTATGGCTGGACTTCAAGATGAAGTTGCCTACATACCCCAAAGATGGGAATCAGGCCTTACGTAGTTCGGCTCTAGTTCACTCGTGTATTAACCCTCACCTTTTATGCTCTAACTTTTGCCTAGGTCGCCCTTTTGGGTTTTCGGCCTAGCGAGCCACTCAGGGGTACTATTTCTTCAACTTGTCCATGTTGATCGACTGTGAGAACTCTAGGCCATCTAGGTCCATCAGAACGACAGCTCCACCCGACCAAATAGACTTAATGATGTAGGGACCAGTCCAATTGGGTCTGAACTTGCCCCTGGGGTCATAGATGGGAGCTCGGTTGTCTTTGAGGACCAAATCTCCTTCCTTCAAATTCCTGGACTTAACTTTCTTGTTGAAAGCCCTGGCAATTCATTATTGATAACCTTGAACATGGTACAGTGCTTTCAGCCTTCTCTCATCAAAGAGAATGAGTTCCTCGAATCTGCTCTGCTGCCAATCTGCGTCAGCTATCTAACACTCAGCCAGTACTCGTAATGATGGAACTTCAATTTCGATAGGTAGAACGGCTTCCATCCCATAAACCAATGAATACGGAGTCGCTCCAGTAGAAGTTCTAATTGACGTCCGGTAGCCCCACAGAGCAAATGTTAGCTTATCTGGCTAGTCCCGGTAGGTTTCCACCATCTTTTTTAGAATGTGTTTGATGTTTTTGTTGGCGGCCTCAACTGCTTCGTTGGTCTGCGGCTGATATGTGGATGACTTATGAAAAGCCACGTTGTATTTTTCCAACAAGTCAATCACTTCCTTCTTGAAGTGGGAACCATTATCTGAAATAATCTCGTTCGGGACCCCGTAGCGACAGATGATGTTGTTCCTGATGAACTTCGCAACATGTGAAGCCTTCAACACCGCATAAGATTGGGCCTCAACCCACTTTGTGAAATAGTCTATTGCGACCAGGATGAACTCATGCCCATTGGACCCCTTCGGAGTGACAGCACCGATCGCATCGATTCCCCAAACTGAAAATGGCCATGGCGAAGTCATATTGTACAGCTTCGACAGCAGGATGTTCATGGGGTTTGCATGGATCTGACATTTGTGACATCGCTAAACAAAGCCGATACAATCCTCCTCCATGGTAGACTAGTAGTAACCTTGTCTGAGGATTTTTCTGGCTAGCATCACCCCGTTCATGTGCGCTCCGCACTCTCCTCCATGGATGGCCTCCGTTAGGCACTTCAACTCTTCAGCCTCAACACACAGCTTATGCATTCCCAGATAACCTCTATTACACAGTTTACCTCCGCAGATGATGAACTGAGCAGCCATTCTTCGGATTTCCCTCTTGTCTTTGGCATTTGCCCCTGGTGGATATGCTTCTTTCTCCAAGAAGTTCCAGACATCGTAATACCAGGGGTTCTCATCTTGAACCTCTTCTATGGCAGCAATCGACTCATAGGCCGGCAGAAACTTCTGGTCAATGATGATCGGATGCATCCGAACTCCAAAAGGGATGTCTATCATAGAAGATAGAGTTGCTAATGAATCTACAAACCTGTTGTTTTCTCTTAACAGATGAGCGAAGTTCAGGCCCCGTTTGGGGACTTTCCTTTTTAGCCAAAAAGTCAAAAAGTTACTTTTTTAGCCAAAAAGCCAACAACTCATACCAAAAAGTCAAAGATTCTCTTTTCTCTCTACTTTTTGCACATCTTTTCGTAATTAGCCAAAAAGTCATCCCAAACATATAAGTTTTTTTTACCTACTTTTTTAGCCAAATAGCCAAAAAGTTACTAATTAGCCTGTTCCCAAACGAGGCCTCAGTTTCTCAAACCGAGGAATCAGCAAGTCCAAGGTTTGGTGGTAAATTCTCATCTTTTCTTCTTTGACTTTCCAATCTCCTTTAGCTTGAGATACAACAAGGTTCGAGTCCCCGATGACGTCCAACCGTTTTGCCCCTAGTTCTAGGGCGGCTTCTAAACCAGCAATGCATGCTTCATACTCTGCTTCGTTGTTCGAGACTTTGAATCGGATTTTAAATGCTAGAGGGATACGGGAATTGTCGGGTGCTATCAGCAACACCCCTATCCCATACCCATACTGGTTTGACGCTCCGTCAAAATACGTCGTCCAAAACTCATCTTCGATATGCAAAATAGCCTCGTCTGGGAATAAGTACTCAACTACTTCATCCCCCTCAACTGGGTGATCGGCTAGGAAGTTCGCTACCGCTCTCCCTTTTACTGAGATGCAAGACACATACTTCAGATCGAATTCGGAAAGCAGAAGCAAACAACGGGCTAGCCTACCCGTAAGTGCTGGTTTCTGGAAGAGATATTTGATGGGATCTAATCTTGAAACCAACATTACAAAGTGAGCTAACAGGTAGTGTCGCAGCTTCCTAGTAGCCCATACCAAGGCCAAACAAGCCCTCTCGAGTGGAGTGTAGCGGGTCTCATAATCCAACATCTTCTTGCTCAGGTAGTAGATAGCTTTTTCCACTTTGTCCTTGGACTCCTGTGCAAGCATGGAGCCCATTGTAGTTTCAGTTACTGAAAGGTACAAAATCAACAGTTTTCCCAGTTCGGGTGGTTACAACACAGGTGGGTTCTATAAGTATTGCTTGATCTGTTCAAAAGTGGTTTGGCATCGGCCGTCCCATTGGAACTTTGTTCCTTTCTTTAGGAGACCAACGAGTGGTTCACAAGTCAAGGTTAATTTAGAAATAAACCGTCATATGAATTGCACTTTACCGAGAAAGCCTCGCACCTCCTTTTCAGTCCTCGGTGGTGGCATTTCTAAGATGGCCTTGATTTTGGAAGGGTCGACCTCGATACCTCTCTGTGTGATCAAGAACCCCAGCATTTTCCCTACTGTAACACCGAACGTACATTTTTGAGGATTGAACCGCAGCCGATATTCCCTGATCCGTTGGAAGAATTTCTGCAAGGTGGTGTAGTGGCCCTCTATTTCCTTAGACTTAACAATCATGTCGTCCACGTACACCTCCACCTCTTTATGGATCATTTCATGCAAAATTGTGGTCGCAGCCCGTTGATATGTAGCTCCAGCATTCTTGAACCCAAATGGCATCACCCTGTAACAATATGTCCACCACGGAGTGGTGAAGGCAGTCTTCTCCCGGTCTTCGGGTGCCATCAATATCTGATTGTAGCCTGAGAATCCATCCATGAACGAAAGAAGTGCATGCCCAACAGTGAAGTACACTGGCTTATCGATATGTGGCAAAGGAAAGTCGTCCTTCGGACTGGCTTTGTTCAGATCCCTGAAATCCACACATACCCGAATCTTGCCATCATTCTTCGGCACCAAAACTATGTTGGCCAGCCAAGATGGGTACTTAGATACCAGCAGGAACCCTGCGTCAATTTGCTTGGTGACCTCTTCTTTAATCTTGAGAGCCCAGTCTGGGCGGATCCTCCAGAGTTTCTGTTTAACGGGTCGGGCCTCGGGGTCAAGAGGGATCCGGTGCTGTACACTCTCAGGATCGATTCCAGGCATGTCTTCGTAGGACCATGCGAAAACATCTTTGAAATCTTTTAATAAAGCGACTAAGCGCTCGCGTTCCTCCGAAGAAAACGTGGACCCGATCTGGACCAGCTGCGGGTCCTTCTCAGTACCAACATTAACCGTAGTGATTTCATGAACCAAGGGTTTAACAAATCTCTCCCGCTCTTGATCAATTAATCGTTGTAAAACCGGAGGAATTTCTTCCTCGTCGTTTTCATCAAAATTTTGAAAGTCCTGATCAATATAATAAATCAAAGGCACATAAACATACTCAGAAACCATAGCTATTCCATTCTCATTAATCACTTCCAAATCATCTGATTCTTCTGTTACAATAGACTTAAAAGAGAAAGAAAAAGACGACCTAGACAGAACTGTGGCATCCAAGTTGTCACCCCCAGGAATATTGAACTCAGACTCAGACAAGATGGAACTTGATTCTGACTCTACAGACTCGGTAGAATCAGATTCCGGCTCACTACATGACCCGGTGCTGTTTGATAAAAATCCCTCCTCGTACTGCCAGATGAGGGAGGGTGCGATGGATGCATCCAAAATGTTTGAAGGTGGGCTCGCAGCCATTTCATTCCCGATCATGGACACCGAGAAGTTATCCCCCAAGCACTTCTGTACGATCTGCGGATCTGAAAATAGACAAGCCAGTGCTACCGCCATTTCAATCTCAGTGTTCTCAGAATCCACTTTCCCACACTGCTCAACTTCAGCTAATGGTTCTGTCTGCTCCTCGGTAACATCATCCCCTGATAACTGCAGGTCAAAGAAGATCTCAAACCCTGGCAAGCGACGCTTCTCTGCGTTCAACCATGGCTCTGGGAAGCCACAGAATGGAAAATCCTCTCCCTCCCAGACAAAGCATCCGTTTAGGGTACCCAGGATGGGTCGGTGCACTAACTCATAAGGTTTCCCCGCCTGCTTTGCTCTGGCTCTCCCAACGATCTCCTTGCCTTTCCTCACCTAGTCCTCCTTGGTGGGCAGATAACCTAAACCAAAGGTATGTGGGTTATGCGGCACTTCGGCCGATACTGCAATGCCCTTCCGGCCACTTCTTCCTAGTCCTATCCCAGGGATGTGCTGGAGTTTGTTAATGAGATATACTGACTGAGTACTAACATACAACCCTTCATCAACAGCTAAGACGTTCTGTACGACCCGGGCCTCGGCTAGGGTACAACCCGATAAGAACACATCCTCCATGCCATGCTCGATTTCCAAAATCAGTGTAGACACTTTTGGCGGTGGATGGGTTGACGAATTCCCAAAAACTATAGCCACCCTCTTCCCGTGAGGGTATTTCAACATCTGATACAGTGTAGAAGAGACTGCCTTCACCTGGTGCAGCCACGGCCGCCTTAGGAGTAGATTGTAGGTTGCGGGAATGTCCAAGACATGAAAGTCAATCTTGTGTTGCCCTGGACCAACCTGAGTTTGAATTTTCACAGTCCCCATCACCTCTCTGCTTGTGTTATCATATGCCCTTATCACCTGGGCTGTTGGCACAAAGTTTGCGGGCTTCAACCCGATAGCATATGCCGTCCTTGATGGGCAGACGTTAACAGCGGATCCTTTGTCAACAAGAACCACCAGTATCCATTTGCTACTACATTCTATAGTGATGTAGAGCGATTTGTTATGATTCGTGCCCTCAGGCAGTAGTTCCTTGTCGGAAAAGGTCAACATCGGGGAAGCCCCTCCCGGAAAAACCAATCCCACCTGCTGTTCGGGGGTGGTGTCTATTGAGAGTTTGGCCTTGTCCATTGCCGATAGGACAGCTTGTTTATGAACACGTTAGGCCATGATCAATCCCCAGATGGAGATGTCTCCTTGTATCTTTTTCAACTACTTCAGCACGGCCTCTTCTTCAAGTAGCTTCTCTTTCTGCTTCTCCGACTCCTTGTCCTTCCCGGACGCCTCTAGTTGATATAGGCGCGGGGGCTTGAAATATTGCCCACTCCTAGTCATATGGTCAACTTCACCAATATACTATGTATCATCTGGTTGATTGCTTCCCCAGTCCTCATCAATGTGGGCAAGACATAGGTCATCATCTTCCCACCACATTCCATCGGCAGCCGACAGACATCTGTCCGGCTCCGTTACAACTGTCCTTGTACCCACATCACCTTCCATCCATGTGCTCGCAGGACGCTCTGTTCTTGTGCACACAGCACGTTCAGTCTCCACAGGGGCTTTGGCCTTTCTGGCTCTCTTAGAATTTTTGATCCCTTCCCCTTCAAAATGTTCCAGTGCAGCCTGCTTTTCAACCTTTCCTGTATTCATGACGCCCAAATCCCGAGCGAAATTTTTGGCACCGGGGCTCTTCGGCGATGTATTCTGATTTTCGGGCCTTCCGGCCACAGCTGATGTCCTTGTGCCTGACATGCCCTGTTCTGGCTGAGATTCTTTAACAATATCTGGTTGTTCGTCAAGCCACCCTGTAGCCTCTGCTGACCCATCAAAATCAAACCAGTTGACTGTCATGTCTCTTTGATCTTGTTCGTTGAAAAACTGAAGGTCAGCAATGCGCTCCTCCTGATCCGTTAAGTCATCTAGCCTCTGATCAAATCCATCCTCCCGTATTACACATATCTCTGCTCCCATTGGCAATTCCACATTCGGCCTAACCTGGCCTGTTGACGTAATGTAGCCACTCAGATTGTATACCTCCTCAACGAAGCTCCCAAATTCCTCAGACCCTGGATCAACAGTCCCTCTTTCTTCCGAAGTCCTCCCTATTCTACCTTCGATAATAACCACTATTGGTTCAGGTTGGGTTCGAGAGATGTCCAACATGCACAAGTCAGTGCTATCAGGAGTGAACACCTCCAGCTTGGGTAGCTGAGAAGGGGTGATAAATATGCTCGGGTCGTATGACACAACCCCAATTTGGATTGAGTTGATGCGTTTGGGAGGTGGGGCTTGGTTGTGTGGCGAGAGGGGGTTGGTCGTGACCTTGGGTTTCTCTGGAGGCACAATCACCCTGTTATCAACGAGATCTTGAATCTTATGGCGCAATCTAAAGCAATGGTCGGTGTCGTGACCATGCTGTTGGTGAAATGCACAATATTTGGCTAGGTTATGGGAGGGGGGAAGTGTTTCTGGCAATGGCCGTGGCTCCAGGGGCTTCAAATGCCCTTTCCTGATTAAAAGCCCCAGAGCTTTGGACAGGGGCATGTATAATGGGGTGAAGGTTGTTTTTCCTCGAGGTAGGTACTTGGTTGTTTGTGAGTTGCTTCCGGACGCACCGGTGAATGGTGTAGCGGTAAGGGTTCTTGGGGGGGTGGTGGTGACCATGCTTACTTCCGAGGCTCTAGCAGTTGCAGCACTGCCCATGCCTGCATTGGTGTTGCGGTTAAAGGTCCTCCTGGGCTGCTCTCTATCATTGTCGATCAGACCCTGCTTCAAAGCGTCCTCGATCTGCACCCCAATCTCATATAGATCCACAAAAGTGGGGAGAGGGAGGACGATCATCTTCTGCATAAGCTTGGGCTGGAGTTTGCGTACAACCATCCGTATTTGATCTTTGTCAGTTGGCCTAATGGTCATCATCGAGGCCTTGGCCCTTCAGCGGGTTACGAAGTCGGAAAAGCTCTCCTTCGGCTCCTGTCTAGTCGTCTCAAGATCACGAGTTGCGATCTCGATCTGTGTGTTGTAGGAGTATTGAGCTACGAAGGCCTCGGCCATCTCCTCCCAGTTCCTCTTGACAGAATCTTCCAATTTTGCATACCAAATGGCCGCTACACCCGACAGGGTCCGGCCGAACAAAAAGGCTCCTGTAATCTACTGAGGCCCATCGGCCTTAGTATGTCCGAAAACAGTAGCAAATGCACCATGGGACCCCCAGATCCGTCAAAGCGGTCAATATGTGGCATCTTAAACCGGTCCGGCAAAGTTATGGCTGCATCGGTATAACCATCCTCGATGTCCGGAATGGACTTCACACCTTGAGATTTCTTGAACAGCTTTTCAAGCTTGCTCACTTTTAATGCCGTGGGGTCCACCTCGAACTCAAAGGGGGAATTCGATAGATTGATAGGCGTGGGTGCCATGGATAGTTGAGGTAGAATCGGGGGCTGTGGTGGCCCCATTGGGATGTTTGTATCCTCCTGGACATTCTGGACATTCGCCGTCTCCCCGGGTATTAGGATTCTTGGTGGGGGAGGAACGTGGTATGAAGCAGATGCTCCGGATTGCTGTTGTAGCCTGGCAATTAACTCTGCCTGTTGAACCATGACCTCGGCCTGGTGTTTAGCAAATTCGGATTGACGAACAACGTCCTTCTGCATGGTTTTCATACTTTCTTGGAGTTGACGCATCATCTCCTCCATCCCTGCCATACTGCCCTGATCTAACTAAACTACCGGTGTATCTGTCTCTGCAGTAGACTTGGAAATCTCAACCTGACTGCTCAAAGACCACCGATCTGGGAACCGCGGTACCGATACATTGTGCCTTACTGACTTCCGTCTAGCAACCGGGGGTAAAGAGTAGAACACTGGTTGTCTGTCTATTAAATCCTCAGATCGATGGAGTCTGCGACCTCTAGTCCAGAGTGCTTGGGGAATATCTGCTTTGTCAGAAGCAATTGTTCTAAACTACCTAGCAAAAAGATAAATAAAGCATAATAAGGAAACAGAAAAACGGACAACATAACGGTTTAAATAAAGACAACACACAGTTGGCAAACATATGCTGAATGAACTGTTCTCAAACACTGATCACTGTTCCTGAATTACTTCCCCATATCTGAATCTGATACCCACGGATATAACTGATTCCCAAAACACAGATGCCCGCAGGCCTGATTCCCAGACTCGCAAACTGATACATGCATTCCTGTAGAGACACACTTTAAAAGCACATAGCAAACAAGTGAGAGCCAATAACACCCCTATGGAGGGGTAGGGTTTCCCTGTCCTATTTTGTCAGGAGCTAGGGTTTCACTACGCACACAGCGGTTTCAAACAACCTATAATCGGGTAAGCAACCTGTCCTAGTTTGGGATGGTCACTATGGATTCCGAATATGCACTAGGTCGAATGGTCAAAAAGGGTGCCCTGGCAAAAACTAGGGTCTGTGTTTCCATCGTAACAGAGCCCGTAACCTGTCAGCCTTATGGCACGCTTCTCAAAGCGAGCCTCCGGCAAACCGTTCATGAATAACAGATGGAAAACACGGTGTCCTAGGCACACCAATGCAAATTCAATGCAAAGAAACACATAAGTGTAATCAAAACAAGATATCATGAGTTCGGCTCAAGTTCTCTAAGTCCCCAGCAGAGTCGCCAGAAACTGTGGACGTGCCCGAACGTCCCAGAAAAATCCCGTTTTGTTCATTGGGCTCACTATAGTTCGAGCTCAAGGTCACGGTTTTGAATCTAATCTCATAAAGTGCAATGCAAGATCGATAAATCACCAAAGAGTCCAAATTCGACAAATCGTGTTGAAAAACTAATTTTTAGAAAGAAATGCCAAACATTGACTGCTTTTCCAGATACAAAGTCGCCACCTAAATGTTTTTATTTTGGGAAATTTAGAAAACCCTAACTCACGCCAAAGGCCACGTGTCCGTCATCACCAGAGTTGCCTCAACTCAGGAACTTGGGTACGAGAGGGGAAGGTCATGCAATGAGCACTCCCGCTCGCCCGATCAAAGATCGGCCACTACTAAACATGATATCTTGTTTTCGAAAACACAAGCGCTCTTATTCCGGTTTATTAGCCTAGAATTACTATGTGATGCGCACAGCATACAAGTATAGACTAGATCACCTAATTTGGAACAAAACAGCTCATGTTTGTTTTTGAAAGCGGTTTGCTACTCGTAAGTAGGCTAAAATGCGGATTTTACCACCCTCAAGTGGGCTTAGAAAATATGGTGATTTGCCACTCTCAAGTGGGCATAAAACTCGCAATCAATGAATTGTTCCAATTCAAGTAATCCAACCTTCACCCACAGGAAATCAGGCAGTTATATCACATAAGCAAATAGCCTCATGGTAAGCATGCTATCATGGCAGTCACTCACACACATGCAAGGATGCTAAAGTATAAACACTTATCGAGTACTCCGAGCCAAAACAAAAGCTATGTTAGAAATCAACGCATGATCCTAGTTCATGTTTAAGATGGCTAATGCAACACATACAAAATGCAACTAAGATAGGCCCGGCTATTCTAAGATGGCATATGAGATGCTACAGATAACACGCATTCAACTTGGAATTGAAATACGATGCAGTTAGTATGATGCGTCGAGCCTGGTGCATGCAAGACAGATGAATGGATGCAAACATGCAAGCATAAGGATGCTAATTGAAACTTGCCCACAAACTAACCATCATAAGCTGGTAAATAAAAAAAGAAACAAGTGGGGGTCGGAAGACATGCATCACACACACGCACACTTATTACAAAATTTGCCCTCTCGATGGAGGGTCCGAATAAATAATATAGAACCAGCTAGCTAATCTAAGCTAATCTAATTAAACTAGTTATTACACGACGAAATGAATAACAAGTTACAACTACTTATTCCACAACATTAACTAAGTAAGCAATCTAAATGAGCATGCAAACTAAATGAATGTGGGCTGCCCCAGCTCTGCTTTGAATGAAAAAGGATGCATGCATGCTTGAATTGCCTTCTTCGGAAATCCCTCGCGACGCCCCGACTTGCCTTTGTTTGCAATTGTCCTCAGAACACTGCACAAAGCTCCAGAAGGCTGAAACTCCACCAAGGGAACCTGTGGGAAGGCTACCGACCAGATATTGGCCTTGGAGACCACCGGCTGACCACCTTTTGTGGTGAAAACCAAAAAAAGTGGTCGGTCTGCAACTTTATTTGGTCGGCTGACCAGGTTTTGCTGCTGGTTTCTGGTTTTCTGCAACAGAGGGTAAGAGAGGGGCATGGCAGAGTATTCACAACACATGTATGCGTGACCACCCTCCCTATCATTACATAAGCTCGAAGGAGTGTAGGTCTCGACCCTCGGGCCACCAATCACGTATCTCGATACATGATGGCCGAGGAGTCGAATTGCAGGACTCAATGTGAAATGAATGCACATATAAGCACCTAAAGCCAACAACTCCGTTATGGGTAGCCAAGAGTGTCGGCGATCAGGAATCGAGGCATGTTTCATCATTCAAGCATGAAACGTCCCTTGTTCCCCGTGTTTGGACTAACCCCTATTCCAAACACAATGCAACAAACAAGGCATGCACCAATGCAACTCTACCATGCAATCTTAATGCAATGCAACTAAGTCATGCAAACATGCAAGGGATAACATGAAAACATGCAACTACCATACACAATGCTATGAACTAATAATGGCATGCTCAATGGACATGACACTTAGCATACGCAATGCACATAGAAACTAACATACACAATGAGATGAACAAGGCATGCACAATGCAATGATCAATCATGCGACAACATGGCATACTCAATGCTATGAACTACAATGGCATACTCAATGCAAAATGGACTTAAACCAAAATCGATGGGCCTCAGCCACACCCAAATCAGTGGCCAATAGATGATGGAAATAAGGCATCAAAACACATACGATCATGCACAATACAACGACCCCAAGTCTAAGGCACAAAACACAACTTTCCAAATGCATTGAAAGGATGAAATATGGAGTACAATGACACATTTTTCAGCTCTGAAATGGCATACAAAATGACTTTGAATTACGCAAACAACTCATGTAATGCATGTTGAATGGCTCAAGCATCGAAACTAGTGAAGTGTATTACACTATAGGCATGCAAGGCAATGCTCAAATGGCCAAACCAACTCCAAACAGACCCTATGTAGGCCCAAAATAGTAGCAAAATGAGTTGGGATGATGGCTTGAAAGGCACAAAAATGAAGCTCATGCAATGGCTCACAAAATAAGATATAAAAGCACAACTCTCAAGGGCACTTAAAGAGTGGAAAACATGGAAGTATGGCAGCCCTATATGCTCTAAAATATAATGCTCAATGATGCTAAAACATGAAAATACCTCAAGTTAAGCATGTAAGGGACTTCAAAACTTGAAGCTAGTCAAGGCTATTACACTACAAGCATGCATGGCAAGCATCTTTCGACCAAGATGCCTCAAAACAGAGCTAAGGCAGCCCAAAATATAAACAAAACCAGGTTGGAGCATGGCCAAAATATGCTAGAACTAAGGGCCAAAACATCATGCATTCTAAGCTAGTAAACATGATTTACACTACAAGCATATGAAGCATGTGAGAGGCTACCAGACCAACCAAAAATAGAGTCATGGCATGCCAAATGATGACCAAAACCCCACTGAAATATGACCAATACATGCAAGAATGACATGCTACTTTGATAAGCCACAAAAGGGATTACTCTACACATGCAAGAGGCAAACCCAAGGTGATCAAACCAGCCATAGACAAAGTCTAGGCAGGCCCAAAAAGTCACCAAAAAGTGCCTGAACCAAGCCTTGAAAGCATGAAAACACATGCTCCTTTGGTAGGCCAAAAATGCAAGCAAGCAGACCAAAAGAGAGACGGTCACCCCTCTCTGATTTAGGGCCTCAAAACCACATGCCAACCACTAAAAATCTGTTGGATTTCAATGGCTAAAAGACCATGCAAGGGTTAACTCAAAGGCCTTTTGGCATGGCACAAAACAAGGCCAAATAGGGCATGCAAGAGGGAAGATGACCCTCAGCACCAAAAGGGCGTTAAACAAACACGAAAAACAGTTAAATATGGAGCTTTTTTCAGTTGACAACAAAGCTCAAATAAGTATGCAAGTATGGCTAAGAGAGTGATCAAGACAAAGCTTAAAAAAAGAGAAAAGAGATTACCCTTGAAGCTCAGCAAAACCAGCAAGTTCCTCAGCCAAAAACCACCCTTTTAACCTCCAAAAATAACCTCTAGGAACCTCAGTTCAATAGTAAGGATGTATGGCTAAGAGTTGGGGTGTTAAAGGTCAAGAACCATACACACTTTCGGCTCAAAATATAGAGATATAGACAGAGATATGTGTTTGTGCCTTTGGAAATTTTTCTGAACCTGGTTCAAGGAGAGGGAGAGCCTCTCTTATAGAAGAAACAAAGGGTTCAAGCTTCTTGGAGAAGCTAAACTTGGATGCAATCCCTCCATACACGTGTATGAAGGATACAGTCTGTGCCCTCCAGTTGGCACAGCTGGCATCCATTCAGTCAGACAAAACAGAAGGAAACCTGCCGACCAGAAAAGGTGGTCGGCCTACTACTTTTAGTGGTCGGCCGACCACCCAAAGTGGTTTACCAAAAAAAAGTGGCCAGCCAGGGTAATTGGTGGTCTCCACACTGAAAGCAAGCCAATGGTGGGGTGGAAAACCAGAAAATGTGGCCCAAAGACCAAGAAAACTAGTTTCCCGACCAGAAAATCGGCTGGCGGGGAGAAAAGTGGTTTCCGAGGAGAAAGCTGGTCTCCCACCCTTGTACCACCTTCCAAACAAGGAAAACAAGGTTCATGCAAAGAACGAACCAACACGGATGCAAAACGAGAGTTCGGGAGGCAAGACGCGCGGCCGGAGGCCTCGAAAACTAGCTGTTGAGCACAAAAAGTGGCGTATGACCACAAAAGTGGTCTCCCGGACCACAGTGTCCCCCTAGACAAAGGAAACAAGGTGTGATCCAAAAACGTGCCAAACGGAGAATGTTAAGCGGTCCCGAACCGAGGCGTACGGCCGACGGCTCCGAAAATCGGAAACTAGTCCCCAAACGGGAACAGTGGCCTACGACCACGAAAAGTAGTCTACGGCCACTGAGAGATGGTCTACAAAACCACTCCCTCCCTCCGGGAAGAGAAAACAAGACTTAGTCGGCAGACCAAGTCAAAGTACAAAGAGTCCCGAGGTCTGGAGGTGAGGCTCTCAGCCAAGAACTCTGCTCAATCGATGACGTTTGAGTCTTAAGGTCGGTCAAAAATGGGGTGTCTACACCGCCTTAATATCTCCGTTGGTTTGCGGCCGATATGTGGATGACTTATGAAAAGCCACGAGTATTTTTCCAACAAGCCGATCACCAATTTCTTGAAGTGGGAACCATTGTCCGAAATGATCTCATTCGGGACCCCATAACGAGATATAATATTATTCCTGATGAACTTGGCTACGTGTGATGCTTTCAGCACTGCGTAGGATTGGGCCTCAACCCACTTTGTAAAGTAGTCTATTGCCACCAGCATGTACTCATGCCCGTTTGACCCCTTTGGAGTAACTGCCCCAATAACATTAATTCACCAAACTGAAAATGGCCACGGTGAAGTCATGTTGTACAGCTTCGACGGTGGGATATTCATGCTATTCACATGAATTTGGCATTTGTGGCATCGCCAAGCAAAACCGATACAATCCGCTTCCATGGTTGACCAATAGTAACCCTATCTGAGAATCTTCCGAGCTAGCATCACTCTGCTCATGTGTGATCCGCACTCTTCTCCGTGGAAGGCCTCCATTAGGCACTTCGACTCGTCTTCATCAACGCACAACTTGTGCATTCCCAGATGGCCCCGTTTGTTCAATTTACCCCCGCAGATGATAAACTCAGCAGCCATTCGCCGTATTACCCTTTTATCTTTTGCATTTGCCCCTAGTAGATAAGCCGTCTTCTCCAATAAACCATCTTATGAATTGCACTTTACCTAGAAAGCCTCGCACCTCCTTTTCAGTCTTTGGTGGTGGCATTTCGAGGATGGCCTTAATCTTGGAAGGATCAACCTCAATGCCCCTTTGTGTAATAAAAAACACTAGCATTTTCCCTGCTATGACACCAAAAGTGCACTTCTGAGGATTCAGCTTCAACCGATATTCCATGATCTATTGGAAAATTTTCTTCAAGGCGGTGTAGTGGCCCTCTCTTTCCTTGGACTTGACAATCATGTCATACACATACACCTCAACCTCTTTGTGGATCATATCATACAAGATCGTAGTTACAGCCCGTTGATAAGTAGCCCCAACATTTTTCTAACCGAACGGCATCACCCTATGGCAGTAGGTTCCCCACGGCGTGGTGAAGGCAGCCTTCTCCCTATTCTCGGGTGCCATCAAGATCTGGCTGTACCTGAAAAATCCATCCATAAAGGAGAGCAACGCTTGGCCTGCGGTAAAGTCCACCAATTCATCGATGTGCGGTAGAGAAAAGTCGTCCTTCGGACTACCTTTGTTCAGATCTCTGAAATCTACACACACCCGAATTCTGCCATCTTTCTTCGTCACCGGAACAATGTTCGCCAACCAAGTAGGATACTCAGATACTAGCAAGAACCCTACATCTATTTGCTTGGTGACCTCTTCCTTAATCTTCAAATCCCAATCCGGGCGTATTTTCTGAAGCTTCTGCATGACGAGTCGGTCCTCAGGGTCAAGAGGGATCCGATGTTGTACAATCTCAGGATCGATTCCGGGCATGTCTTCGTAGGACCACACGAAAACATCTTTGAAATCTTTTAATAAAGCTACTAAGCGCTCGCATTCCTCCAAAGACAATGTGGACCTGATCTGGACCAAACATGGATCCTTCTCAGTACCAACATTAATTGAAGTGATTTCATCAACAAGGGGTTTTACAAACCTCTCCTCCTCTCAATCAATCAAATGTTTCAAAACCAGAGAAATTTCTTCCTCGTTGTTTTTATCAAAGTTTTGAAAGTCCTGATTAATGCAGTAAACAAGTGGCACAGAAAAGTACTCAGAAACAGTAGTGGTACCCTTCTCATTCACAACTTCCAGTTCGTCCAATTCCTCAGTTACAACCGACTCAAAAGAGAAGGAAAAAATGACCTGGACAAAACAACGGCATCCAGGTTATCAACCCCAGGAATACCGGACTCTGACTCAGAAGAACTAGAATCTGATTCTGACTCCACAGACTCTGTGGAATCAGATTCTGGTTCACTACATGATTCAGAACTGCTGGGCAAAAAGTTGTCCTCGAACTGCCAAACGAGGGAGGGTGTGATAGATGCGTCCAGAATGCTGAAAGAAGGGCCCGCAGCCAATTGATCTCCAATCATGGAAACAAAGAAGCCATCTCCCAAGCTCTCTGGTCTGATCTGAGGATCCAAGAGGAGACAAGCCAGCGATGCTCCCATCTTGAGTTTTATGCCATCAGACTCATCATCTATGCACTGCTCAGCCTCAGCTAGTAGGTGAGTCTGCTCTTCTGTAACTTCATCCCCTTGCAACTGTAGGTCAAAAAAGATCTCAAAGCCGGGCAAACGCCGCTTCACAGAATTCAACCATGGTTTAGGAAAGCCACAGAATGGAAAATTTTCCCCCTCTCGGACAAAGTGGCCGTTCAGGGTTCCTTGAATTGGTCTATGTACTAGCTCGTAGGGCTTCCCACTTTGCTTAGCCCTGGCTCTTCCTGCCATTTCCTTCCCCTTTCTTATCCCGTCCTCTTTGGTAGGCGTGTAACCTAAACCAATGGTATGAGGGTTGTGTGGCACTTCGGCCAATGCAGCGACGCCCTTCCGACCATTCCTTCCCAATCCCATTCCAGGTACATGTTGCAGCTTATTCATGAGGTAGACGGATTGTGCACTGACATATAACCCCTCATCAGCAGCCAGAATATCATGCACTACCCGGGCCTCGGCCAAGGTGAACCCAAACAGAAAGACATCATCCTCGCCGTGTACAATTTTTAGTACCGGTGTAGTGACTTCCGACAGAGGATGTATGGAAGAGTTCCCAAAAACAATAGCTACCTCCTTCCTATAGGGACACTTCAGCATCTGATACAGAGTGGAAGAGACAACTCTCACTTGGTGCAGCCATGCTCGTCCAAGGAGTAAATTAAAGGTGGCCGGAACATCCAAGACGTGGAATTCAATGTCCTGTTGTGCCGGGCCAACCTGAGTCTTGATCCGAACTATCCCCATCACTTCCCGACTCGTATTGTCATAAGCCCGAATCACCTAGGCTGTTGGTACAACGTCTGCGGGTTTCAAACTGATAGCATAGGCCATGTACGATGGACACACATTAATTACAGACCCGGTCTCAACCAAGACAACTGGTATCCACTTCTCTTTACATTCCACAGAGATGTATAGTGGCTTGTTGTTCTTGGAGCCCTTAGGCAGCAATTCCTTATCTGTGAATGTCAAAGTGGGTGAAGCGCCACCCGGGAAAACTAGTCCCACTAACTGCTCAGGGGTTGTGTCGATTGAGAGCTTAGGCTTATCCATTGCTGATAGGACATCTTATCTGTGCACCCGTGAGGCCATGAGCAATCCCCAAATGGAGATGTTCACCTGAATTTTTTTCAGCTGCTTCAGTACAGCTTCCTCTTCCAACAGTTTATCTTTCTATTTCTCAACTTCCTTATCTTTCCATGATGCTTCTGGTTGGTCTAGGTGTGGGGGCTTAAAGTACCACCCACTCCGAGTCATGTGATCAACTTCCTCAGTATACCATGTATCATCTGCCAGATTCTGTCCCTAATTCTCATCCGTGTGGGTGAGATGGAAATCCTCATCTTCCCACCACATTCCTTCGGCAACCGACAAGCAACTGCCCAGTTCCGTTGTAAGTATTCCTGTATCTGCAACACTGTTAGTCCCCGCAGGACCTTTGGTTTTCTAGCCCTCTGATCAGTCTCAGTTCTTTCCTGTTCGAACTACTTCAGCACGGCCTCCTGTCTTGTATCGGCTGTACAAATACTTTCCAATTCTTGAGCAAAATTCTTTGTATCAGTGCTCTCTAGCAACTTCCCATTATCATCAACCATTCCAGCCGTTGCAGAAATTTCCATTTATAACTGTTCTTGCTTTGGTTGAGACCCCTCATCTACATCTGGTTCATCATTGAGCCACCATGTATTATCCGTTGACCCATTCATATCAAACTAGCCAATCTGTACATTTCCCAGATCGTGTTCATCAAAGAACTGCAGATTACTGATATCCTCCTCAGGCTCGGCTAAGTCATCCAGTCCCTGGCTTGGCCTGTCCTCCCTGACTACATTAACCTTCATCCTTGTCGGTAAAAGCCCTCTTGGGCTGCTCTTTTTCATGGTCAATCAGACCCTGTTTCATCGCATCCTCTATCTGCACCCTTATCCCATGAAGGTCAACAAATGTAGGTAGAGGTAGAACTATCATCTTTTGCAGCAGCTTCGGTTGCAAATTACGAACGACCATTCTTATCTTGTCCTTTTTAGTCGGTCGGGTTATCATCATGGAGGCCTTGGCCCTCCACCGTGTGATGAAATCGAAGAAGCCCTCCTTCCGCTCTTAACGAGTAGGCTCGAGATCACGAGTTGTGACCTCGATTTGAGTATTATGGGAATATTGGGCGATAAAGGCCTCAGCCATCTCTTCCCAGCTCCTCTTTATAGAATCCTCCAGTTTAGCATCCAGATAGCCGCGATACTCGACAAGGTCCAGCCAAAGAGGGATAGCTTCTGTAATTTAGTCAGGTCCATCGGCCGTAAAATATTTGAAAATAGTAGCAAGTGGACCATGGGATCACCGGAACTGTCGAAGCGGTCTATGTGTGGCATTTTAAATCTATCAGGCAATGTCATCGCCGAATCTGTATAATCGTCCTCTATATCTGGGATCGAGTTGACACCCTGAGCTCGTTTGAAAAGCTTCTCAATGTTGCTCACTTTCAGAGTGGTAGGATCGACCTCAAACTCAAACGGTGCCTCTGTTGGGTAGACCGGTGCTTTGGAAGTCTAAGGTGGGACTGGCCCTGCTGGAATGTCTGAATTCTCTTGGACATTAGTTGTATCACCAGGTATTGGAACCTTGAATTGGGGTGGATGCGAAGCAGAAGCTGCTGCTTGTTGCGGTTGTTGTTGCTGCTGAAGCCTAGCAATCAGTTCAGCCTGCTGGGCTGCAATCTCTGTTTAGCAAGCGGTAACTTCCGCTTGGTGAGCAGCGTCCAGTTGCATGGCCTCGATTGTTTGTTGAAGTTGACGCATCATATCCTCAATACTGTCTGAGGGGTGCTGATTTATTAGAACCCGGTGTATACTCTCTTTCTGAGGTGGAAGTAGAAAACTGGGCTCGTTTGTGCACATGTGACGTAGATTGCGACCGCTGAATTGGCGACTATTGAACCGGTGATCTATGCCTCACTACCCTCCGTCTCGTAACCGGGGGTAGCGAAGAAAACACTGGTTGTCCTCTAATAAGATCCTCAGATCAGTAAATCCTCCTGACTCTGATCTAGAGTGCTCGGGGGGAAACTACCTTGTCGGAAGCAATTGTGAGACACTACCTTGCAAAAAGAAAATAAAGCAAAAAAGAAACAACAATCAGCAAACGCACAACATCTCAGTTTAGAAAAGGACAACACACAGTTGAAATCATAAGCTTGACAATCTGTACTGAAACACTGATTTCTACTCCAAATTTCTGCCTCAAAACTGATACCCTCGAACTGATACCCAGACTTGCAACTAATATATGCATTCCTGCAGAGTAACACTCTAAAAGCACATATCAAGCAAGTGAGAGCCAAAACACCCCTATGGTGGGGTAGGGTTTCCCCATCCTAGTTTTGTCAGGAACTAGGGATTCGCTACGCAAGCAAGCAGTTTCAAATAAACCTGCATTCGGGTGAGCAACCTGTCCAAGTTTGAAATAGTCTCTATGGCTTCCGAAATGCAACTAGGTCAATTGGTCAAAAAAAGGGTGCCTCAACACGACTACCTAATATACCTCTCGCTCCTAACACCGAGAAGTGAAACGAGGATCAAACGGTACAGCAATAGTCTAGATCCAAGGTTTGTGTTCCCACTGTGGCAGAGCCCGCAACCGGTCAGCCTTATGGCACGCTTTTCCAAGTAAACCTCCGGCAAACCATTCAGGAATAGCAGAATCAAACGCTATGACTTAGGCACACCAATGCAAATGCAATGCAAAGAAACACATACGTGTAAATAAAACAACATATCATGAGTTCGAGTCAAGTTCTCTAAATCCCCAGCAGAGTCACCAGAAACTATAGCTCGACTTTCTTCGCACCCCCTTTTGGAGAGTTTGAATTGGTTTTACAGTTAGAACTCCTATCACAGTTCTAAATCTAATTTCACAAAGTGCAATGTGAAATTGATAAACACCAAAGAGACCAGTCCTCCAAACCATTTTGGAAAATAAGATTTTGAATCAAATAATGCCAAAACTGGATCGCTTTGCCAGATTACAGAGTCGCTACGTAAATATTTTGTTTTGGGGAAATTTAGGAAATCTTGACTTGTGCCAAAGGCCACGTGTCCGTCGTCACCAAACTTGCCTCGGCTCGAAAACTTTGGTACGAGAGGGGAAGGTCCTGAAATGAGCACCCCAGCTCGCCCAATCAAAGATCGGCCTCTACTAATCATGATATGTTATTTTATAAACCTCATGTGTTCTTATTCCAGTTATTAGCTAACTTTACTATGTGACGCACACAAGTAAGTATAGACTAAAAATCGCAAGAATTGGAACATTTCAACTCATGTTGGTTTTCGAAAATGGTGTGAATTTGCCACCCTCAAGTGGGCTAAAATGCGGATTTGCCATCAAACATGATGGGCTTAAAACATGATTTGCCACTTCACAAAGTGGGCTTAAAACTCACATTCGTTGAATTGTTCCAATTCAAGAAACAAAGCCTTCATCTACAGGCATTCATGCAGTTATAGCAAGTAAGCACATAGCCTCATGGCAAGCATGTGAAACATGGCAATATGGCAATCACACTCGTGCAAGCATGCTAAAGCATAAAACTTACTGAGTACTCCAAGCCAAAACAAAAAATAGTTAGAAAGAATGCATGATCCTAACTATACAAAATGCCTAAAGCAACAAATGCATAGGACATGACTAAATAGGCTCGACTATCTAATCATGGTATATGATACATTTTGGTAACATGCTTTGAAACACGTATTCAAAGAAGTATATTGAAATTGCAATGCAGTTTGAATAATGCGCCGAGCCTCAGTGCATGCCAGACAAATGAATAGATGCAAATATGCGAGCATAAGGTATGCTAATTGAAACATGCCCCTAATCTAACCATCGAAAGCGGATAAATAAAAGGGAGAAAGAGGTAGGGTTGGAATCCATGCACACACACACGCACGTTTATTACAACATTACGCCCTCGCGAAGGAGGGTCCGAATGAATAAGCCAAGCTACACTAAGCTAGGCTAATTATTACAAAACGAATTAATTAACCATACTAGTTAACTAATTATTACAATACAATTGAATAACTAGCTATGCTAAGCTAACTAAAATATTACAAAACGAATTATGCTAATTAGCTACGCTAACTAACTAGTAAAGCGATTTAAACGGCCTCGAGGGATGCATGCATGCTCGGTTGCTTCACCCGAAAATGCCCATGCCTTTGCTCCAACACAAGAACACACTTACCCATCAGGTGCCTTTATTTGCACTCATTTGATCTCTGAAAATTGCACCAACTTTCAGATTGCCATTGCTCCAACACAGGAACACACTTGCACAAAAAATCATGGGTGGCTGGTCGGCCACACAAAGTTGTTGTCGGCCACCTTAATTTGCTAGTCGGCTAGTTTAAGTGGCCGGTCGGCTACTTCAAGTGGCCGATTGGCCACCCCCATTTTTGGACTTCTGCTTTTGCTTCAACAGAGAGCAACAGAGGAAAAACAAAGCATTTTCAAGGAATGTGTGTACTACTACACTCCTTATCATTTCTCAAGCTCAAAGGAGTGTAGCTCTTGGCTCTCAAGCCACCAACCAAGCATTTTCAATGCATGATGGCTAGAGAACCAAGCTCATACAAGGTGAATGAATCCACAAATAAGACTCGAAGGACCACCACCCTATCACGCATGATCAAGGGTGTCGATGACCAAGAAAAATGGCACGTTTCATCACTTTTAGTTTGAAACGTCCCATTTTTCTTGTGTTCAGATTAACATCCGATCCAAACACATGCAATGCGATACAACATGCTTATCATGCTCATGTTTTACTTGGTTCATTTTGTTTACACATTTTACATTACCGATTAGTCCTTTAACCGATTAAGTCCAAAGTGAGAGTCCTCTAACTGGAAAGAGGGCTTAAGCCACAAGTACCTTGAGCATGAAAGAGGCCTCATGCTGTTGGTTAGTTGAAACCCTCAAGAGAGGATTAAAATCATTAGGCATGAGAGCCTCCATTCCACACTCAAGCCAACAAGGGGCTCAAGGCCACTTTCAAAACAAAGTAAAGAGTGAAGAATAGAGGGAGGTTATAGATATTTTCAGTGCTAAAATGGCATGCAAAAAGACACTAAATCATGCAAGCAACACATGCAAGTCATGTTTAGGAGACTAACTCATTAAGCTAGTGAAAACCATTACACTATAGCTTTACAATACATGCCTCAACTGGCCAAATCAGCTCAAAATAGAGTTAAAACACGCCAAAATAGTGGCTAAACACATGCTGAGATTGATGTACAAAAGACTAGAAAAACATGCTCACATGTTAGCTCACAAATAAGACTCGGGACACAACTCTCAAAAGCAATGAAAGAGTGAAATAAATGAGCATGTGACAGAGCTGTATGCACTAAAATTATATGTGAAATGATGCTACAACATGCAAACAATTCAAGCATAACATGTTTTGAGCCTTGAAACAATGAGCTAGTGAAGGCCATTTGCACTACAACTATACAAGACAAGGCCCACATGACCAAAGTAACTCAAAATGGAGTTAAATCATGCCAAATTAGAGGTAAACACATGCTGGAAACAAGCTAAGATAAGCTACAAAAACATGCTACCATGTGATGCTAACTAGGCATGGAAGTGAAACACAAGGGGAGGAGGCTAACCCCCCCATTTTAAGACTTCAAAGCACACTTTTTACGACTTAAATAACTCTGAATTTTAGTGGTTTAAAGGCCCAAAAAGTTTGACTTAAAGGTGGTAAGAAATGGCACAAAAGGCTTCATAAGCCAAAGAGCAAAAAGAGGGAGACAACCCCCTAACCCACCAAGACCTAAACTACCATTTTTAAACCTTAAAAATAGATTTTTTGATAGTTGAACAACCAGGTCAAAACAGTGTAAAAAGATAGCCAAGCAATTGATTAAAACAAAGTCTACAAGGCAAGTCCTTTACCTCTTGAAGGACAACACAAAATCCATCACAATTCTGAGCTTAAACCACCCTTATGAGCTCAAACTAATCCTCCAAGAACCTCAGCTCCAAGATGAAGATGTTTGGTTACGGGTCTTAGTGCAAAAGTTTAGAGAATTCTAACTGTCAAGCACAAAATAAGAAGAGAGAGAGAGAGGATTCTAGAGAGAGAGGGAGAATTTGCTCAAAATTGTCTGACCTCCCAAAATGTGGGAGAGACACCCCCTTATATAAAAAATCAAACCAAAGGCTTGTACTCATCCCTCCATACACGTGTATGGAGATGACATTCAGTGAACAATAGCTGGCACAGCTGGCTAAGAAAATATCTGAAAAAGGAGAAAAATGGCCGTCAGCCACTTTAGGTGGCCGACCGGCCACCTCACCTAGCCGACCGCCCACTTCAAGCGGTCTACAAAGAGGAAAAGTGGCCGACAAGGCCCCTCCTCCTTCCAGGCAAAAGGTACTAAGGTTTGGCCCAAAAACAAGTACAAAACAAAAAGGGTTTAGAGGCTCAAAGACAAGGCGTTCCGTCAAGAACTTCAGGCGCTCAAAACAAGCACAAACAAGCACAATCATCCAGTGCCCAAACGATGACGTCTAAATCTTGAGGTCGGTCAAAAATGGGGTGTCTACATTGCACTGCTTCCAATATTGAAGCGTTAGAACGTCTACGCTTTTAGAAATCATTATAATTTCTCGCCCCTTCGTACGCGTCATTCATTTTATGCGATTTGAAACCGTGTTGTCCCTTCAAATATTTTTTGAATACGTAAGGCTTCTTGGTTGCCTCTGAACATCTCTCTTTCATTTCACGACCTCTGTGACTTCCATCCGCTCCCCATTATCCTCTCTGCTCCTTGTAAGTTTTTCTCTTCTTTATTGCAACTCCCATTTCCTTGTTTGTTTTTAGTTTAGAGTACTTTCTATTCTGACTCGAATGGCAAAACATTTGAAAGCCCTTCTTTCTCCGGATTGTGTTTTCGCTTTTCAATGCCATTTTTCCATTCCTAACGATGTCCATCTGTCACTCGTGGTAGATAGCGTAGTTGACATGGAGACGACCAATGCGAGTATGATCATCTTTCCTCTCCTGTCAATTGCTGAGGGTGGAGTCCATTCCCCCCTTCACCCATTTTTGAGGGCCCTCCTTTGCTACTGGGTCTACTCCCTTCACAGCCTAACGTAAACTTTCACCAAATCATAATGGGAATAGTAGAATTAAACCATCGACTTAGGCTTAATCTTGGAATTCCTACTATTCGGCATTGTTATGCCTTGGCCAGATCCTCGGGCCAGCAAGGATGCTACTTTCTAAGGGCTAAGGACACCGACCACCATTTAGTGACAATGCTTGCCAGCTCTGGCAAGCGTATTGATGATGTCATGGTCGTTGTCCGAGGCAACTGGGAATTTGGCGAGGGCGAAGATCGCCTAGATCCTATGCCTGGACAAAAAGGCGAACTAGGTGGCCATGTAGCCCCATTTTTCCACGCCTTTCTTATACATTCATTCGACTTAAATCTGATGTTCTAATCATTTCAGTTTGTGCAGGTAACGATTTGAAGAAAGTACTTCTTTCGGCCGACGACGTTGTACTTCAATGAGTCGAAATCGCGCAAGAATTTTTTGGCCGTTCCAACCTCCAAAAACAAGGGCGGGCCGCCCATATATTGTTGCGATATGAACCTACATACGCAACGTTTTCAGCTACGAATCACATTCTGATTCCAAAGGGCGAACAATAGCTCACTACACTCATTTTCCCGAACTATAAGGACCTTAGGGAAATTGGTGTTGGAGATTCGGATTTGGAGCAAGGTGACGTCCGTGATCAGGTCGCCGAACCAAACGAGGCTGATTTGGAGGAAGTCGATGCAGCTTTCAACTTGGCTTTTGAGGAGGTTGGCATTAACTCTCCATCCACTTCAGGCCAGGTTGACGCATCATTGGAAGACGATATTTTCACCAATTTAGGAGATCTTCCTAGCACAGATCCTGAAAACATGGACGGGGAGTGACCTGCACAAATGGCCAGAAGAAAGAATGCTAAGAAGATGGCAGCTCGAAGAAGGGTGGAGGCTGCCAGCTCTGAGCCCCCACTACCTGTTCAGACTGATTCTCTTCCTCCAGCTCCGGTTGAGGCAGAATCTTCTCCAACTCTTGTTGAAGAAATGGAGCAAGTTATTGTGGATAAGTCGGCCATTGACCAATCGGACGATCGATTGGCCGAACAGAGAGGGAAAAAGTGCCCCACCGAGGTTGGAGCCAATTATTCTGAAGACTTAGTCAATAAACGGTCATACATAGAAGAATCACAGGATTTGACAGCGCCGTTTATCATCCAACCTAAAATAAAGAACACGCTAGTTTTGGCTAATGCATTGGCTTTGAAGGACCCCTCTGTGGCCCTAAGTGTGGCCACGTAGATATCCTTGCTGGTAGACAAGGCTATGTTCCGTGCAGAGTCGGATGTGGTGTTGATACCGCTAGCTGCTCTGTCTGCGGTATTAGTAAGTACTAGGTTCAGGCAGTTAACTTACGTGTGCTTTGCTTTAGGCGGCGGGCAGGATAGATCGATCACCATCATTATGATGCCGTTGAGCAAATCAGCTTACTTAAAGGCGAAACTGAAACCGAAAAGGGCAAGGCTAAAGAGGCATTGGCCGAACTGGCAGTGGCATCTCACAGAGCCGACTCTGAAGCCAAGAAGGCTCAGAAAGAGTGAGCAAGGGCCAATGCCGAGGAAGAGAAGGCTAAACGCTCAGATCTTCTCAGGATAGCCACCAAGGATTGAGCGAACGTTAGTGAAGAAGTGCTAAAGTTAGCCAATGAAGTGATTGCAAAGTTGGAGGCCGATTTGGAAGAATCAAAGAAGGCGAAAGAAATTGCCGACTCCGAGGTTTCCAAAGCATTCAACACCGGCGAGAACGTTGCCTTGGAGAAACATGTGGAGGAAGTAACTAAATTTGAAAATCGGGGATTCAAACATCGCTGGCTCAAAGCTCTGGTGGCGGCTAATGTGGTATTGGAGCAGCCAATTCCATACGAGCAGCTAGAGGTTGAGCCGCTGGAGTCTGACCTTGAGGAATAAGTAGTTTTTTGTAATTTTGCTTTTTGATTATTATTTTCTTGTATGTAGTTTTTTGTAGATTTTTGTAAGGCAGTTTTCATGCATAAAATGATGACTGATTGTACTCAATTTATTCATGAAAATTGTCTTTTTATCTATTCTCTGTGTGCTAATTTGAGAGTGTAATGCCATTAGGCGATAACTAATTTGAGTTAGTCAAAATAAAACGCAGCTCAATTCGGCTATAATATTGTATGCCAAGTTCAATAGTTTGCCAATTGGGACAAGTTAATGCCGAATAACATATGTCGCAGTGTGTAACCTCTAAATAAAATATATTACCATTCAGCGAAAAGCTAGACGTCTGGCCAAATGAGGTAATGTATTATCATTCGGCTATATCATCAGATGTCGATTATAGTGACACCCTTGACCCTTTGGGCATTTTGTTCCAACACCGAATAACAAGTGTCCCGTACAGGTTGTAACCTTTGAATAAAATATTCAGCTCAAAGCTAAACGTTTGGCCAAAGGAGGTAATGTATTATCATTCGGCTATACCATCAGATGTCGATTATAGTGACGCCCTTGCCCCATTTGGGCATATTGTTCCAACGTCGAATAACATGTGTCCCTTGCAGGTTGTAACCTCTGAATAAAATATTCAGCTCAAAGCTAAACGTCTGGCAAAGTAAGGTAATGTATTATCATTCGGCTATATCATCAGATGCCGATTATAGTGACGCCCTTGCCCCATTTGGGCATGTCATTCCAATGCCGAATAACATGTGTCACATGCAAATTCGGAGTCTTATTGTCTTGGCCAATCGTGATATCCACGAAGGGCGCTCCGAATACGGAAGCTTATTCGTCCCAAACGTTACATCCACGCAGTGCGGTACGAATTCAGAGTTTTATTGTCCTGGCCAATCGTGATATCCACGAAGGACGCTCCGAATTCGGAGGCTTATTCGGCCCAAACGTGACATCCACGGAGGGCACTCTGAATTTGAAGTCTTATATTCATTATTAAACCATTATTAACGAGATTGCGATAAGAAAGGGCACTGCACTGGGAAATTGAAAGATCTGTGCATAACATCAACAAAAATTTGATACAAACTAGCGTGCTGTAGAAGTGGCTTAGTGCTAAAATTTGTGCAAATGTGTGGAATTCCAAGGGCGGGTCAAACTTTTCCCAGCCATGTCTTTGAGTCGATATGCCCTAGTTCCGGCGATTGAATCAACCTGATAAGGGTCGTCCCAGTTGGGCCTAATTTTCCATCTGCCAGATTCTTAGTAGCGGGAAGTACTTTCTTAAGGACCAATTGTCTAAGCGTATAACGACACAACTGCAAGCAAGGGCACGATCTCGGCGTTCTTCAATCAAAGTCAAGTCCATGGCCAACATCATGTCATAACGACCCATGTCAAAAGCCTTGGATTTCATTGTCGGTAGGCCAATCTCTAGGGGAATAATTGTCTGGGTTCCAAAGCACAAAGTGAGCGACATTTCCCCAGTGGACCACCTTGGAGTAGTGCGATGAGCCTACAACACACTAGGTAACTCTTCGACCCATTTACCTTTAGCCTTTTCCAACCTTTTCTTGATGCCGTCCAGGATGGCTTTATTGGAGGCCTCTGCCTGGCCATTGCTTTGTGGATATGCCGGTAAGGAAAAGTAAGGCTGGATACCATAAGTGTTGCATAATTCTCGGTAGACTCCACAATCAAATTGGGTGCTGTTGTCTGAGATGAGTGCTCTTGGTATGCTGAATTGTGTTATAATGTTCTTTCCTACAAAATGCTTAACATCAATATCTCGAATATGTGTTAAGGCCTTTTCTTTAACTGATTTTGTAAAATAATCTATCGCCACAATCAAGAATTGCTTGTTTCCTGGAGCTCGTGGTAGTGGTCCGACAATACCGAGTCCTTATTGAGCGAATGGCCAAGGACTGGTGGTAGAGTTTAATTCCTTGGCTGGCAGATGAGTTAAAGGGGAAGACCACTAGCACTGTTCACATTTCTTGACATAACTCTCAGTATCTATTCCCATGGTCGGCCAATAATATCCTTGTGTTACGGCTCGGTGGGCCAATGAGCGTCCTCCAGAATGGGCACCATAGCTACCTTCATGTATTTTAGTTAAGAGTTCCTCAAGTTTATCTGGGTGAACACATTCCAAGTACGGCCCAGAAAGGGATTTTTTGTAAAGCTTTTCTTGCGGATCCAAGTGGTATCTTAGGGCTTTATTTCGCAGTTTGTGGGATTCCTTCTTTTCAATTGGGAGTTGTTCTGAGGAAAGGAATGCGACGATGGGGTCCATCCAACTTGGTCCTGGTTCAATGACATCAATCTAAACTGGTTCAGAAGAGGTAATGCTTGGCTCATGGATGAATCCTACTTCGATTGTCCATTTGATTTCTGAATTGATGGCAAAGGCTAGGCAAGCAAGGGCATTCGCATGCGTGTTTTCATCCTGGGTTAATTGATTCAATTCGTGGTGGTCGAATTTCGTGAGGAAGGAATTCGCCATTGTCATGTAGGCTGCCATGCGGTCATTTTTAGCTGCATACTTCCTATTCAACAAGTTGATGACTAGTTTCGAGTCACAGAAAACAAACAACCGTCGTGCACCAAGGTGAAGTGTGTTCCGAAGGCCAGTCAGCAATGCTTCGTATTTGGCCTCGTTATTTGATAGATCAAAGCCCAGTTTAACCGCCTGCTCGATTATTGCCCCTTTGGAGGTCATGATTAGTACGCCTACCCCACTGCCACGTTGGTTGGATGACTCGTCACAGTACAACTGCCAAATGTCTCCACAATATATTCTCCAGTTGGGTTTCAGTTACACTTGTTCGGACTTGAAGTCGGCAAGGCATCTCGTGAATTCGGCTACAAAGTCGGCGAGTACTTGTCCATTGATGGCAGTTCTAGGAAAAAATTGGATATCATACTGCTCGAGTTCCAAAGCCCTTTTCGAAATGCGCCTTGATGCTTCTGCGCTACGGAGTGCCGACCAAAGGGAATAGTCCGTTAGTACAACAATAGTATGCCTCTAAAAGTAATGCATTAGTTTTCTGGCAGCCATAATGACAGCAAGGATGAGCTTTTCCATTGGTAGATAACGTGTTTTAGCGTCGGCCATTGCTTTGCTTATATTGTAAACTGGTCGCTGCTCCCCGAGTACCTCCCTTAAAAGTACGGCACTGACTACCTAGTCAGATACCGCCAGATACAAAATGAGAGGATCGCTTGCCGAAGAGGTTGCCAGGACTGGTACTGATCGGAGATAAGTTTTCAAGCCATCTAAGGTGGCCTGGCACTCGGGAGTCCATTCAAAAGCTTTGCCTTGCCAAAGTGTGTGAAAGAATTGGCGACAGGGATCTGTGGAATAGCTGATAAATCTGTTGAGCACGGCAGCCATTCCCATAAGCTTCTGAAGCTCTTTAACCGACTGAGGAGAGCAAAGTTCCAGAATTGCTGTTACCTACCTCGGGTTGGCCTCTATTCCGCGGTGGTTCATAATGTTGCCTAGGGATTTTTTGGATCCAATGTCGAATGTACACTTTGAGGCGTTTAATTTCATTTTGTACTTTCGAAGAATGCCGAATGTATCTGCCAAGTCGGCTAAGTGGGCCTGTTTTTCCTTAGATTTGACCACTATGTCATCGATGTATACTTCCATGGTGCGACCGAGCTCTTCCATGAACATGGCAGTAACCAGTCTCTGGTAAAGTGCCCCCACATTTTTCAATCCAAAAGGCATGACCTTATAGTAATAGGTTCCTCTCCGGGGAGGAATGCAGTCTTTTCTTGATCCTCCGGATGCATGGCAATTTGATGATAGCCTCTGTAGGCATCCAAGAAGCTCATGCGTTGATGATGTGCCATTGCATCTACAAGTTGGTCTATTATGGGGAGGGGAAAACAGTACTTGGGACAAGCTTTGTTTAAATCCATGAAGTCCACACAAACACGCCAAGATCCATTCTTCTTCTTTACAACCACGGTATTGGACAACCATGTAGGATAGGTTACTTCGCGAATTGCCCCGGCCTCCAACAATCGGTCGACCTCTTCAACAAAGGCCGAAACATGCTCCGCGGCTGACCGTTGACTTTTCTAAATGATTTGCTTACATTTTGGATCAGCATTTAAGCGGTGCTGGGCCATAAATGGATCCATCCTAGGATCTCATATGGTGTCCACACAAATACCTCAAGGTTGGCGAGTAACAAGGATACAAGCTCGTGCCTGTCAACTTCGTTCAAGGAAGTGCTGATCATGAAGAACTTGTTAAGACTCCGATCAATCTCAACCCGATCTAGGTCTTCAGTTCCCTTTTCGTTGGGGATCTTCCCAATATCCTCGAGGCTCTCCCGATCCGGTTCTTCAATCAAATTCAATTCCAGTTCCTTTGGTCTCCTCACAACAATAACAAGGTAGCATGCCTGTGCCGATTTCTGAGAACCCCGAATTAGTTCAACGCCATACTCTGTCGGAAAATGAAGTAATTGGTAGTAGGTGCACGGCACAACTTGCATGGTATGCAACCAAGCTCTTCCCATGATGAGATTGTATGGTGAAGGATGTTTGACAACCAGAAATTCTACGTCTACTGATCTAGTGCCTGCCCGAACTGGTAGTGTGATTTTGCCCAAAGGATACTCGGGGTTAGCATTGAAGCCGAATAATGGGTAATCAGCCAGTGACAACTCCGAGTCGGTGAATCTGAGTTTAACAAATGTTTGGTAATACATTATTTTCGAGGTGCTTCCCTGATCAAAGAGAACACGTTCAATGGTAAATCTGTTCACACATAACTCGATGACGAGGGGATCAGTGTGGGGGAGAGTTACCCCAACCAAGTTAGTGTCATCGAAACTAATCCTCCCAGTCTCATGGGGCCGTTTTGCTGGTGTGATTGGCCTATGCAGGCTAGGTTGCAACTGAATTGTCTGTATCTCAACTGACGACGGCAGGCTGTGTATCATGTGAATCACACCAAGTGGAGGTCAATCCAGTCGTAGGGCTACCGTGTTCGGTGGATTATTCTTTCGGACGTGTTGCACCAGTCGGCCGTCTTGTACCAGTTCCTCCAGGTGGTCTTTCAATGCATAACAACTGTTAGTGTCATGACCATTGTCCTTGTGGTACTCACACCGCTTGTCCCTTCTTTTTGTATTGGGAGGTCCCATCATTTTGGGGGGCCATTTAAAGAACGGAAACTGTTGAACTTTCGACAAAATCTTGTTGACCAGCTCTTCTAACTTTGTGTACTTTTTTTTCCCAAGCATCTTGTGCGCCTGCTATCCACCTGATATTGTTCATTTGATCAGTGTGAACACTGATTACTCGATCGGCGCGAGTCACGCCTTTTGTCTCATTTAACCCGATTCCGCAGTTTAGGGCTCCTTGGCACGACACTTATTTGCTGAACAATTCCAGGAGAAGCTGTCTTAACGACTTTTTGTCCCACTTTGACCTATAGGGCATCGTTTTCACTTTACAATATTCTTCGACTTTCTTCATTAATGCCCAAACTGTTTTTGGGGGCTGTCTGGTCAACGAACTGTGGAGGGGACTATCAGGATGTAATCCCATTTTAAAGGCAGTGATGGCTATGGAATCATTGCAGGCATCGTCCACCAGGTTAAAACATTCCCAATAGTGTGCCGAATATTCACGAAGGGTTTCTTATGGTTTAATTTACATTGCCCAGAGAGAGTCGGCTTGCTTTGGCTGGATTTCATTATTGATGAATCTTGCCCTGATGGATTTTTGGAGTTGATGAAAGCTTTTAATCGATGTTGGCCCTAGTTTATAGTACCATCTGATAGCTTGCGTTCCCAGACTACTCGGAAACTTTCGACACATGAGGGCTTCATCGTCAGCATGCAGTGTCATCGCTTATTTATAATGACAAATATGGTCAGTGGGATCTAATTTTCCGTCATACAGAGTGAATGATGGTGCTTTGAACTTCTTGGGTAGCACAACCCTTGCAATTCGTCACACAAAAGGGTCATGTTTGTCTTCTTCGTCCGAATCATCACTTCTCCTCACTCGCTTGTGTCGTATATACGGACTTCCTTCGGATGACCTGGATACATCGACTTGTCCCTTCTTTCTGGGTTCCGGTGATGGTGAGTCAGAATCACTGTCATTATCGTGTTTCCGAAGTCGACGTCATCGATCATCCTTCTTTTTCGAAGGTCAACCCCAGTCATGGCATACGATCTGCTGGGATTTGGCTAGCTCCAAGCCCAACTCCTGGCGCAAGCGCTCGTTCTCATCCATCACATTTTCTAGACGCTATTCATTTTGCTTAGCTTGATCCACGATTGTCTACATTGGCTCTTGCACCGATGTTGAGGGTGAGGTTTGGGCAATTGAGTGATGTCATCTCTTGGAGTAATGTCGTCAGCGACTATCGGAGGATCATCCGTTACGCCAACCATGGATGTGCTTGAGTATTTCCCACAGATGGTGCCAATTGTAGAGAAGTGGTTTAGAAATACTACAGTATCCAGTTAGACGTTCGTGATCCCTTGATTGCTACCTGAAAATGGATGAACACTCTGGTCGGGGATGCCAGAATTAGCACTCCGACGGTCAAGTTAGTACGCTCTTAGGTTTACTTCTATCTAAAGTTATTTTATCTATTCACATACCTTTCTTTGGTTGATAGTCCTCTATTTATACTAATATCTGGTCCCAAGGGTCGGGCTCACTCTTAATCCAACACATGATTGCTTATTCGGTTTTTCAGTTGCATGCCGGTTTCTACTCGGCTCCTTGTATGGCCGATTGGACGGCAGTTTTGAATATTTGGCTTCAAGACCCCTTTGGACAGAGTCGAATCATCTTTGGCCTAATTTGCCTCAAACTTATTTGGCGTTCCTTAGTATATAATTATTCAACCCCCACACTGTGCTACATTTGCATCAGTATTTCCCTTCTTCTTCAAAACTGGACAATCTTTCTTCCAATGCCCTTTGTTGTGCCAATAGGCACGTTCATTATTCTCAAGATCAAATCTATCGATGGAAGCTCCTGTCGACTTTGAACGGGATCTACCTCTAACTATCAAAGCTTCACTAAATGTATCATTGCCGGTCTCTTTATTTTTCTTCCTGTGCTTGTTATTCATTAAGGCATTAGAAACTTCTGGAAAAGCTATATCCTTTTCATAACTTCGCATTCCCACATGCTGAAGTTGTTGGTTCCATCAAATTTCTCTACCTCAAACTTTGCATTGTACACTGTAGTCCTTTGCCTAGAGTTGATTGAAGACTCAGTTGCCTTTGGTACTGAAGCTTCTGCTATCATAACTCATCTAATCTCCACCACAAGCAATAATGTATGCTTAGAAATGCCTAAAACACAACAATTTCTATGCTCCCGAAAGCTTCTTATAAACTTCGGGTTTGAATCTCAAAAAACAAAGTGTGCACTTGCGTCTAGAGCTGTCTGTTTAGCCAAGAATACCCTTTCTCACCATTTCTAGGGGTCAAATTGAAATTTCTTAAATTTCTAGATGCTAAGTTGAAAATTCTAAAAACTTTTGGGTCGAAAGTGAAATTTCAAAGGTTATGGGGCCAAAAGAAAATTTTAGAAATAAATAGGGAAGAAATTTAATTTACCAAAGTTTAAGGGTAAAAATGCAATTTGAAAAAAATCTAGATGCCAAAATGCAAATTTCTAAAACCATTGATGGTGGGGCATAATGCTGACATGTTAGACACATAGGGTGTGTTTGGTTTGTGTTTGTAAAGTAATTTTTGAGATAAAAATGACGAAAACTTGTTTGGTTTGCCTTTTTTCAGAAATAGTTTTGAAAAATTATTTTGGAGAAAGTTTTAAAAAAAGTGATTGATTTAATGTATATGAGATACAGAGTGATTTTGGAAAGTAGGTAACCAAACAAAATCTTGAGATTTTTTTTGAAATTTTTTTTTTTGATTTGATTACTCTTAAAAATTTGTTTGTAGAGAATTTTTTTCAAATTTTTTTTTGATAAACAAACCAAACAAGGCCATAGTGGCAGACAGGGTGCTGCGTTAGCCGTTAACTGATGGTGTTGCGTCACAATGACATCAGGCTAAACCAAACCACTAAAGAAGATGAGTGAAGGGACGTGAGTAGGAGTAGTCCTACGTGCAGAACTTTAGGTGGCGCATGCGGTTGCGTCTGTGGTCCGTTCAACTTAATTTTTGCACTATTGGACTCCTAAAATTGAGACAAACATAAAGATGTATTAAAAAGTTTGGTAGACAAAATTAGTTTCTCAGTAGATTAGGAAAACAGAGCGTCGGAGCTTTGTTTTGCAACCTGGGTCCTCTGATACTAGTTTGCTGTACGCAAAGCCCGGAAACAAACACCAAGAAGACTTCCACAAACAAAACAAACAAGATTTATGTGGTTTGGCAACGTGCCTACGTTCACGAGAGAAAATTTCACTGAACGAATGAAGAAATTAGAAAACAAGATTACAAATGGTGGAGAATGAGGCAACACTCTCAAACTGAACTGACACTCTGATTACTCACTTACTTCCTCTTCACTTGCAATGATTTTGTATGCTACATGCATCTCGATCAGGGCTGGCCTTGACTTTTTGGGAGCCTAAGGCAAACTCAGAAAATGCAACCTCGACTATCATACATATTTTAAAATATATATATTGGTAAAATAGAAACAATCTTCTATTTATTTATTTATTTATTTATTTTTGCGTTCTATAAATTTGTTGCATATGGTAGACATAATCAAAATAATTATTGATGTAAGTCATAATTATTGAGACAAATTTTGAACATTTTCGATTATTAACAATATTAATTTATTCACACTTTTTCTTGACATAGTAAATGAAATTGTAAAATTTGATTAACTTCAACATATAAAAAAAAATAAAAAATTATTTCTCGAGAAGTAATTGTAACTCATATAGTCAAACAATATTTTATAAATAATTCATATTTGGTAACCATCCATTATTTTTTAAATAATTTACCAATTCAATTGTTTATTAAACTCTCATTTTTAAACTACTAATATTATAATGTAGTGCTTAGTTCTCTGAAATAAAATTGAATGCAGTGGAAATCCTTAGTTTCTTTATAAAATTAATAGTCCCTCATAATAGTGAATAATGATTTCATTTGTAATTTTTTTTAATAAATCAAACGTGAAAGTGGACATTATGATGAAATAATTACTCTATTTAACTTTATTTTAATAAACCAAATATAAATTAAAATCGAAATAAATAGGGATTCCCTATTTATACAGAAAATTTGGGAGGCAAAAGGGTACTTTGCCAAGGCATCAACTTGGCCACTTGCTTGCAAGTTAATGCTCCAGCTTCAGCTTCTAGAACCACAAGTTGCCAATTTGTAAAACTTCCATAATCCGAGTCAATTCAATGACTTAACTCAATGAGTTAATATAACACAACTCGACCAAATCTGACCGCAAAACCATATCTTACTATCGGTCAATTTCGAATAGAAAACCGGTCGAAACCTATTGACTACATTTTCAATCCACCATAATCGGGTCGGTTGACGGGTGGATAGGAAAACCAAGTCGGTTTGACCCATGAACAACCCTAGATATTACAAAGGCAATAAGAGAAATAATTTGAGTTTGATAATCAAGAACCAAAAAAAAAAATAATAATAATAATAATAATAATGGAAACAAATTCACAAAATACAGTGAGGAGATGAAAAGTAGTGAATAAATCCTTGCATAGCATTGCTAAGTGGTTTGCTAATAGAGACGCATGATCATGTGCTGCAGGAGAAACGGCTCATAGCAATTACACTCGCGTGGTAGTTTTGGTATGGCTTTTCGTGGTCCTTGCCTTAAACTCAAGCTACACAGCCAATTTTTCTTCAATGCTCACAGTGTCAAGGCTAGAGTCAAGTGTGACAAATGTAGAGTGGGTAAGGAGAAACAATACAAAGGTTGGCTGTGATGCTGATTCGTTTATAGGGGATTACTTGGTGAATAATCTCAAATTCAAAATGGACAATCTCAAGAAAATTCACAGTGAATATGACTATCCTTCTGAACTACAGAGCTCCAACATCACTCCAACATTCCTTGAACTCCCCCATGCCAAAGCTTTTCTCTTAGAAAACTGCAATGGATACATTGCTACTGAGCTTCCCAATAGATTTGGTGGATTTGGATTTGTGAGTATCTTCTGCTTTTTTAATTTTTATTGTTTTGTTTTGTTTTTCTTTTGGATTTGAAACTCCTTAATTGTCTCTATGTTCCTTGAAATTAAGATTCCCTATGCAAAAAAACAAACCAACACAGATTGATCAGTCAGTGGGTAAATCACAAATACACCCCCATGAAATTTGTTTAAAATACAATAAATTTGTCCCTATAATTCTAGAAATTACATTCCGTCTCTTGAAATTTCTAATTTTATAAAAAAATGGTCCTTTTATTAAGAAATCATAAAGTCAATTAACAGTTTGTAATGATGTCAGAAATTTATTTCAATTAATAATTCAAGTAATTTAATCATGGTATAGTAGAGCAGTTACGAATTTTATTTTTTTCAGTTAATTCTGTAAAATAAAAAAAAAAATTCTAATGAGGGGGTACTTGTAATTTTTCAAATCAAATAAGCAATCCATATTTTAAACAAATCTCAACACTACAATAAAAGTAACCTATGGTGACGAAAACTAGTGAAGAAAATAAAATTCGTTACTAAATAAAAAATAATTCGTGAGGAATTTATAAATTTTGTCACATATAATAAAAAAATAAAAATGATAGGAGACAATTTATTTTCGTCAATAAATACTTCATTTTAAGTGAGGAAAAATTAAGTTTCATCGCCAAAAATTTTCCCGCTATTTTTTTTGGGTGGTGCCAAAATTTTGGGACTTTTGGTGAGAAAAAAATTTGTCACTAATTATAAAATTATTTGCGAGGAATATATTTTCGTCACCAAAACGTTTTAATAATTTTGATATCTTTTGGTGAGGAAATAATATTGTCACCATTTTTTGTGGGAAATTTTTGATATATTGAGTGGCAATTAAAAAAAATAGGGTATTAATTTTTTTTACCCATTTTTTGTTTACCATCTCTCTCTCTCTCTCTCTCTCTCTCTCTCTCAAAATAGGAAATTAATTTGTCTTACCTCTTGCTCCTCCACCACCTCGATCGCGGTCGCCGCCACTAGTAACCTTGCCAGTAACCGCCACATCTTCTTCGCTCGGTGATTTGGTACGTGATTTCTCTTTGCTCTTTTTGTGGTGTCTCTTTCTCTTATTCTCAAAGGAAATTGAATAAAAATGGAAGTTGAATAAAAATACAAATGGAAGTTGCATAAAATTAAAAATGGAAGTTCATTCAAGAAACCACTATACACTACAACAAAAGTAACCTATGATGACGAAAAGCAGTGAAGAAAATAAATTTCGTCACTAAATAAGAATAATCCGTGATGAATTATAAACTTTTGTCACATATAATAAAAAAATAAAAATAATAGGTGACGAAATTTATTTTCATCAATAAATACTTCGTTTTAGGTGAAGAAAAATTAAGTTTCGTCACCAAAAATTTTCCCGTTAATTTTTTTGGGTAGCGCCAAAATTTTGTGACTTTTGGTGAGAAAAAAAATTTGTCACTAATTATAAAATTATTTATGAGGAATATATTTTCATCATCAATAATTTTTAATATTTTTGAGATCATTTGGTGAGGAAATAATGTTGTCACTAATTTTGGTGGGAAAATTTTGATGTATTGAGTGGCAATAAAAAAAAAAAAAGGTATTAATTTTCTAACAAATTTTTTGTTTATCATCTCTCTCTCTCTCTCAAAATACACACACGTTACCTCTCTGTCATCGATCTTTGCCCTCACGACTCCACCTTCAACACCTACACTACCGTTGGCCCTTATTGTATACACAGGACTCCATTCTCTGCATCAAACTCGGGTTCTTTTTTCTCTATTTTTTTTTCTTGTATTGCATCAATTTAATTGAGTTGTTTCAAAAATTTTATGGGTTTTCAATCTTCACAATTTTTTTCGTTTATAATCTAGCTTTGTTGTTGATTTGGTAAATATATTAGTGAATAAAACAAATTTCATCACTAAATAAGAATAATCCATGATGAATTATAAATTTTGTCACGTATAATAAAAAAAAAAATAATAGGTGACGAAATTTATTTTCGTCAATAGATACTTCCTTTTAGGTGAGAAAAAAATTACAAAATTTATTTCCATCAATAAATACTTACTTTTAGGTGAGAAAAAAAAAAAGTTTCGTCACCTAAATTTTTCCCACTAATTTTTTTTTATGGTGCCAAAATTTTGAAACTTTTGGTGAGAATTTTTTTTCCTGCAATTAAAAAATTATTAATAAGGAATATACGTCACCAATAATTTAATTTTTTTTGTTAAAAAACTTGATTTTAAATATTTTAAGACCATTTGGTGAGAAATATATTTTCGTCACTAATAATTTTTAATATTTGTAGGACTTTTAGTGAGAAAATTATTTTGACACTAATTTTGAAAGAAGAATTTTGACATATTAAGTGGTAATAAAAAAAATAGTCTATTATTTTTCCCTCCCTTTTTTTTTTTTTGGGATCAGTTTTCCTAGATTATTTTTCCCTCTTTTTTTTATTTTTATTTTTATCAGTTTTCCTAAATTATTTTTCCCTCATTTTTTTTTTCTTTCTTTTGATCAATCTTCGTATAAGTCTCTATCTCTATCTCTATCTGTCTCTCCCTCTCAGAACAGAACACAACAAATCAGTTTTCCTATCAATCTCTATCTCTCCCCCTCTCCCTCTCCCTCTCAAAACACAAGTGCTGTGTGTTCTTCTCCAGCGCCCCTTCAATGTGTTCTTCTCCAGCGTCATCCATGTTCTCCTCCTTCAGTGTCGCCACAGACGTCGTACTCCTTTACTGCTGTGTGTTATCTTCGATCAGGTATGGGTCCTCTTTCTCTCTCCCTCTCTCCCTCTCTTTCACTTAATTTCTCTATTTTTCTATCTCTGTTTTCCCTAATTTTCAAAATTCATGTTTTCCCTAATTTTCAAAATTAATGTTGTATTTTATTCTTTCCAGCAAGGTTTCTCTTCAATAAATTTTGAATGTGTAAATTGTAAACTTGGCCATTCTCAATGTCTTTTCCTTGTTTCTGCTATAAACTTGAGAATGAATGTCCTATTCATTATAATTAACTGTTTGAATTTAGTAAAAACCCTTGACTAAATGTGAATATTTTGTATGATTTGGATTGTTACCTACTGCAAGACTAAAAATGATTTTGTATATTTTGTATGAATTTAGTAAAAGCCCTATTTAAAATGAAAATCTTAAATGCATGGCTAAAAAATCAAGCAAGTTGTATGACATATTAATGGTATAAACAAAGGCTACAATCATTCCCGTAGGGTTTACAAGGTGAGGTTTGGTTTTGGTGTCTTATAAAATAAAAATACCTCAGCCATATATGAAAACATAAGGAAACAAATTACAAAAAATGTATGAAAGCCACATTGATAACATAAAGAGTATTAGGTGAACTTGTTTATACCGTCAACTGATGTAATTGAATAGAGAACTCAATTTTTTCGGAATATGACAACTGAATTTCTGTGAAGTTGAATAACACATGATGACTAGCAAGACATGCTTGGGGCTTGCAGTCATTGTAGGACAATTTTCTGGAGTGCAGAACTCTGTGAGGGTACCATAAAGCAAATTCACCTAGTTGAAGAAGTCCACGGCTGGAAATTGAAAAAGCAAACAGCCCCTGTTCAGTTGATTCAGTTGATTCACGACAGAAGATTACAGCAGTATATGATTTTGTTTTTCTTTCCTTTTTCTTTTTGGTTTAGGGGTGGTTGGGAAAGTACGTCAAGTATTGGCATGTAAAAGATGCACCATGTTCGTATGAGTCCAACACTAACAGTGCACGGACACTCTTCAACATGTGTGCCATAAGCCCTCAATACGTTTGGAACATATAAACTTTTAATATTGGACCTGTGGCCAACACTTATACAATCCTTAATGTGTGCATGTCAGGACAATGTGTGTAGAAGTAAATGCAAAAAGAAAACAAGTTGGTTTTCAAACAACATACATCACAATATAGATAACTAATGTTCAACAAAAGAAAGAAAGAAAAAAAAAAAAAACTGAGGGTTTTAGTAAAAAAGGATTTCTTTAAGGAAGAGGAGGTGAAGAATATGGCTTGTATAAATTATGTACATACATAATAAATGCACATATATCATAATAGAGACATATTTTATAACCTCCTGTATCAACAAATAGTGAACTATTATCAAGAACGACATGTGAAAACATCGATAGGACCATATCATACCAGCCCCTATGCATGTGACATCGATTAATAAATACGGGCATTCACAGCCTCCACATACCAACACTCCAATCCAAGATACCAACACTCCAATTCCAGAAAAACAAAATGGGTGCCCCTAAGGAAACCAATTTGTATAATATATGGCATAGTCTCACACACATACACACAGAGGAAGTGAGCGAAAAATGGAGGGAAAAAGGGTTTATTACTATTGACAGCAAGCCATTCATTAGCATCCTCCCCAGGAGGAAGTCTTACTACTTCTCTCAGGTTTCCACTTCCTAGCATCGCATCAATATGTTGTCTTAGTTGTGCCCCCTGCAATAGGATATAATACAAATAAGATATGGATGTACGAAGTAGTATAGTTGACGACAAGCAGATCAATGTCGAAGCAAATGAAATTACGGTAAATTATATTGAAAACAATTGAAATTATGAATTAGGTTGCTATTTAAAAGTTGGTCTGTGAACTTGATTAGTTGAATTATAGTTGACGACAGGCAGATCAATGAGGATCTTCAATTTGGAACCCCCTCTTGATTGAAGAGTGCATTCAGTTTTGCATATCAGGCTTTGATTGCATATTTCATGTATTGTGGTAGCTGAGAGTAGTTCATTTTCACAACCCTTTGAAATACATTTTTGGAAGCAGTGGGACATGAGATTCTTTGACCGTCCATGAGTAACACTGATCCTTCCTTAGCCGTCTTGTTGACAAGTATGGCTTTAGGTATACCAAATATGAATAAGCATATTCTTGGTGTTTGATATATGATGGTGACTATCAAGTATTTGATTTATGATTGTAATTCTCAATTAAATATGTAGTCGCTTGAGTTTGTTGAGAATAAGAAATGCAAAAATGGTGTAGCAAGCGTGTACTGAAAAGCTTATGTCATGTCAGTTATCATCCCAGTATGACTCATAAATAATTGTAGCACATGCACATGTATGGTGCCTGTCCAATAAGCATAAATTTGGACTTTCTCTCTGTGATAATGTTTATAGGAGGAGAGGCAGGTTATTATCTTAGCATTCACTGTTGGCTTTTACCATTTTTGTGTTACTATTGTTACCATGCTGGTTAGTACAATAAGCCTTACTAGTTTTTGGTGTTTGGTGTTACTCTTGTAAGTATTATGCATCAAGAACACCATAGCCTATTTAAAAGGGATTAAATTAAAATTAGAGGTGGAGCTTTATGCAAATGAATTTATTGAACAACCTATAGCTAGATCCATAAGTGGCTTGCTATGCTAGTGTTGTTGCTCTCTATGAAATTTGTTAACCTTTCTTTTTTATTTTTTATAACTAATATACCGAAGTGCCTCTGGGAAAGAGGTGGGAATCCAAATTGGGTTCAATTTACCACTAAGTTACAAGTCTCATTGGTGAAGAAGACTAGAAGACCTAATAAATAAGAGTATATTCTGTAATTATTATATACTATATGTTGAAAACCTTCCCCACCCCACCCTAATTACTATAAGTCATATTGGCTTGGTTTGACCTGGCTCCTGTTAGTCATTTTCCTTCAGATAAAAATAAAACTACATTTTCATAGCACTTAAAAAAAGAAAAAGAAAAGTAAAAGAAGCATACTCTGTTGGACTTCCATGAAAGAAATGTCAAAAGGTTTTGTGGGCACAAGGGAGGGTGCTATCACTGTGATAGCCCGTTGAGATTTGTATCGATTTTATTTTAATGATCGAAATCGTTTATATCATAAGATTCATCATGTATATCATTCATATAACATATAAAATAAATCGGACATGCATAGCTCATGTTCGGATCATAATTATTTTTTAAAAAAAATTATCAAAACTATACTAAACATTTATTTTTTCAAACATAAATGTAGACATGTTATAAGTTACAAATATCTAATTAACTTGATTTTTTCATGGATGATCTAATTGACAAACTTTACAATATGAATGATTCGAATTATCAAAAAAAAAATTTGAAAAATACTCTCAAGGACATGTAATGTTTGCACAATTAGAGCTCTTGTTATATATCGTTAGAGAGTTGGTTGCAAATGTGGGATTCTAGCTTTAATTGTTGCAGAATTCTTCATTGGAAGCAAAATGTTAGCTCTTGTTATATAATCATTAGAGAGTTGGTGTTTGAGGTTAGGTTTAGGATGGGTTTGCTGAATCATAAATGCATTTCTACAAGCTGGCATGACGAAGAAATTGTATGTACAAAGTCAAAGTATTGTGTTATCATGTCCAAGAAAGCATCAAACATTCTTGACCCAGATAATGGATTTCTTTATCATGAATTGGTTATCTTCTTGTGTCAGATTCTTCATCACGGCCCATTGACCGAGTCTTCAAAACCAAGGGTTAGTATGTTTGGTTTTACTATTATGTCAACTATTTCATGTCTTTGAAATGTACCAGTAATTGGTCTGCTGTGCATGCTATTTATGATATGATAATTTATTGTCAAAGCCCAATGCCCGGTATTATTTGTATTGATTTCTAAAGTCAAACTCATGTTTGTCAACTTGGTCATGGTTTTCCATCTACTCCCAAGTTTTCAAAGGGGTTGCAGTTAAAAGGAAGAAAGAGCATATTCCAAATTGTTTCTATTATTTATTCCATTCTGGCATACGTCGTAGTGCATACAAAGATAAGGCCTTATCACAAGTAGCCAGGGTATCTTATTCTACTACCATTATGCCCTATCAAGGACTATAATTTCAATTAGATAAGATTTTATTGTTGTAGTTGAAGTTAAACCTATGTAGTATGTATTTGAAAACAATTATATTGAAGAATGGCTTCTGAAAATCGCCACAATGGCTAGTTGCCTAAAATAAGGGACTCAATTGAAGGTTGAAGGTGTAAATATTGTTCTTTGTCAAATGGATTTCTCTATAGAATTTCAAATGGCTCTTTTGTATTTCTCCTACAATTGTGTAACGTATAGAGCCGAAAAAATAGAAATAAAACGTGACCTTGTGAGATGACTCACCTCTGCCCTTCCTGATACCGCTTTCATTATGATTATGTAAATGTCAAATTGAGATCAGCTGAGTTTTGGAATATCAGTAAGATTCTAAAAATTCCAAATATTTGACTTTTGTTTCTTGGGATATGTAATACTTTGTCTTTTTTTTTTTTTTTCCCATTTGTGTACTTGTTTTTCTTGCTATTGATCTCAAACCTAGTTAGTTTTTCATTTTTTACCAGCCTTATCCTTCTACTCCAAACTTGTAGTAGAGCTCAATTATGCTTAAAAATGTCATGTGATCATGCCTTCTATGAACCATGAAGTAAAACTGGTATCCTATATGTACCTCAAGAGAAGATTATTGCCAATATGTCGCTATTACTATATCATCTACTGCATGTGATTTCCATTTTCCAATTTAATCCCCCTCCTAAAAATAATAATAATAATAATAATAAAATTGGTCCACCTAAAACTCTTAAGGAATTCATCTTGACTCATTAACTTTGAAAAAAAGTCAATATATTTATAAAATTTATAAATTTATATAATTTTTATACTATATTATATCGTGTACTGATATAGGGTAGAGTGTGAATCTTTTTTCTTTATTTTTATTTTATTTTATTTATTTGGCTAAAATAATTTATTTGCGCCGCTTATGACCCTTAGCTTTGCATCCAAAATCTGTATACTTTGAATTATCTAAAACAGTGAGTAACAGTTCACAGCCCCTTGGCTCCATGAAGGAATTATTCTCTCTTTCAAGGGTTTTCAACTTTTTCTTACAAACCATTCACTGTTATCATCTCCAATCCAACACTTCCCAAACAAAACAGTGGCCCCAGTCCTCTCTCTAATGTGCATTCTAAGTTTTTAGGGGAGTTTGAGTCTATATGTTTGGGATGATAGATTTTGGCTAAAATAGTCAATAAAAATAAAAAAATATTAAAATAATCAATAAGATAAAATATTAAATATTACATATTAATTAATTATTTTTTATCTCACAACTATCAATTTAATGAAAATTGGAATATTACACCCTTAAATTAGCATATGTTGCTTTAACTTCTCTGCACTTCGTATATAGTTGAGTAAAGAGAAAACCAAACAGAATACTAACTGCAATAACATGCCATAAGTACTAAATTATAGTTTGGGGCCATTCATTGGAATTGTCGCATGTGGCTATCAATTCTATTGGCATCGTTCATTTCTTATATGCATAGCTCCTTAAGTACATTATTAAGTTCCTCTGCATAATTTTATCACATTTTGTTTACCGAGTGAAATGTGAGCCAGAATAGTTATTGTTTCCCAATGTATTATTTTTTCAATAACCCAATTTAGTTGATAGATGTGTCAATTCTAGTATTCGGGGCTTATATATATTTTTCACATGCAGTTCAATCATAACATTTTGCATTTGGATATTTGAGTACTTAAATTGACAGCTTTAGAAACTCAATGTGGCATATTGTGGGTTTTCTTTCTGTGTCATGTTATCTGCTTTTTACTCTCAGCTCATTGCTTTATTGGTTAAATTTTCTCTGAATTATGATATTTGTCTTCTTATTGATGGTTATTTTGCAGTGGTTTATGTTTTGGTTATGAATACTTCTTCTGTTTACGCTAAATTGCTTGGCTATTTTCTCACGTGATTTATCTGTGGTTGTAATTTATATAACTCAGTAAAATCATTGGACTTGAACTTTTTTTTAATTAAAAAATATATATATATTTTTCTATATAAAATTTGTCCTATTCACCTAACTTTAATTAACTCGGCATAGTCAGAGATGGACAAGAGTTGGATTGCATTAGGTAGAACAGTTGATGAAAGGATAAGTCGGGCATATAATGATGGGGTAATATCATTTCTTCATTTTGCAATGGCGGTTATCGATCGAGATGGTAAATTTTTGTGCCCTTGTCGAAAGTGTGTGAATGTCGTTCGTCAAAATTTTCAAATTGTTCAAATTCGTTTGCTGCAACATGGGATTATTCCAACTTACACTATCTGGCACGTGCATGGGGAACCCCATGAATCAAATGAGTCTTATCATCATGATATACCCGTTGAGGGCAATGAGGCTTTGGGAGGTATTGATGCCTTAGTGGAAGATCGAATAAGAGGGGAATCAACTAATACAACTCAAGAGGAGGAGGTTCGCACTTTTGATAAATTATTGAATGATGCCAAACGTGAGGTGTACCCAGGTTGCACAAATTACACTTTGTTAAAATTTGTCATTGAGATACTTAATATGAAGGTAACAAACCATTGGAGTAATAAGTCAGCTGACATGATGCTAGAGTTTTTAACAAAACTTTTATCGAAGGATAATTTGGTTCCAAAGTCAACTTATGAAGCTAAAAAAATACTACGTCAATTGGGTTTGTTATACGAGCTCATTGATGCTTGTGTAAACGATTGTGTGCTCTTTTGGAAGGGGAATGCAACACTAGATAAATGTCCAAATTGTAAGGCTTCCAGATAAAGACAAATCATGGTAGAGGTAAGAAGATCTCTCGTAAAGTTCTTCGATACTTCCCGTTAATACCGAGATTGAAAAGGTTGTACATGTTGAGGAAGAGAGCTGAGGATATGAAATGGTTCAAGGAAAAACGTCTAAATGACGGTGTATTGAGGCATCCTGCAGATAGTGATGAATGGAAGGAATTCGATACACAACATCCTGAATTTGCCTTGGAGCCTCGGAATGTGAGGCTAGGGTTGGCTACTGATGGTTTCAACCCTTTCAGAAATATGAATAACTCATATAGTTTGTGGCCTGTCGTACTCATTCTGTACAACTTGCCACCGTGGTTGGCTATGAAGGACCCATTTTTCATGCTATCATTACTTATTCCTGGTGAATCACAACTAGGAATTGATATTGATGTCTACATGATACCTTTAGTGAAAGAATTGAATGAATTAAGGAAAAATGATACATTAACCTATGATGCCTTGACTGGTGAGACTTTCTGCATGCGTGCAGCTTTGCTGTGGATGATACATGATTGGCCCGCATTTGGTGACATATCTGGATGGAGAACAAAGGGTCATTACTCTTGTTACACTTGCAATGATGAGCCATATTTTGAATCTCTAAGAAGTAAGACTGCGTACAGTAACCATCGATGCTACTTGCCTGATGACCATCCAGAAAGGCAAAAGAGTAGAGCATATAATGGCAAGCATGAAAAATGGAAGAGATCTTTGGTGATACCAATAGAAAAGATTGAAAAACAATTAGGCAATGTGACGGGTGTCACATATGGAAAACATCCAAGCAACAGGAAAAGACCTCGTCAGAACCCAAATTGGACAAAGGTAAGCATCTTGTATGAGCTACCGTATTGGAAGAAAAGGAGGCTTCGACAGAACATTGATGCCATGCATGTGGAGAAGAACTTTAGTGAAAATGTTTTTGGAACGATGTTGGGAATTGATGCGAAGAACAAGGATACAGATAAGGCACGAATGGATTTAGAAGATATGAATATAAGGAAAGATTTGTGGCTGACAAAAAATCTCGATGGATCATATGTGAAGCCTCGAGCCAGCTTCTCACTGACCCCTAAAGAGAGAGAGCGTTTCTTTGAATTCTTGAAATCAGTCAAGTATCCAGATGGGTACACGAAAAACATATCGAGATCAATGAATGCAAAAAATGGTAGGTTAACAGGATTGAAAAGCCACGACTGCCATGTAATTATATAACGGATTCTTCCTATTGGGATGCGTGGTTACGTAGATAAAGAGATCAGTACAACACTTTTTGAGTTAGGTAGCTTCTTCCAAGATCTATGCTCAAGGACACTGAAACGAAGTGAAACGGAGAAATTAGAGGAACTTACAGTACTCATACTATGTAAGTTTGAAAAGATCTTTCCTCCAGCCTTCTTCGATGTGATGGTTCATTTGGCCATTCACTTGCCACGTGAGACTATTCTCGGAGGACCTGTGCAATATCGGTGGATGTACCCGATTGAAAGGTAATTTCTAAAATGGTACTTTCAAATGAAAGGTATAGATTATGTTATGTGCCTAACCATACTCCTAATTGGTTATCTCTTCAAGGTTTCTTGGAGCTTTGAAAAAGTTTGTCACCAATCGAGCTCGATCAGAAGGTTCTATTGCAGAGGCTTACATTGTCAAGGAGTGCATTACTTTTTGCTCAATGTATCTTGAAGGGATTGAAACCGCGCGTAATCGAGATGCACGAAATGAAGATTATGGAGTCCGTCATGAAGGTTTAATAATATTCACCGAAACTGCTCGTCCTGTTGGCCAAATCAGAAAGCATGTTGTGATGTCACAGGAACTTTGTAATATTGCTCATTGGTTCTTATTATGCAATAGCCCTGAGATAGAGAAGTTTCTTCAGTACATGTTTCTTATAATTATATATATTTTAACAATTTTCATGTTATTAGTCATTAATAATAGTAGTATTTCACTCATTAACCAAAACTATTTGAGTAAGGAACACAAGAATTTGTTACAAATTCCCACTGGACAAGATATAACTCAAATACAACAGAAGGAATTTCTGAAGTGGTTCAAAGAATATGTAAGTCATTTTTAATATTCAGAATTGCCCAAACACTATTAGGCTTGTATAAAATACAAACATTACTAGCATAATTCAAGTGTTGCACATTGCATGTGGATGTAGATAAATAGATTGAGAGTTGATGAGGCACTAGAAGCAACTGAAGAATTGTGGTCATTGGCGAATGGTCCTAATTTGCTAGTGAAAGAGTACTCAGGTTGTATAATCAATGGTGTAAGATTCCATACAAAGGAATTAGACAATCGTCGTAAGAGTCAAAACAGTGGTGTGCTTACCAAAGGGGACTACAAGGGAGAGATGCACGAATTCTACGGCCACTTGTGCAATATTTGGAAATTTGAGTGCATGTGTCAAAATAAAGTTGTTTTGTTTCAATGTGAATGGTACAACACCGGTAACACTGGTAGAAGTAGAACAGTACGAGATGACACATATTCCACAAGCATCGATGCCACAAGCCGATGGTATCAATCTGACCCTTTTATCTTGCCTAGTCAAGCTAAACTAGTGTTCTACCTGAATGACACGAAATGGGGGCAACCTTGGCAAGTCGTGCAACAGGTCCAACATAGAGGTGTGTTTGATGTGCCAGAGGTTGGTGATGGAGAACCACCAGATCAACCAGAATTGAATGATGCATTCCAACAAGAAAACATTAACTCAGTTGTCCCGATCAACATTGAAGATATTATTCGATTTCATAGGGATGATATTGAAGCTGAGGTTATTCCAAATAAAACAAAGAGAGATGGTAGAGATAACGAAGAAGATGAAGAACTTGGCATACTTGATGATGATATGGATTATGATATGTAGTTTTTGTTTTTTTAAGATTTCTATATGGACATATGTTTTTAATGCATTACATGGTTATGCTATATTTTGTTGCGCCTCTTCAAGTAAAATTATGCTTTATATTTTATGTTTTATATCAATTTATGCTTTTTAGTTACCAAAATGGCCAAAGGGGAGAAACAATGGATCAAACCAGGTTTTCTAGCGAGACAGAAGTGAACAAAGTACGAAATGGAAATATATAAGACAATCAAGAAGAATAATAAGAAAATGGATGCTCTACAAATGAAGCGTATAGAAGCTTCTTTGATGGGTTCTACTCAGCCCAATCGTGTTAATCAGAAGGGAAAGAACATTAGGGTAGATGATGAAGACTACATACCGTCAGATCATGAGGATGACACTGATGTTGAGTCCTTTGAAAGTGTTGACGATGAGGTACTATATGTATGGCCATTCATTTTTTTTATTATTATGTCACCGATAGCTATATATTTGTTAATGATGCTTTGTTAATACTATCTTTATATTTCCGTATACTCTATTAGATGAATAAGTCATAAAATAAAACTAGAAAATATACATCCTACATACAACAATATGCATACCAAAACAAATCGTAGGAGTAAGTTAGCTGGAACACAAATGTATAATGAAATAAGACATCATTTGACCATGTTGGAAACACCAGTACTAGGATTAGCGCATGTGTGTAGCCTGGCCCTCATAATATCAGTAATACACACGCCAAACTGATTGATCACCAACTTCACCACAGCATGAACTGTAATGACCCCAAAAGTCATCCTTATTTAATTAGGGGTTAATGTGTTTTAATTCAACTATATCTATCGGAATTAAAGAATTATCTGTTGAGTTATGGTGACCTTTATTGTATCGGCTTGAAATTTTTTTTCCCTCCGCTCGAGCGTGGGCTCAATTTTGACATTCTTAATAGTGTATTTGGAATGTTCTTACCTTATTTTGGGGTATTGTTTGAGGTGGTGGTATGATGGTAAAGTAAGATTGGACCAACGGATATAATTCGGATAGTTAATCTACGATCAACCGTCATTCATTTGTCCTTTTATTTTTTCACACTTTGAATTTGGATGTGAGGTTAGAACCATTGGAAATCTTATCTTTGGGGCTTCAATTTGACCACAAGAATGACCTAAAACGGAGTCCGGATGAGAGAGTTATACCCGTTTGAAGTTTTCACATCTGTGCTGGAAGCAAATCCGCACGTGCGGGGAATAGCGGCGCACGTGCGGGATTGTGCTGGACAGCAGCTCAAAAACGTGATTTTTGGACCATTTCTTACATTTTCTTTTCCCCTCTTCTTCTCCCCTCCTCCATGTCCGAAACCCAACCTCCCCAAACCTTGATTTCCTCTACTTTGATCAACAATCCACCATGGTTCTTGCATCAAGGATGGAGAACAAGAAAGGATCAACATTTTTAACCAATTGGAACTTGGATTTGCATAGGATTCTCATTAAAGCTTCGTCCCTTTGCTTGTGGCTTGAGGTAGGGTCCTAGTTCTCCTTCATGCTTTCATTGATAGATAGATTTGTGATACTTTGGAGTATATAAATGTAAAACCCATATTTGTTTTTGAACATCTAGTGTAGTGTTTATTATGAGAATTGCGGTTTTAGAATTGGAGATGTTGGAAGTTAAATTGGTGGGTTAAAATGAGGGATGGTGAATCCTAGATGTATAATTATTGGGAAAATTGGAATAAAAAGTAATGGGTTAATAAGTTTGAATTTTTCTTGAAATTTCAATATTTTCTTGAAACCCTAGGTTGATTAATGATGATAACCAATGAATTGGCCCAAATTGAAAGTAGAGAAATGAAATTGAGGTATTGAATTATATGTGTTCAAGTTTAATTGGAACTTGGAAATGTTTGAAAATTATGTTTAAAATTTGTGAATGAACTATGTTATGAACATTGTAATTCATGTTGTAATGTGAAGGGAAAATTGGGAAAATAATCTATTAATGATATGGATGATATGAACTCGATTTTGGAATGTTGAAATGGAATTCAAGGATTTATTTTGAATTATGTTAAATTACAAATGGTGTTGATGAACTAAGTGATATTGACTTTGTTGGATTATGTTGTGTTGACTCATAGTGAATTGAATGGTGTTGTACTATGATGAATTATGTTTGAATTACGTGAATTGTGTAGGGTCAGCTACAGGGGCGGATCAAGCACCTGAACACTGTGAGTAGTAGTACAGAAATGTACATCTTATTTATCGTTGATAATTATTGTCACTAACACTCTGTTCTTTGTAAGTTTTATCAACGTTTATGACAAGTGGAAATCAATATGAATTTCTATGAATATGGAAAGATTTGCGTACGTCGGTATGACTTTGGAACCCTTTTGTTCTGTCAATAACAAGTATTAAACCTCTGTTATTTATCAGTGTATTATGTACTTCTTAAGAATAAATGGAGCTTATGTTCATCCATGAATAATGATACCTGTATGAGTCCAAGATTATTTTGTTGTGTTACGTATGGACTCGAGGTCGTTTAGAATCTACGATATGAAAACAAAGGTTTAACATCATTATGTAACCCACGTTAGAATGTGAACTGTTCTGTCCTTGCTAAGCATGCTCTATGTTCTGATATGTTACGTTTTGACTTAATGAACAGTTGACCATAAATGTAAAGTATTCATGACATCCGTAACACACGGCCCTTACCCGGGGGTAATAATACCATGGTTTAAGTAGTTAATTTACAAGTTTATGTACGTTATAAGTTTAAGTATGTTACAGATTTAAGCATGTTACAAGTATAGGTATGTTACAAGTTTACGTATGTTCTAAGTTCAAGTATGGTACAAGTTCAACTATGTTATAAGTTTACGCATGGTACAAGTTCATGTATGTTACAAATTCAAGTATGTTACGAATATGACTTTTGATTTCTGCTTATGATTTAAGTATAAAAAAAATGTGTATGATTTGATTCCGTTTATGATATGACATGATATGTACGGTTTGGTCTGGAAAACCTATTAATTTCTAGTATGGAGCAAAGTGCTATACGGAACTAAGTGCTGCAGTGCGAGTTACCTCTAGAATCTGTATGAGCCACCTCTTGAGTCCATACATATGTGACAATTATGAGGCTGAAAGCCATTCCATGAACGTTTTGACGCTTATGGCCATCTATATAAGTTGTTATGAAATAAAACAAAGTGCTACACGGAACTAAGTGCTACAATGTGAGTCACCTCTAGAATCCGTGTGAGACACCTCTTGGGTTCATACATGCATGTTTCAAGGGCTCAATGCCAAACTATGTTCAAGGGCTTTTATGCCATATGTTTCAAGGGCTTTCATGCCATATGCTTCAAGGGCTTTTATGCCACATGTTTCAAGGGCTTTAATGCCACATGCTTCAAGAGCCTTGTGCCGCCATGTTTCAAGGGCTTATAGCCACCATGTTTATGTTGCACGATTGAACCTAAGGCCGTTATGTACTTAGCACAGAATCAGACTAACTATGTGAACTTTACATCTTTATATGCATTACTATGTGTTATGTTTCAAGTTAAACATCGTTTTATTTATGTATTACTATTCATTGAGCCCGGCTCACTCTCTGTTATGTCTGTTTCTGTAGGTCACCAATCAGGTGGTCAGTCCTATCCATGACGCCGCTTTCTTTTGTCAACCTTCGTGTGTCCAAGCACTATACACAACCATTGATTTTGTTAAACTGATAAGATGTTGGCTTGCTTTTTGAATGTCTATCTAAGATTGATGCATATAGCTTTCATGTTTTTGTATATGCCCAATGATAGGGCTGGGTCTGTAAATATGTATGTATATAACCGATGTTCATGTGTATGTTTTAATTTTATTTGTCTGTTAAAAGTTTGTGATCCTGGCATGATAGTAGTAGCTCGATGAAGTTTGTTTCCATTGTCAAATTTTGATATTTAGTGCTTCCGTTCAGGCCTCATATATATATATAAAACAGGTTAAGTGTCCATTTCTGAAGTGGTCATGCCCAAACTTCTAGGGGCGGGTTTGGAGCGTGACAAGTGGTATCAGAGCAGGAGTTGCTATCTCACACACGACTCCATTGAGCTTTAGGATGTCTAGAAAAGACTTAGGCATCATGCATGACATCCTTAGTGTATATGAAAGGAATTGATAGCAACGATAATGGTATATGTCATGACGCTAACCGCAATGGTTATTATTCATGTCTGTTATACATTTCTTGTATATATTGTGATTGATTGCTATGCAGAACATGGTAAGACCTGTAGATGGGATTAAATCAATAAAGTCGCACAGAGGAAGAGTGGTGAGGGTACGAAGCCTCACTGGTTGGTAAGACGATTCTTATGTAAAGATTAAATAAAATGTTTATTGTCGGTTGTTAGTCATTTGTGAGAAATGTCGGCGATATAATAAGGCTTTTTAGTATTTCTTTACGTGAATTGGTGAATTGATTAAACTCTAAGCATGGGATATTTCTAAGAACAAAGGAAATGCTATGTGTGATACTCTAACTTTAAGCTAGGGTTATGTTTTCCTCACCATTATCATGTTTAAATCTGTGATTTTGAGAAAGTACAGCATTTGGGTAGTATGATAAAATGTGTTTGCGTACGAATTGAAATTGTATTGAGTACGATTAGCTATAAGGAGAAGTTATGCATATAATGACCTCTCTTAGTGAGTGTAATTTGTTTATGGAAACCTGTACGCTAAACTTTGAACTTTGAAATCTGAAATCCCACTCTACCATTTGTAATCTATTTTGTTATATGTAAATTGTAATCTGTATTCAATATTTCTCTACGTGATATGTATAAGGAAACAAAAGGCTAAGGTTTATGAAATTGTAGTGTTTTGACTTGGCTAATGGGAAGTACAAACATGTTGAGTTCGGGAAACATGAAATGATGAAAGACATTAGAATTATGGTAGCTGACAATTCCTGAAATTATTATGATTAAAATATCTAATGATTGATAACGAGTATGGAATTGGTGATCAAGAGTTAGAATGTTGAAATTGCTACCTGGAATGTTAATAAATACAAGTATCATGATTTGTGATCACATAATGTTCGGTAGAATTTTATGGAAGTTTAATGATATAGGGAAATTGTGTTTCTTTTGTGGACTGCCATTTGACTGAAGGACATAATTTTGTTGTGATGTGTTTTTATTCTGAACCTAACGTATTGTTATCATAAACCCACCATTATTGATTAAGGATGAAATATTTGTATGAGACTTAATTTAAGGCTTGTTCCTTTATTATGATACGGAGAAGAGTGTTTATTAGAAAAAAAAAAAAAAACAACAACAACAACAATAACAACAACAACTTATGTGATTTGTGTTATTCAAAGAGGTCATACCCTCAATTCAATTCAGTACGTCCGACATAGATGAATAATGTGTGTTCTCTAGTGAATTGACCATGGACCTAAGTGAGTAATACCTTTGTAAAAGATACTTTTGTGTAAATGATTTTGGAAACGGCTATGTCAGACGGTGTGCAATGGAATTTATATTTTGGTTACGAAATGTTCTATATGGTGAGTCTTTTCTGAAAGGATAAAATATACTATGAACTTCCGACATGTTTATGATATGATAAGCTTGCTGAATAATTTCCCCAAAATGACTAAATACGCTACGAAACTCCGAATGTTCAAGATATGACAAGTTTTATGAAAGAGATATTTTCCTATGCATGAATGAGTTCTTCATTTGATAATTGATTGTGGCATGCTTGATGAAGGCTCTATGTTGAGCTTCAAGTTATTCTGTCTTATCTGTTATAAGTTGGATCGGAGATTGTTCTGTCAAAGTTTAAATAAGTTTAATGCTATTGGGAATTATTCCATCATCTGATATCTTTGCAAGGTCTGATAAGTTTCTAAGTAACATCTCCGAACAACGTATTGTATATAATTATGGAGGGTTTAAAGACCTTTATGTATTACGTATGTTTGGAAAATGTTTTTGTCCATGATAGGAACATTTTATTAAATATGGAACAAGAATATAATACCTTTATGGTAAATGTATTGTGTGCTTAATGTCATGATGTTGATTTTGAGATCTTCTAAACCAGTTTGGATTTCAAATGCTTATTACCTTACAGCAATTTGGGAAGTATGATCATTAAGGCTTGATCTGTATTTGATTTTATGAACATGTAATTCCTTGATATGAGATTTAAGTTGGTATTTGGAGTCTGTTAGAGATTTGATTTCAACTGATAAGTCTAATTCAGATAATGCGCAAAGAGCCATGAAGTCGTTGATTTAGAACATGATTGTTATTATGGGTCTAATTGTTGTAAAAAGCATATACCATGAAACATGATTAGGTCGTGAATGTTTCATAACCTTTGAGGAAGTACGAAATCGAGGTTATTTGTGACCTTAAAAGTTTGAATTATGTTTGATAACTTATGAGTCGTATGCAAACGAATACTTGAAATGAATTCATTTCTGAATACCCATAAGTTGTTATATTATGTGAAAGATATGATTTGTGAAGTAATAAATTAAAATGTACAAGGTTATGAATAATGAGACAATGCTTTGATGTTAGTAAGTATTATTATCAATTGGGTTACCAAGTAGTTAGTAGAGATAAATTACTTGTGATTTTGGGAGCAAATTCCATCAGAATTGACTGTATAGGATTGTGAATGGCAAAATGATTGAGAAATGTTATATGTCCAGGACGAAATTAGACTTGTGACAAGGTGAATCAAGTTTGGAGGACCAAACTTCTTAAGGTGGGGAGAATGTAATGACCCCAAAAGTCATCCCTATTTAATTAGGGGTTAATGTGTTTTAATTCAACTACATCTATCGGAATTAAAGAATTATCTGCTGAGTTATGGTGACCTTTATTGTATCGGCTTGAAATTTTTTTTCCCTCCGCTCGAGCGTGGGCTCATTTTTGACATTCTTAATAGTGTATTTGGAATGTTCTTACCTTATTTTGGGGTATTGTTTGAGGTGGTGGTATGATGGTAAAGTAAGATTGAACCAACGAATATAATTCGGATAGTTAATCTACGATCAACCGTCATTCATTTGCCCTTTTCATTTTCCACACTTTGAATTTGGATGTGAGGTTAGAACCATTGGAAATCTTATCTTTGGGGCTTCAATTTGACCACAAGAATGACCTAAAACGGAGTCCGGATGAGAGAGTTATACCCGTTTGAAGTTTTCACATCTGTGCTGGAAGCAAATCCGCACGTACGGGGAATAGCGGCGCATGTGCGGGATTGTGCGGGACAGCAGCTCAAAAACGTGATTTTTGGATCATTTCTTACATTTTCTTTTCCCCTCTTCTTCTCCCCTCCTCCATGTCCGAAACCCTAGCTCCCCAAACCTTGATTTCCTCTACTTTGATCAACAATCCACCATGGTTCTTGCATCAAGGATGGAGAACAAGAAATGATCAACATTTTAACCGATTGGAACTTGGATTTGCGTAGGATTCTCATTAAAGCTTCGTCCCTTTGCTTGTGTCTTGAGGTAGGGTCCTAGTTCTCCTTCATGCTTTCATTGATAGATAGATTTGTGATACTTTGGAGTATATAAATGTAAAACCCATATTTGTTTTTGAACATCTAGTGTAGTGTATATTATGAGAATTGCGGTTTTAGAATTGGAGATGTTGGAAGTGAAATTGGCGGGTTAAAATGAGCGATGGTGAATCCTAGATGTATAATTATTGGGAAAATTGGAATAAAAAGTAATGGGTTAATAAGTTTGAATTTTTCTTGAAATTTCAATATTTTCTTGAAACCCTAGGTTGATTAATGATGATAACCAATGAATTGGCCCAAATTGAAAGTAGAGAAACGAAATTGAGGTATTGAATTATATGTGTTCAAGTTTAATTGGAACTTGGAAATCTTTGAAAATTATGTTTAAAATTTGCGAATGAACTATGTTATGAACATTGTAATTCATGTTGTAATGTGAAGGAAAAATTGGGAAAATATTCTATTAATGATATGGATGATATGAACTCAGCTTTGGAATGTTGAAATGGAATTCAAGGATTTATTTTGAATTTTGTTAAATTACAAATGGTGTTGATGAACTAAGTGATATTGACTTTGTTGGATTATGTTGTGTTGACTCATAGTGAATTGAATGGTGTTGTACTATGATGAATTATGTTTGAATTACGTGAATTGTGTAGGGTCAGCTACAGCGGCGGATCAAGCACCTGAACACTGTGAGTAGTAGTACAGAAATGTACATCTTATTTATCGTTGATAATTATTGTCAGTAACACTATGTTCTTTGTAAGTGTTATCAACGTTTATGACAAGTGGAAATCAATATGAATTTTTATGAATATGGAAAGATTTGCGTACGTCGGTATGACTTTGGAACCCTTTTGTTCTGTCAATAACAAGTATTAAACCTCTGTTATTTATCAGTGTATTATGTACTTCTTAAGGATAAATGGAGCTTATGTTCATCCATGAATAATGATACCTGTATGAGTTTAAGATTATTTTGTTGTGTTACGTACGGACTCGAGGTCGTTTAGAATCTACGATATGAAAACAAAGGTTTAACATCATTATGTAACCCACGTTAGAATGTAAACTGTTCTGTCCTTGCTAAGCATGCTCTATATTCTGATATGTTACGTTTTGACTTAATGAACAGTTGACCATAAATGTAAAGTATTCATGACATCCGTAACACACGGCCCTTACCCAGAGGTAATAATACCATGGTTTAAGTAGTTAAGTTACAAGTTTATGTACGTTATAAGTTTAAGTATGTTACAGATTTAAGCATGTTACAAGTATAGGTATGTTACAAGTTTACGTATGTTCTAAGTTCAAGTATGGTACAAGTTCAAGTATGTTATAAGTTTACGCATGGTACAAGTTCATGTATGTTACAAATTCAAGTATGTTACGAATATGACTTTTGATTTCTGCTTATGATTTAAGTATAAAAAAAATGTGTATGATTTGATTCCGTTTATGATATGACATGATATGTACGGCTTGGTCTGGAAAACCTATTAATTTCTAGTATGGAGCAAAGTGCTATACGGAACTAAGTGCTGCAGTGCGAGTTACCTCTAGAATCTGTATGAGCCACCTCTTGAGTCCATACATATGTGACAATTATGAGGCTGAAAGCCATTCCATGAAAGTTATGACGCTTATGGCCATCTATATAAGTTGTTATGAAATGAAACAAAGTGCTACACGGAACTAAGTGCTACAATGTGAGTCACCTCTAGAATCCGTGTGAGACACCTCTTGGGTTCATACAGGCATGTTTCAAGGGCTTAATGCCAAACTATGTTCAAGGGCTTTCATGCCACATGTTTCAAGGGCTTTATGCCATATGTTTCAAGGGCTTTCATGCCATATGCTTCAAGGGCTTTTATGCCACATGTTTCAAGGGCTTTAATGCCACATGCTTCAAGAGCCTTGTGCCGCCATGTTTCAAGGGCTTATAGCCACCATGTTTATGTTGCAAGATTGAACCTAAGGCCGTTATGTACTTAGCACAGAATCAGACTAACTATGTGAACTTTACATCTTTATATGCATTACTATGTGTTATGTTTCAAGTTAAGCATCGTTTTATTTATGTATTACTATTCACTGAGCCCAGCTCACTCTCTGTTATGTCTGTTTCTGTAGGTCACCAATCAAGTGGTCAGTCCTATCCATGACGCCGCTTTCTTTTGTCAACCTTCGTGCGTGCAGGCACTATACACAACCATTGATTTTGTTAAACTGATAAGATTTTGGCTTGCTTTTTGAATGTCTATCTAAGATTGATGCATATAGCTTTCATGTTTTTGTATATGCCCAATGATAGGGCTGGGTCTGTATATATGTATGTATATAACCGATGTTCATGTGTATGTTTTAATTTTATTTGTCTGTTAAAAGTTTGTGATCCTGGCATGATAGTAGTAGCTCGATGGAGTTTGTTTCCATTGTCAAATTTTGATATTTAGTGCTTCCGTTCAGGCCTCATATATATATATAAAACAGGTTAAGTGTCCGTTTCTGAAGTGGTCATGCCCAAACTTCTAGGGGCGGGTTTGGAGCGTGACATGAACTACCTGCCAGAGGGATTCAGCAAGTCTAGGACTGTTGCTGGAACTGGCGCAAGATGCAGCCTAGTCCACTTGACAACCTCCATAACATTAACTTCAGTGTTCAAACTAGGACTATCCAATAGGGAATTCCCCGGAAAATGGCCCCTAGCTGTAGCCAGATTCTCTAGGTTGCCTCCTGGTTGCCTCTCCCACAAACTATTTATATGCTCACAGATACTCAACCCACTTTCCATAAGAAGAGGCCAGATTGACAACTTGCAAAGCACACAATTAGGAAAAACTAGTTAAAGATATTAGAACTACTGGTAGCTCACAACCACTCAACCGCTCAACCACTCAACTTGCCTACAGGTTTTTGAGTGACAACACCCTTTACTTTACCATTTTAAAAATATTCAAAGAAACCACTTGTCAGGACCGGTCTTAGGAAGAAAAGGAGTAGACTGGATCAGATTACAAATATCAACAGTGGCCTTTATGGGTTTCCGTATACATATCTTTACTTATCCATTTTTATGTATTTATTGTTTATGCTTTCGTATTATGTTTTTTAGGGCTTACCAATGCCACCAAAATGATTGGCGTAGTCATCTCTTCAACCTTCACAGGAGGCAATTGTTATTCCAAATGGGGATTTACATGACAATGTGGATACCCAACACTCACAGCCACTTGATGTCGATATTGAGGCACCGAGGGAGGCAGCCCCCAATCTAGTGTCGCTAAGATACTGAATTTTACTAAGCTAAAGAAATTCTCTATTTTAATATAATTCTATGGTGCAAAAAATTTCCAGCAATTTGTTTCATAGGGATTGATTTTTTATTTTTTATTTTAGTTTTGGTCTCACTTTTAATTTTTTGCCATATAACACACAACGTTAACATCTCTATTGGAGATGCTCTTAGTTTTCAAGCATTCCTAGTTCTTTGAACAAAAACATTGAAGTAGGAGAAATTATTGGGTATAGAAAAGGGTATAACAAGACATCGTTATGTGATAGTACTTGTCACCAATCATTAATTGCCACCTTTCATACTATTAGACAAACCATTAATGTAAATGGGATAAGCGATAAGCCCTATCCTGTAAACCAAACTCAATCAAAGAAGGCACCACGTGACAATACTTTGGTACCCAATAATTGCATGTGAGAAAAATCAAAGAATTGACTTGGTAGATGAAACTCTCTCTTACCCTGCGTGATACATAGATTTGAGTATTACGACTAAGCTAAGTAGTTGCTTCTTTCTCTATTTGGTTCCTACAAATTTGAAAAAACAACAAAAACAAAAATAAAAACAAAAATAGAAAAAATAACAGTGGTAGAGGATTGAGAGCAACAGATTATGGCTAGGAGTGATAGAAGTCCTTCCGGACGTTCTGGAAACTCAAAGCAGGTTGTGATAAAGATGTGGCATCCGATCCATTGCCATTGTTGTTGCCATTGCAGGTTATGTTTAATGAAACAGACAGTTATCTACTTCTGCTGAAAGTGCAAGAATTTATTGAACTAGGGGAAAATAAAAAAATAAAAACACTTCATATTTGCTTCAAGTGTTGTTATGGGGAGGCTGACATTTTGAAGTTTCTGTTTTCTCACACAAACAAAAGCGTTATGTGGTTTCATGTTAAACATGATTTAATCAGAATTATGTCAATAAAAGGAACATGATTTAATCAGAATTTGTGGGTAAAGGCTAGTGGTGATGAAGTGTTTTTTTTTTTTTTTTAAAGGATTTTCTTTGTTTTGGTAGCTGAGAATATGTGAGAAAGAGGGGAAATAGGAAAGAAAATAAAATGTTTTCCTTTTGTGCCATCATGCTACTGCGGTTTCTAAGATAGTGAAAACCTTTTCAATAGTTTCCATTGTGCTTAATTGGGTGAAAATATCTGTCTGCCTCTTTCTATGAAGTTGTGGAATTGGTTATTGAAGAATCTGAGGACCAAAATTTTGATTTCATTTCTTTGCTCATATCGAATTTTTTTCAGGAGAAATTGTTGGGCTTTTTACGTGAATTGCTTGTTGGGTTGCTTCGTTTGTGATGAGGATTTACCGGGTGGTGATGACTTAATGCACTTGAGGATTTTGCTAATTGAAGAACTGGACCTCGAGATTTTCCGGAATTTAATCTTTAATTGTTGCCTTGCCTTTGTTGTACAACACTGTAATACATTTTTCCAAGTTGTAGTTTTTGTTTAAATGCTTAAATTTAGAACACTATTGCGATATGCTCAAATTTCATATTTGCTGTGTTGGATCCCAGATGGGAGTAGGCCTGTAAAATCTGGGTTATGTGAAATCTTAGGTTAAATTGTGTAGCCAAGCTTGCGATATTGGTTTAACAGCATAAAGGTCCTCACTGGGGTAATCACAGCCAACCTTGAGCCCAAAAAATTATGCAATTTGTGGGTAAAGAACACTTCATCACCACTGATGGAAGCACCCAAGGTACTAAATTGTGGTGAGAGTAGCTGAACTACTGACCAAAACAGAGAAGGAGACTAGTGCTCTATAGGTGAAACAGAGAAGGAGACTAGTGAATAGAAAGCAATAGCAGTACGGAAAAGAATCAGCAGCTGCAGCAATTGCAGAACAAAACAGCAGCTGTATGCAGCAGCTGTATAGGAAAGACTGAACAAAAACAAAGAGTAGGGAAGAAATTGGCAGTAACAGAGAAGAACGAAAAAGATACAAATGTAAGAAAGAGTGAAGAAACAAGAAAATGGAATAGCAAATTTAACTGTGAAAAAGAGAAAACAACTTGAGAAATGAAAAGCATCAACTTCAGAGTAGGGAAGAAAGCTACAGCTATACCTGTGTGGCTGCTGCTAGTGCTGTTTGTGCAGGGCTTTTCTTGGGTTTATTTTCTAGTTTTGCTTGCTTTTTCTCTCTCGAGGGTTGTGCAAGTGTATTTTGTATTGTTTTTGCCTAGTCTATTGAATGTTCATAGCCATTTTTTCCTCATGTGGCAAATGAATATTCTTTTGTGTGGTTTATTTTAGGATGATTCTCTTTATAGTTTATTTAGTTTAGTTTATCTGTTGGTTTTGTTTCTCTTTTATAGCTCTAGTTTTTTTTGTTTGGTGTTGTAAGGCCTGGGGAATGCCCCTCATATATCTCTATATGTTATCATTTTATTTTATGACTTACTAAAAAAAAAAGTTACTTATATTGCTTTTATGATTTCGCTTTAATTAATTGTTAACCAGTCAATGTTATGTCTTTAAAACAGTGCCTAATAGACACCCTCGTGGCTTGACACGCAGGTTGAAGGTTCAAACAATGGTTCAAAAAGATGGAAAGCTCAAAGTTCCCATACCATAGGAGTATTGTGCGCCAGTGGGGGATCATGCCTCTCAATTAGTCTCCAAAATTGGTGTTGAGGTCCGAACACACTTGCTAGACTTTAGTATTCGCAGGTGGAAACATGTCAACAAAGAAGTTACGGCACCTATGTTTTAGCGTCTAACGGTAAAAGTTTTACATAATTGATTGAATTAATGTAATATAATTAATTATGACTTACAAGATTTGTGGCTATTCTAAGGATCAATTTGACATGGAAGGTGACTCCACAAATGTTAGCAAAGCGGTGGCAACAAAGTGTGGACGGAGCATGAGCAGCCACACCTACAGACTATGAAAAAAGTACCGGAACCTTAAAAGTGCTAAGGGAGAGGAGTGTGCTAGAAGCCACCCACCACCTAAATGTGACCTCGAGAAATGGAAAAACTTGATTGACAAGAAGTGGAATGATACCAATTGGCTGGTAAACTTTTCTTATGTTTATTTATTGTTGACAATTACCTGGTCTTCCTAATGTATATATTTTTCTATTGGAACTTGCTCCTTGTAGAAGCAATCAAATGCTAACATTAACAATAGAAATCAATTAAAGACGAAGCATAGGTGTTGGTCAAAATCTCTCCCAGTTAGGGTACACGAGGTGGTGGGCCTTCTTTAATTTTTTTTCCGTTTTTTTTTTAAAGATGATTCTACTACCTTCATTCTTATTTAACTTCTAGTTGAACAAAAAAAATCAGACAATTGCAAATGAGGGCCAGTTGCCAGAGTTGCCATGTGTTTACAAATCTACACACTTTAATGATGTCACAAAGCAGTGGATTTCTCCGGAGTGCGAAGAAAATTATGAATGTATATTTACCTTTTGTATTAGGATGATTGCAATTTTAATTGTATCTTTATTCATTTTTTCTATTTTTTTTTTAAATGATTGGATAATATGATAAAGATCTAAGCTGAACATTGCTCCCAACCTGGTGTGATTCCAATTACTCTGAAGGAGCTATCTGTGAAGGTGCTAAAGCCAAGGTCGGGATATGTTAAAGGACTCGGGTTGAGGCGTTCCTTCTTTGTCAGGACTACTGGTGCTTCGACTGACAGTGACTATGTGAGGCGTCTAGAGAAGGAAATACAAGAGCAAAAGGAGGAAATTCAGTCACAAAAAGAGGAAATTCAGTCACATAAAGAGGAAATTACAACACAGAAACATGAAATTCAAGTCCAAAAAGAGGAAATTCAAGCACAAAATAAAGAGATAGGGAAGATGAATGGGTCGATTGATGAGCATTTTGAGGTCACATCAAGCATCATGGAGTTTCTTAAAAAGCAAGGTTTCAAAGGACAATTTAGAGGATGAGGTATCCCATGAACTCGTACATCGCCTTTTCGGTAAGTCTCGCTCGTATTATCATTTTATTTTTCTCATGTTGATTAGTATATACTAGTTAAAGTACAACAGTTTGACTACTTATTAACTAAGATTTAACAAGTTTGAAGATGTATTTAATGAAAATAGATTCATTATCAAAATTCTTAGTTAGCATGACTCTGGTTAAAATACACACTAACCAAAGTAGAGACAAAACTAAGTCAGATAATTGCTTGCTGTAAGTGTGCTTGTATCTGTGGATGTTGGTATCTGTATAGCCTAAGTCACAAGTATCTGTATGCTCTGTTGTTGGTATATGTATGCTTTGATGTTTGCTCTGCTATTGGTATCTGTATAATCTACTGTTTGCTCTGCTATTGGTATCTGTATGCTTTATTGTTTGCTCTACTGTTGGTATCTGTATGCTCTGCTGTTTTGTATCATTCTGCTTTGCTGGTTGTATCTGTATGCTGTGTGAGTGGATAGATCTGCTGGGCTGCTGGTCTGGGTAATTTTGCTTCAGTTTTGCTTCAGTTTTGGATGTAAATCTAATTGTAGGCCTGGTGATGTATATTTTCTATATATCTTTGTTGGGATGGGTAGCTTGCTGTCTGCGTTTGATCCTGTTGTCTGTTGTGTTTTTTGTGTTCTTGTTGGTCCCTCACCAACAGTTTCGTTTTGTTGTTGTGCATCATCCCCCTCTTCACCTGTCCTTTCTTGTCCTCTTTATTGATGTATTTTATACTTCTTGTAAGGTTCTTTCATCAATAAAGTTTTTGTTGATCAAAAAAAAAAATTCTTTAAAAAAAAAAAAAAAAATTGAAGCAGTCAATGTTAAAACAAAATAATACGTATAGTAGTGTGTACTATTTGCTAAATTTGGAAGGGAGCTGTTTTTAGGTTTTGTGCGTGACCTTTTAATGTTAATGTTAAAAATAATAAGCTTATTATCTACATCCGTTTTGGTCATTGCTGTCACAACTCACCAAGCTAGTGGTCTAGTTATCCATTTTTTTGCAGTGTAGGTTGTTGCTCTCTATCTCTCTCTCTTCAATTTTTTTTTTTTTAAATCCCACTTGTGCAGCAGCCACAATATTTGTTCCTTCCCATTCTCATTGGCTGCATGCCCTGGTTTCTTACCATGAGATGTTGTAGTGTTATAACTGGTTCGGTTCTTGTCCGTGGGTCACACCCAATTTTTGATCCAAGCATAATTCTGGGGATACAGAGAATTGCTATGTTAAGGTGATCATTGCAAAGCCCATGGGTGGGAATGAGCATGGTATTCATCTTTTTAGTTAATCTCTGTTAATTTCTATTTAGATAACTTCAAGCTTGTGATCTTGAGAACAGTTCTGTATATTTGTTAAGTTTTTGATATTTGGCTTTAAGTTTATAATAAAACTGTGCTATTATAATAAACTTTATATATATACATTCTATGTTAATGTTTTCCTTGTTTATTTTCTTTGTAGATTGGTTTTGATGACGTCCGAAAGCATACTTGCAAATAAAGATCAACGGTTGAATTTTTTTTCCTAAACTGATGCTTAGTTGTAGTTGCAAATTAAGATTAAGTGTTAATTTTTTTTGGTGGACTCCACGTTAGTTCATTTTGGGATTTGCTTGGATGGTTTTTTTGTGATACTTAATGGATTATTATTAAAGTTGTTTGATGGATATATTTTTGATTTATAATATAAATTGTTTAGTGAATTTTTTTGTGGAGTGATGTATAATAGCTAGTGGATTTCTTAGTACAATTAAAAGGCTATTGGGATACGAGCAGGGATATTTGTGAAATACTAATTGAAATTGAATATAAAATATGGAAGAAGTTTAGTAACGAATTTGTTTCGTCATTTGTACATGTTATTATGACAAAGTGATTATTCGTCACTAATAAACTTTTTTTGTGACAAAATTTACTGCAGTTTATATATGAAAGTTTTTATTTATTTTGTTGTTTGGTGATTAAAAATTTCGTCACATATATATACTAGGGATAACCCGTGCCTGAAGGCACGATCAATAGTTTTTTTGGTACCACACGGGTTACGGAATTCAATTGTAATAAATCAATTTAAAATGATATATCACTCTAATTTAATACTTCACAAATAAGAAGTTGAAATTGTTTCTACATAGTAAACTGGCAAAAACATTCATAAATTTCAAATAACAAACTTCAAAATTACAGTCCAAATAATAAATTTTATATTACAATGTAGCATAAGCAAATAATAGAATCTAAAAATATTTGCTAAAATTCAAGTCCAAACAACAAATTTTAGAATTCAATCCACGCTAAAATGACCCATGTATAGCAAACCTTCAATAAAAAGATGTTACTGAATTAGTATCATAACTGATAACCTTTTCAGTTTATCAAATTTCAATACCTTCAAGAAAATGTGAACAAATATTTTGGTACAAAAGAGTAATCATTCTAACTAAAAATAATAATAATTAACCATCCGAACAACCCAAGGTTTCCAATACGGATCAGCCACCTACAACAAAATCACTCGCTTAAATTCACTTTAAAAAACCAATAGCTATGAGAAATCACATTAAAATACATATGAGAAATCAACAAAATGATTATTTAAAAGCAACTCTAATTTGACAACAAAATGAACTCATTGCAGTAATAAAAATAATTTGAAGAACAATAACAAATGCATGAATAGCTTAATATAATATTATTGAATCAGATGATTTTACGGTTTCAATTTGAACAATACCAAAAAAACTCAACAAACCCATGTTTAAGAGTTATAATTGCATATTTCACAATTTTTTGCAATGAAAGGACCTTTTCAGAACTGTAAAATGGCCAAAAACAAAAGCATGATAGGCTAACTAAACATGCAAGAATGGGGAATAAAAGAGAGATATAACATGAAGTGGCTTATGGAGGTCCCAAAACATGAAAGACCCTAAACAAAACATGAAGAATGGACCAAAACAAGGACCTTTTCAGAACTGTAAAATGGCCAAAAACAAAAGCATGATAGGCTAACTAAACATGCAAGAATGGGGAATAAAAGAGAGATATAACATGAAGTGGCTTATGGAGGTCCCAAAACATGAAAGACCCTAAACAAAACATGAAGAATGGACCAAAACAAGGACCTTTTCAGAACTGTAAAATGGCCAAAAACAAAAGCATGATAGGCTAACTAAACATGCAAGAATGGGGAATAAAAGAGAGATATAACATGAAGTGGCTTATGGAGGTCCCAAAACATGAAAGACCCTAAACAAAACATGAAGAATGGACCAAAACAAGGACCTTTTCAGAACTGTAAAATGGCCAAAAACAAAAGCATGATAGGCTAACTAAACATGCAAGAATGGGGAATAAAAGAGAGATATAACATGAAGTGGCTTATGGAGGTCCCAAAACATGAAAGACCCTAAACAAAACATGAAGAATGGACCAAAACAAGGACCTTTTCAGAACTGTAAAATGGCCAAAAACAAAAGCATGATAGGCTAACTAAACATGCAAGAATGGGGAATAAAAGAGAGATATAACATGAAGTGGCTTATGGAGGTCCCAAAACATGAAAGACCCTAAACAAAACATGAAGAATGGACCAAAACAAGGACCTTTTCAGAACTGTAAAATGGCCAAAAACAAAAGCATGATAGGCTAACTAAACATGCAAGAATGGGGAATAAAAGAGAGATATAACATGAAGTGGCTTATGGAGGTCCCAAAACATGAAAGACCCTAAACAAAACATGAAGAATGGACCAAAACAAGGACCTTTTCAGAACTGTAAAATGGCCAAAAACAAAAGCATGATAGGCTAACTAAACATGCAAGAATGGGGAATAAAAGAGAGATATAACATGAAGTGGCTTATGGAGGTCCCAAAACATGAAAGACCCTAAACAAAACATGAAGAATGGACCAAAACAAGGACCTTTTCAGAACTGTAAAATGGCCAAAAACAAAAGCATGATAGGCTAACTAAACATGCAAGAATGGGGAATAAAAGAGAGATATAACATGAAGTGGCTTATGGAGGTCCCAAAACATGAAAGACCCTAAACAAAACATGAAGAATGGACCAAAACAAGGACCTTTTCAGAACTGTAAAATGGCCAAAAACAAAAGCATGATAGGCTAACTAAACATGCAAGAATGGGGAATAAAAGAGAGATATAACATGAAGTGGCTTATGGAGGTCCCAAAACATGAAAGACCCTAAACAAAACATGAAGAATGGACCAAAACAAGGACCTTTTCAGAACTGTAAAATGGCCAAAAACAAAAGCATGATAGGCTAACTAAACATGCAAGAATGGGGAATAAAAGAGAGATATAACATGAAGTGGCTTATGGAGGTCCCAAAACATGAAAGACCCTAAACAAAACATGAAGAATGGACCAAAACAAGGACCTTTTCAGAACTGTAAAATGGCCAAAAACAAAAGCATGATAGGCTAACTAAACATGCAAGAATGGGGAATAAAAGAGAGATATAACATGAAGTGGCTTATGGAGGTCCCAAAACATGAAAGACCCTAAACAAAACATGAAGAATGGACCAAAACAAGGACCTTTTCAGAACTGTAAAATGGCCAAAAACAAAAGCATGATAGGCTAACTAAACATGCAAGAATGGGGAATAAAAGAGAGATATAACATGAAGTGGCTTATGGAGGTCCCAAAACATGAAAGACCCTAAACAAAACATGAAGAATGGACCAAAACAAGGACCTTTTCAGAACTGTAAAATGGCCAAAAACAAAAGCATGATAGGCTAACTAAACATGCAAGAATGGGGAATAAAAGAGAGATATAACATGAAGTGGCTTATGGAGGTCCCAAAACATGAAAGACCCTAAACAAAACATGAAGAATGGACCAAAACAAGGACCTTTTCAGAACTGTAAAATGGCCAAAAACAAAAGCATGATAGGCTAACTAAACATGCAAGAATGGGGAATAAAAGAGAGATATAACATGAAGTGGCTTATGGAGGTCCCAAAACATGAAAGACCCTAAACAAAACATGAAGAATGGACCAAAACAAGGACCTTTTCAGAACTGTAAAATGGCCAAAAACAAAAGCATGATAGGCTAACTAAACATGCAAGAATGGGGAATAAAAGAGAGATATAACATGAAGTGGCTTATGGAGGTCCCAAAACATGAAAGACCCTAAACAAAACATGAAGAATGGACCAAAACAAGGACCTTTTCAGAACTGTAAAATGGCCAAAAACAAAAGCATGATAGGCTAACTAAACATGCAAGAATGGGGAATAAAAGAGAGATATAACATGAAGTGGCTTATGGAGGTCCCAAAACATGAAAGACCCTAAACAAAACATGAAGAATGGACCAAAACAAGGACCTTTTCAGAACTGTAAAATGGCCAAAAACAAAAGCATGATAGGCTAACTAAACATGCAAGAATGGGGAATAAAAGAGAGATATAACATGAAGTGGCTTATGGAGGTCCCAAAACATGAAAGACCCTAAACAAAACATGAAGAATGGACCAAAACAAGGACCTTTTCAGAACTGTAAAATGGCCAAAAACAAAAGCATGATAGGCTAACTAAACATGCAAGAATGGGGAATAAAAGAGAGATATAACATGAAGTGGCTTATGGAGGTCCCAAAACATGAAAGACCCTAAACAAAACATGAAGAATGGACCAAAACAAGGACCTTTTCAGAACTGTAAAATGGCCAAAAACAAAAGCATGATAGGCTAACTAAACATGCAAGAATGGGGAATAAAAGAGAGATATAACATGAAGTGGCTTATGGAGGTCCCAAAACATGAAAGACCCTAAACAAAACATGAAGAATGGACCAAAACAAGGACCTTTTCAGAACTGTAAAATGGCCAAAAACAAAAGCATGATAGGCTAACTAAACATGCAAGAATGGGGAATAAAAGAGAGATATAACATGAAGTGGCTTATGGAGGTCCCAAAACATGAAAGACCCTAAACAAAACATGAAGAATGGACCAAAACAAGGACCTTTTCAGAACTGTAAAATGGCCAAAAACAAAAGCATGATAGGCTAACTAAACATGCAAGAATGGGGAATAAAAGAGAGATATAACATGAAGTGGCTTATGGAGGTCCCAAAACATGAAAGACCCTAAACAAAACATGAAGAATGGACCAAAACAAGGACCTTTTCAGAACTGTAAAATGGCCAAAAACAAAAGCATGATAGGCTAACTAAACATGCAAGAATGGGGAATAAAAGAGAGATATAACATGAAGTGGCTTATGGAGGTCCCAAAACATGAAAGACCCTAAACAAAACATGAAGAATGGACCAAAACAAGGACCTTTTCAGAACTGTAAAATGGCCAAAAACAAAAGCATGATAGGCTAACTAAACATGCAAGAATGGGGAATAAAAGAGAGATATAACATGAAGTGGCTTATGGAGGTCCCAAAACATGAAAGACCCTAAACAAAACATGAAGAATGGACCAAAACAAGGACCTTTTCAGAACTGTAAAATGGCCAAAAACAAAAGCATGATAGGCTAACTAAACATGCAAGAATGGGGAATAAAAGAGAGATATAACATGAAGTGGCTTATGGAGGTCCCAAAACATGAAAGACCCTAAACAAAACATGAAGAATGGACCAAAACAAGGACCTTTTCAGAACTGTAAAATGGCCAAAAACAAAAGCATGATAGGCTAACTAAACATGCAAGAATGGGGAATAAAAGAGAGATATAACATGAAGTGGCTTATGGAGGTCCCAAAACATGAAAGACCCTAAACAAAACATGAAGAATGGACCAAAACAAGGACCTTTTCAGAACTGTAAAATGGCCAAAAACAAAAGCATGATAGGCTAACTAAACATGCAAGAATGGGGAATAAAAGAGAGATATAACATGAAGTGGCTTATGGAGGTCCCAAAACATGAAAGACCCTAAACAAAACATGAAGAATGGACCAAAACAAGGACCTTTTCAGAACTGTAAAATGGCCAAAAACAAAAGCATGATAGGCTAACTAAACATGCAAGAATGGGGAATAAAAGAGAGATATAACATGAAGTGGCTTATGGAGGTCCCAAAACATGAAAGACCCTAAACAAAACATGAAGAATGGACCAAAACAAGGACCTTTTCAGAACTGTAAAATGGCCAAAAACAAAAGCATGATAGGCTAACTAAACATGCAAGAATGGGGAATAAAAGAGAGATATAACATGAAGTGGCTTATGGAGGTCCCAAAACATGAAAGACCCTAAACAAAACATGAAGAATGGACCAAAACAAGGACCTTTTCAGAACTGTAAAATGGCCAAAAACAAAAGCATGATAGGCTAACTAAACATGCAAGAATGGGGAATAAAAGAGAGATATAACATGAAGTGGCTTATGGAGGTCCCAAAACATGAAAGACCCTAAACAAAACATGAAGAATGGACCAAAACAAGGACCTTTTCAGAACTGTAAAATGGCCAAAAACAAAAGCATGATAGGCTAACTAAACATGCAAGAATGGGGAATAAAAGAGAGATATAACATGAAGTGGCTTATGGAGGTCCCAAAACATGAAAGACCCTAAACAAAACATGAAGAATGGACCAAAACAAGGACCTTTTCAGAACTGTAAAATGGCCAAAAACAAAAGCATGATAGGCTAACTAAACATGCAAGAATGGGGAATAAAAGAGAGATATAACATGAAGTGGCTTATGGAGGTCCCAAAACATGAAAGACCCTAAACAAAACATGAAGAATGGACCAAAACAAGGACCTTTTCAGAACTGTAAAATGGCCAAAAACAAAAGCATGATAGGCTAACTAAACATGCAAGAATGGGGAATAAAAGAGAGATATAACATGAAGTGGCTTATGGAGGTCCCAAAACATGAAAGACCCTAAACAAAACATGAAGAATGGACCAAAACAAGGACCTTTTCAGAACTGTAAAATGGCCAAAAACAAAAGCATGATAGGCTAACTAAACATGCAAGAATGGGGAATAAAAGAGAGATATAACATGAAGTGGCTTATGGAGGTCCCAAAACATGAAAGACCCTAAACAAAACATGAAGAATGGACCAAAACAAGGACCTTTTCAGAACTGTAAAATGGCCAAAAACAAAAGCATGATAGGCTAACTAAACATGCAAGAATGGGGAATAAAAGAGAGATATAACATGAAGTGGCTTATGGAGGTCCCAAAACATGAAAGACCCTAAACAAAACATGAAGAATGGACCAAAACAAGGACCTTTTCAGAACTGTAAAATGGCCAAAAACAAAAGCATGATAGGCTAACTAAACATGCAAGAATGGGGAATAAAAGAGAGATATAACATGAAGTGGCTTATGGAGGTCCCAAAACATGAAAGACCCTAAACAAAACATGAAGAATGGACCAAAACAAGGACCTTTTCAGAACTGTAAAATGGCCAAAAACAAAAGCATGATAGGCTAACTAAACATGCAAGAATGGGGAATAAAAGAGAGATATAACATGAAGTGGCTTATGGAGGTCCCAAAACATGAAAGACCCTAAACAAAACATGAAGAATGGACCAAAACAAGGACCTTTTCAGAACTGTAAAATGGCCAAAAACAAAAGCATGATAGGCTAACTAAACATGCAAGAATGGGGAATAAAAGAGAGATATAACATGAAGTGGCTTATGGAGGTCCCAAAACATGAAAGACCCTAAACAAAACATGAAGAATGGACCAAAACAAGGACCTTTTCAGAACTGTAAAATGGCCAAAAACAAAAGCATGATAGGCTAACTAAACATGCAAGAATGGGGAATAAAAGAGAGATATAACATGAAGTGGCTTATGGAGGTCCCAAAACATGAAAGACCCTAAACAAAACATGAAGAATGGACCAAAACAAGGACCTTTTCAGAACTGTAAAATGGCCAAAAACAAAAGCATGATAGGCTAACTAAACATGCAAGAATGGGGAATAAAAGAGAGATATAACATGAAGTGGCTTATGGAGGTCCCAAAACATGAAAGACCCTAAACAAAACATGAAGAATGGACCAAAACAAGGACCTTTTCAGAACTGTAAAATGGCCAAAAACAAAAGCATGATAGGCTAACTAAACATGCAAGAATGGGGAATAAAAGAGAGATATAACATGAAGTGGCTTATGGAGGTCCCAAAACATGAAAGACCCTAAACAAAACATGAAGAATGGACCAAAACAAGGACCTTTTCAGAACTGTAAAATGGCCAAAAACAAAAGCATGATAGGCTAACTAAACATGCAAGAATGGGGAATAAAAGAGAGATATAACATGAAGTGGCTTATGGAGGTCCCAAAACATGAAAGACCCTAAACAAAACATGAAGAATGGACCAAAACAAGGACCTTTTCAGAACTGTAAAATGGCCAAAAACAAAAGCATGATAGGCTAACTAAACATGCAAGAATGGGGAATAAAAGAGAGATATAACATGAAGTGGCTTATGGAGGTCCCAAAACATGAAAGACCCTAAACAAAACATGAAGAATGGACCAAAACAAGGACCTTTTCAGAACTGTAAAATGGCCAAAAACAAAAGCATGATAGGCTAACTAAACATGCAAGAATGGGGAATAAAAGAGAGATATAACATGAAGTGGCTTATGGAGGTCCCAAAACATGAAAGACCCTAAACAAAACATGAAGAATGGACCAAAACAAGGACCTTTTCAGAACTGTAAAATGGCCAAAAACAAAAGCATGATAGGCTAACTAAACATGCAAGAATGGGGAATAAAAGAGAGATATAACATGAAGTGGCTTATGGAGGTCCCAAAACATGAAAGACCCTAAACAAAACATGAAGAATGGACCAAAACAAGGACCTTTTCAGAACTGTAAAATGGCCAAAAACAAAAGCATGATAGGCTAACTAAACATGCAAGAATGGGGAATAAAAGAGAGATATAACATGAAGTGGCTTATGGAGGTCCCAAAACATGAAAGACCCTAAACAAAACATGAAGAATGGACCAAAACAAGGACCTTTTCAGAACTGTAAAATGGCCAAAAACAAAAGCATGATAGGCTAACTAAACATGCAAGAATGGGGAATAAAAGAGAGATATAACATGAAGTGGCTTATGGAGGTCCCAAAACATGAAAGACCCTAAACAAAACATGAAGAATGGACCAAAACAAGGACCTTTTCAGAACTGTAAAATGGCCAAAAACAAAAGCATGATAGGCTAACTAAACATGCAAGAATGGGGAATAAAAGAGAGATATAACATGAAGTGGCTTATGGAGGTCCCAAAACATGAAAGACCCTAAACAAAACATGAAGAATGGACCAAAACAAGGACCTTTTCAGAACTGTAAAATGGCCAAAAACAAAAGCATGATAGGCTAACTAAACATGCAAGAATGGGGAATAAAAGAGAGATATAACATGAAGTGGCTTATGGAGGTCCCAAAACATGAAAGACCCTAAACAAAACATGAAGAATGGACCAAAACAAGGACCTTTTCAGAACTGTAAAATGGCCAAAAACAAAAGCATGATAGGCTAACTAAACATGCAAGAATGGGGAATAAAAGAGAGATATAACATGAAGTGGCTTATGGAGGTCCCAAAACATGAAAGACCCTAAACAAAACATGAAGAATGGACCAAAACAAGGACCTTTTCAGAACTGTAAAATGGCCAAAAACAAAAGCATGATAGGCTAACTAAACATGCAAGAATGGGGAATAAAAGAGGAATATAAAGGTAGGTATAACATGGAAGCCCCAAATGGTGTTGAGCCCTTCTTCAATGTGGGGCATAGCAATGTATTTGCACAGATATATGCATGTCTCGATCCTCGTGCCACCAATCACGCATACCGAGGCATGATGGCCGAGGAGTCGAAATGCACAACTCAATATAGGATGAATGCACATGAAACTACAGCTAAAACCTAACTCCATCATGGATAATCCGGAGTGTCGGTGACCGGGGAATTGGGACACATTCCGTCACTCGGAGTACGAAATGTACCTCGTTTCCCGTGCCCAGGCTAACTCCTATTCCGGACACGATGCAATACGCATGATATGCGTGAAATGCAACTAAAATATAATCCTAACATACAGAATGCTACAAAAATGAGATGCCTCGAAATGCGTGCACGCGGGCACGCGAACCGAGGCAATGATATGTGTCTCGAAATATGTGCACGTGGGCACGCAAACCGAGGCAATGATATGTGTCTCGAAATACGTTCACGCGGGCACGCAAACCGAGGCAATGATATGTGTCTCGAAATACGTGCACGCGGGCACGCTAACCGAGGCAATGATAGAATGCAATGAAATGACATGGAAATGACAAATGGGCTTATACCCACATGAGTGAGCCTCAGCCACACTCACATCGGATGCCGGCGGATAAAATGAAGTGCCTCGAAATGCGTGCAGACGGGCATGTAAACCGAGGCAATGATAAAATGCAATGAAATGACATGGAAACGACAAATGGGCTTATACCCACATGAGTGAGCCTCAGCCACACTCACATCGGATGCCGGCGGATAGAAATGAAGTGCCTCAAAATGCGTGCACACGGGCACGCAAACCGAGGTAATGATAAAATGCAATGAAATGACATGGAAATGACAATTGGGCTTATACCAACATGAGTGAGCCTCAGCCATACTCACATAGGATGCCGGCGGATAAAAATGAGGTGCCTCAAAATGCGTGCACACGGGCACGCAAACCGAGGCAAAGGCAAAATGCGATGCAATGGCATGGAAATGGCATGCAATCATTCTAATGGAATTTCAGCACTAAAATATGGGGGAAAACAGTCCCGAAATGAGGCGAAATGACACCAAATGCATGGAATTGTCCCGAAATGCGAAATAAGGCACCCGAAATGGCCTATAGCTATGCCAAACATGCACAATATGGACATGCAATGCAAAGACAGAAGCTATACAGTCCCAAAAGATTCACTTTCACAGTTATAAACAAGGCCAAACAGCAAGCATAGGTATGGCAAAAATAGCATGCAAGAATAGGGGCCAAAAGAGGGGTAATGAAGCAAGTGGTATAAGAAAAACCCAAACAGAAAAACTTCCTTCTAAAACACTGAAGATGGACCAAAAATATGAACATTTACAGTATATGGCAGCCCCAAAATCAGTATACAAACATGCTAAAAATATGATGCAAAAAAGACAAGGCTCAAAAGGTGCTATAACATGAAGTATATAAAATAATCACCAAACAGAAAAAAAGTGTGAATGAAACATGAAGTATAGGCCAAAATAAGACCACTTTCAGTTCGGACCAAGGGCCAAAAACAGAAGCAAGGAGGGCTATCAATTTATGCAAAAATGGGGCCAAATAAGGGATATAACTACAAGTGACACATAGAGACACCAAACAATGTTGAGCCCTTCTCCAATGTTGAAGAGGGGCTTAAAATAAGCCTTATATCAGTTTACAACATGCTCAAAAATAAATTTCCCATGGGTCAAAAATAGCATGCAAAATCATAACATACAAGAGGGTCAATGAAGTAAGTGTGTTATGGAGGGTTCAAACAGGGTTGAGCCCTTAATGAGAAGTGAAGATGAGCTCAAAATATGGCCCTTTTCAGTTAGGGCCGGAGCTTGAAACCAAAAAGATTGCTGCTCCTTTGGCCTTCAAGAACCCTTCCTAGCTGCTGGAAATGAGATAGTGGTGGTAGAGCTTGGTGGTATAGAAGGAATGGAGGTTAATGGACTTAGGGTTTTTGAAGAATTGAAGAAGATGAAGATGGAGTTGGCTATGGAGTTCTTAAGATCAAATTTTCTAACCCCCTAGAAGAAGGTCCTCAGCTGGTTATAAGGTCAAGAAAGGGGGTGTAAAAGGGGGGTGAAATGGAGAGGAATTCTCTCTCCCAAAATATCCCCCGGATACAGAAAATATCTGGGGGATATTGCCCCACAGCTGGAAAGGGCACAGTGAGGAGAGCACGGCCGGCCGCTCACTTTTGCTGGAGGTGGCCGGCCGGCCACACCCCCTAGCCGGCCGGCTAGGGGTCAAAAGGGTCAACCATCTTTTCTGGCCGGCCAGGTATTGGGGGGGTAGCCCTATGTGTGTACAACACAACCATGTAATTGAAGTTCCAAGAAAGTGGGCCCAAGGGGTTCAACAATGGCTCGGAAAGAGGGGGTCAAAAGGGTCAAGTTGAATTACTGGCCGGCCATGAACTTTTAGGGGCCTCTCAGGTGTGTACATCACAGATATGTGGTTCAAAGTTCGAGAAAAAAGGTCCAAGGGGTTCAACATTAGCCCGGAAGAAAGGGGTCAAAAGGGTCAGGTGACCTTAATGGCCGGCCACCAACTTTTAGTGGCCTCCCAAGTGTGTAGATCACAGATATGTGGTTGAAAGTTGACAACACTAACCCTAGGGTGTTCAACATTAGCCCGGAAGTCGGAAAAACGGGCGCCGGGAGGCTCCGGAGGAGAGATAACTGGTTGCTGCAACAATTGCTGGCCTCCCACCCATCAGTGACCTTCCCTATGATAAAACAGAGGTACCTGCCAAAAATGAACGAAAACCGTTGCAAAACGAATGTTCCGGGGCCAAAACACGCAGTTCGGGGTCCCAAAAATGGGCTGTTAAGTACCGAAAATGGTATTTGACCTCGAAGTGGGTTTCTCAGCCCCAGTGTCCCTCAAAAGGGAGCAAATAGGAAGTATGCCAAGAATCAGAGCAATAGGAGATGGTTAAGCGGTCCCGAACCGAGGCACACGGCCTGACGGCTCCGAAAACCGAGAACCGGGCCCCGAAATGGGCAAAATGGCCTACGGCCACCAAATGTAGCCTACGGACATTGAGAGATAGTCTACGGGACTTCTCCTTCCCCTCAGGAAAAGAAACAGAGAAAACCGAGTCTGGTTCGCAAACCGAGACAAGGCACAGAAAAGGGTTCGGAAGCCCGGAGGCAGGGCTTGCAGCCGCGACTCTGAGACTTCTGAACAAGCACATTATGTAACATCACCAAGCGCTCAATCGGTGACGTCTGAGTCTTAAGGTCGGTCAAAAATGGGGTGTCTACACTCATTCACTTCATTTTGAACACGCAGCTCACACATTTTCATTTGCACGCAACTCATAAATTCTCATTTCTGAACACACAGCTCATTCACTTCATTTTGAACACGCAGCTCACACATTTTCATTTTTGAACACGCAGCGCATAACACAACACTACTCGATTTGAACACACGGCTCATAACATAGTATTCTTTTAATTTTGAACACACAACTCATTCTGAACATACGTGATGCGATGACAGAACTTGCAGAAGTTGAAACAAACTCAGATGCCTGAAATTTTCCCTTTTTTCTTTTGCTTCGAAGTCTTGAACATATATAGCTTCAGATAGGTCCTGGTTTTACTGTTCTCACATGACCCGGGTTGAACCCTGCCATTTTTGAAAGAACGAAATCTTGTTTTGCACAAATGTGGAGAACGGCACAGCACTCTGAACACAAAACGAATCATTTTTGAAATTGAAATGAGAAAAGGGTTCTTAACCGGGTATTGAGCCTGCAACTGACCACAGCCAAAACGACTCAACAACGGAAAACAAAGGTAGAACAACCTAAACACAACTCAACAAAGGAAAAACAAGGTAAAACAACCTAAACACATCTATTGAGACTCAAATGACTTAAAACAAGAATCGAGACAAACAAAAACACACAAAAACAACACTCAGCTGTGTTACAAAGGCAAGAAACCTCTTGGTGCACGAGGAGCCAATTTCTCCAGGTATTGTTTCATACCCCTTCTCATTTGTGATTCACACATCACTCTCACTCGACCCTCAGGCTCTGTTTTTCTCAAAAAAGCCCTTTTCCTTACTTTTTTCTCTCAGCGCACATCTCTCTATTCTTCAATCTCTCATTTTTTTTATCCCTCCCCTGGGTGGTTGATGGATAAGTAGGAAGTTGTGGGTTCTTGCCCCTGGTATTCTACCCGATTCTCATTCTTGTTCACAACAGTGAGTTTCTTCCACAGAGGGGTTGCAATGCGACCAGACGTGCAGCAGATTTGCAACTGACATCGGTTCACGATGCTCTGCTGGGGAGTTTGGACGTGATCATATCTGTCCGGATGAGGGAGTGGAATACCTTGCTCCATTCCAGTTCATGCTTCACATTTGGCTTGATACCTCGCTGCTTGGAGGATATGAGAGCTTTCAGCCCTTTTCTGTTAGCTTCCGCTGTGCCCTTCTTGGTGAATATGGTGCTCTTTCTGGCAAGTATGGTGCCCTTTCTGGCAAATGCATTGACAACGGGGGAAAGACAGGAAGCTTGACTCAACTGTGCCCCTAGTTCATCATTTTGACCAATTTTGTTTGTTTTGGTTTTCTACTAAAACAATTTTGACCAACATGAGAGTTAGATTAACAAGCTTGTTCGATTTTTTGATTTAAAATCATGCAAGTCAGGCTATGAGCACTGAAAATTTTCCTTTTTTCGGTCCAAGAAATGGTCCAGTTTTAGAAAAATTGAATAATTTTCGAGAGAATTAGTCAACCTCACTAAAAATTCTCAAAAACTATTTTTACAAATGGCCACTGCTCGACCAACGCAGGATTTACTCTTGAGATGCACAACGTCAAATCCAAAACAATGGAAAATTGCCCCTTGTCTGAACGACACTGCATGGTAACTGAAAGTTTCCCCTAGTCTGAATAGCACCGCAGCACTGCACGGCAACAAAAAGTTGTCCCTAGTCTAAATAGCGTCGTAGCACATGGCAACCAGTCCTCACAGTGACAATTACGACCGAATTCTCAGATACAGAGAGACAAAGATGACCAGAACCATCACATGGACACAGTCGAATTTGAAATGTTTATGGCTGGACTTCAGAATGAAGTTGCCTACGTATCCCAAACATGGGAATTAAGCCTTACGTAGTTCGGGATTAAGGTACACTCGGGTATTAACCTCTCCTTTTGCGCTCTAACTTTTGCTAAGGCTGCCCTTCTGGGTTTTCAACCTTGCGAGCTATGTTTTTCTTTTCTTTTCATTTCTTTTCATGTTTTTTCATTTTTTTCTTTTCCATTCTTTGTATTTTTTCTTTTCTCTTTTCTTTTTTTCTTGCCCTGACTTTTTTGCCTAGGTCAGAGAGCCTCTCAAGGGTAAAAGTGTAGCTTCGTCCATGTTGATCGGTCACAGGATCTCTAAGCCATCTGAATCCAAAAGAATGGCAGTTATTCCCTGATGATGTAGAAGTCCATCCAATGGGGGCTGAATTTTTCCCTAGTGTTGTGGATAGGAACTCAGTTGTCCTTCAGCAAAAACTTTCCTCTTTCCTCCCTTACGGGATTTGGCATTCTTGTCGATCTTCATTAGCTTGAGAAATGTCCCAATTTTTGACTCTTCGAGCACATCTGACATTTTTGCCCTTAGTTCCAGGGCTGTTTCTCATCCAGCTTTGGACGACGTCTGACCTTCTTGATCTGACTTTCTTGCCCCTAGTTCATGGGCTGCTTCAAATCTGGCCACACAGGCCTCCTTTGATGGTTGACCATTGAACATTCTGAATTTAAGTCCAAGTTTTGAAAATAAGGGGTCGAGTCTTGAGGCTAAGAGTGATCCTAGGCTGCACAATCTCAAGAGCATTTCCACACAGGTCTTTGCAAGATCGCGCAAAACACTTTTTTGAAATCTTTTAAGAAAGCAACAAATCGCTCGCGCTGAAGACAAAGTGGAACCAATCTGGATCAAGCTAGGATCCTTCTCAGTACTCATACTAACAAGCATGAACTCATTTATTAAGGGCTTAGCACGTCTCTCTTTCTCTCAATTGATCAAATTTTGCAAAACCTGAGGAATTTTTCCCTCTTTGTTTTCACCACAGTGTTTGAAAAAAGTTGTGAAAAAAACTTAGGTCAATGCAATGATTTCAAGGCACAGAAGAGCAGGTGAAATGGACTGCCGTTTCATTCAAGACTTCTGGCACAACTGGCGCATGGTAGAAACAAACACAAGAGTGTGAAAATCACTGCTGTTTCATTTAGATCTTCTGGTATAACTGGCTCCAAGGCAGGAACAGACTCAAAAGAGTGTAAAAGACAAACACAAAACAAGAGAGTGATGTCCGAGTTAACACCCCCGGAATCACCCAACTTCTGTGCAACAGGACTGATTCGATACAACAAGACAGACCTAACTGGCTTAGTACAAAAAGACTGACTATATACAAGACAACAAAACTGACTGGATACCCAAGTCAGAAAGTACAAAAACTAGCATTTGCAAATGCTCAAAATAGCGCGTGCCATACGCCACATCTAAAGTAAACTGAACGTCGTCCGCAGGTGGTTCATCCTCTGAGCACATCAAATTATCCTCCAGATTCACTGATCCAGTGACGATAGACTTTGCTGAGCTAGGTGGGAGGACGACACTGTTGTTAAACAAATCTTGTACTTCATGGCGAAGACGGAAGTAGTTGTCGGTGGTGTGACCGGTCTATTGATGGTACGCACAGTACTGGGTAGCGTCATGACTAGTTGGAAGATGACTAGGTAGAGGTCGAGGCTCGAGGGGTTTGAGATGTCCCTTTTTAGCAAGGATTTGAAGAACCTTGGACAAAGGCATGTAGAGGGCATGGAAGACCTTGCGACCTCGGGGTAGATACTTCGAGTTTTGTGCATTTTTACTGGATGCACTAGCAAAAGGATCAACAGGTGCAGGTTTGGCTTGCTGATCTTTCTCGGGTGCATAATTAGGGTTAAAAGGAGCGGTTCTAGTACGACGGTCCTTCTCCTGATTTTCCCATTGGCTCGAACTACCCTCGTTCTGAGTGGGGCAAGTATCATCCATAATCTTTGCGGTGACTGCGAGCACTTGCTGTCTGTTCAATCCTTCGACTTTCAGAGTCTCAACAGCCTGCAGAAGTTTTTCATAGGGATCAGTGTCTGCCTCCACCTTGTTCTTACCACTAGGCTCAGCTTGGTTGAAGGTTTGGGTTGCTACATCGGAGCGGAGCCTGGTTGTTGGCGACCTATCATTGCTGGAACTTGGGATGGCTTCAGGTTGGCTGAGTTAAATTATAATTCACCCAAATAGCGGGGGTTCTTCTATTATAAAGTTTCCGGCATACGATGTGGTCGACAGCGGAACCGACATTCCGTAGGCTAGGTCAGCCACAGATCTTTGAAGGTCGCCGATCATTCCCATCAGCTCAAAAGTGGTGGGCTCACGGGTTTGAAATAATTGAGGTTTCCGGATTGGATGTGTAGCAGGTGACCTAGGCGGGTGTGGCATGTCAACATCGGTCTCACCCTGTATGGTGATTCCCTGGTTTAGTGCCGTTGCCATTACCACAATTTCTTCTGAATTTTGTGTCATCACGATTTGCTGATTTTGAACAAAGGTGATGTGGCTGGTGACTGTCGGATCAGATGAACACATGAGCCTTGACTGGCCTTTCTCTGCCTTGCCTCAACGAAGGAAAATACTGGCTGCTCTGAATTGAATCTCCTGAACCCCCTTGAAAGAGAAAACATGCAATATCTTAGCCCAATTTCACCAGAACAGATATAAGTATAACTGAATTACTGTATTCGATCACGGATCACTGTTCTCCAAATTATTTCCCCAAAACTGAATCTGATACCCTCAGGTAAAAACTGATTCTCCAAAATACTAATGCCCTCAGGCCTGATACCCAGACTTAAAAACTGATATACACAACCCTGTAGAGACACACTCTGACAACAAAGCATATAGTAATCAAATGAGGGCCAAAGCACCCCTATGTTGGAGTAGGGTTTCCCTGTCCTATTTTATCAGGAGCTAGGGTTTCACTACGCACACAGCGGTTTCAAACAACCTACAATCGGGTAAGCAACCTGTCCTAGCTTGGGATAGTCACTATGGATTCCGATATGCACCAGGTCAAATGGTCAAAAAGGGTGCCTCGGTAACAACCGAGGTTTGTGTTCCCATTGTGGCAAAGCCCGTAACCGGTCAGCATTATGGCATGCTTCTCAAATCGAGCCTTTGGCAAATCGTTCAGGAATAGCAGATGGCAAACACGATATCCTAGGCGCACCAATGCAAATGCAATGCAAAGAGACACATAAGTGTAATCAAAACAAGATATCATGAGTTCGAGTCAAGTTCTCTAAATCCCTAGCAGAGTCGTTAGAAACTGTAGACGTCCCCGAACGTCCCGGGAAAGTCTCGTTTTGTTCATTGGGCTCACTACAATTCGGACTCATTGTCACGGTTCTTCATCTGTTCTTGCAAAGTGCAATGCGAGATTGATAAATCACCAAAGAGTCCAAATCTGGCAAATCGTTTTGAAAAACTGATTTTTGGAAAGAAGTGTGAAACATGGACTGCTTTGCTAGATACATAGTCACCACCTAAATATTTTATTTTTGGGGAATTTAGGAAACCCTGACTCGTGCCTAAGGCCACGTGTCCATCATCACCAAAGTTGCCTCGACTCGGGAACTTGACTACGATTGGGGAAGGTCATGTAATGAGCACCCCCGCTCGCCCGATCAAAGATCGGCCACCACTAAACACGTTATCTTGTTTTTGAAAACATATGTGCTCTTATTCTGGTCTATTAACCTAGGATTACTATGTGATGCACACAGCATACAAGTATAGACTAGATCGCTTGAGTTGGAACAAAACATTTCATGTTTGTTTATTTAAAAATGGTTTGATAGTGCTACTCGCAAGTAGGCTAAGATGTGGATTTGCCACTCTCAAGTGGGCTTAGAAAACAGGAAGATTTGCCACTCTCAAGTGGGCTTAAAACTCGCAATCGATGAATTGTTCCAATTCAAGTAATCCAACCTTCACCCACAGGCATTCAGGCAGGTATATCACATAATCAGTTAGCCTCATGGCAAGCATGCTATCATGGCAGTCACTCACACACATGCAAGGATGCTAAAGCATAAACACTCACCGAGTACTCCGAGCCAATGAAAGAAACTAATTCGAAATCATGCATGAATCCTAACTATATTGAGATGCCTAATGCAACACATGCAGGATGCAACTAAGATAGGCTCGGCTATTCTAAAATGGCATATGAGATGTTACAGATAACATGTATTCAACTTCGAATTGAAATACAATGCAGTTAGTATGATGTGCCGAGCCCGGTGCATGCAAGACAGATGAATGGATGCAATCATGCGGGCATAAGGATGCGAATTGAAACATGTCCTAAAACTAACCATCATAAGCTGGTAAATAAAAGGGAGAAAGGCGTGGGGTTGGAAGACATGCATCACACACACGCACACTTATTACAACAGTTGGCCCTCTCGACGGAGGGTCCAAATAAATAATACAACATCAAGTAGCTGATCCAAGCCAATCTAATTAAGCTAGTTATTACATAACCAAAATGAATAATAAATTACCGCTAATTATTACACAACTCTAATTAATTAACAAACTAAGTAAGCAATTAAACTAGCATGCAAACTACATGAATGTGGACTGCCTCAGCTCTACCTTGAATGATAAAGGAAGCACGCATGCTCGAGGCGCCTTGTCGGGAAATCCATCGCGATGCCCCGGCTTGCCTTTGTTTGCAATTGATTTCAAAAATTTGCACAAAGCTCCAGAGAGATGAAACTCCACCCCGAGAACCTGTGGGAAGGCTGCCGACTAGCTTATAGGCATGGGAGACCAACTACCGACCACCTTTTGTGGTGGAAATCAAAGAAGGTGGTCGGCCTGCCAAAAAACATGCGGCCGACCAGTTTCTTCTCCTGGATTCTGTTTTTCTACAACAAAGAAAGAGAGAGGCACGACAAGGTATTTGCAACACATGTGTGCATGACCACTCTCCCCGTCATTGCATAAACTCTAGGGAGTGTAGTCCTCGACCCTCTGGCCACCGGTCGCGCATCTCGATGCATGATGGCCAAGGAGTCGAATTGCATGACTCAATGTGAAATGAATGCACATACAAACACCTAAAGCCAACAACTCCGTCATGGGTAGTCAAGAGTGTCGGCGACCGGGAATCAGGGCACGTTTCGTCTTTTTGAGTAAGAAACGTTCCTCGTTTCCCGTGTTCGGACTAATTCCTATTCCGAACACAATGTAACAAACAATGGCATGCACAATGCAACTTTAAGTATGCAACCTAAATGCTATGCAACTAAGTGATGCAAACATACAAAGGATGACATGCAAACATGCAACTAGCATACACAATGCTATGAACTAACAATGGCATACTCAATGCACGTGGTACTTAGCATACACAATGCACCTAAGAACTAACATACACAATGAGATGAACAAGGCATGCACAATGCAATGATCATTCATGCGACAATGTGGCATACTCAATGCTATGGAATACAATGGCATACTCAATGGAAAAATGGACTTAAACCAAAATGAATGGGCCTCAGCCACACCCAAATCAGTGGCCAACCACGATGAAAATAAGACTCCAAAACTCATGCTAGCATACACAATGCAAGGACCTAAGCCCAAGGGCACAAAATGCAACTCTACAAAAGCATTGAAAGGATGGAATATGGCATGCAATGACACATGTTCCAGCTCTGAAATGACATTCAAAATGGCTCTGAATCATGCAAACAATTCACACAATGCATGTTGAAAGGCTCAAGTACCGAAGCTAGTGAAGCACATTACACTAGAGGCATGCAAGGTGATGCTCAAATGAAAAAACCAACTCCAAAAAAACCTTAAGCAGGCCCAAAACAGTGGAAAAATGAGCCAAGATGGTGGCTTGAAAGGCATAAGAATGAAGCTCAATGCAAAAGCTCATAAATGGGGTATAATGATGCAACTCTCAAACACATTGAAAGAGTGACATACATGAGAATATGGCCAAGAAATAAACTCTGAAATATCATGCTCAATGATGCTAAAACATGCAAACACCTCAAGTTAAGCATGTAAGGGGATTCAAAACTCAAGGCTAAGCAAGGCTATTACACTACAACCATACATGTCAAGCATCATTCGACCGAGGGACCTCAAAATAGGGCTAAAGAAGCCCCAAATATGAACAAAATCAGTTTGGAGCATGGCCAAAATATGCTAGCATAGAGGGCCAAAACAACATGCATTATAAGCTAATGAACATGATTTACACTACAAGCATGCGAAGCATATGACAGGCTACCAAACCAGCTAAAAACAGAATCATGGCATGCCAAATGATGGCCAAAACCCCACTAAAACATGACTAATACATGCAAGAATGAGGTGTTACTTTGATAGGCTATGGAAGGGATTGTTCTACACATGCAAGAGGCAAACAAAAGGTGACCAAACCAGCCATAGACAGAATCTAGGCAGGTCCTAAAAGTCATTAAAAAGGGCCTGAACCAAGGCTAGGAAGTGTGGAAATATAAGCTCCTTTGGAAAGCCAACAAAATGCAAGCAAACAAGACCAAAAGAGAGAGGGTCACCCCTCTCTGATTTTGGCCCTCAAAATCACATGCCAACCACTAAAAATCTGCTGGATTTCAGTGGCTAAAGGGCCAAGAAAAGATCAAAACAAAGGTCTCATGGCATGGCTCAAAACAGGGCTAAATAGAGCATGCAAGAGGGTAGATGACCCCCAACACCAAACGAGCCTTAAACAAACATGAAAATCACTTAAATATGAACCTTTTCCCAGTTGACAACAAAGCTCAAATAAGCATACAAATGAGGCTAAGAGAAGGATCAAAATAATGCTTATAAGAGGAAAAAGTGATTACCCTTGAAGCTCAGCAAAACCAGCAAACTTTGGGACCAAAAACCAGCTCTTTATCCTCTGCAAACAACCTCCAAGAACCTCAAATCAATGGTGGAAGTGTATGGCTATGAGGTGTAATGTAAAAGGGTCAAGAACAATGCACCTTATGAGCCAAAATATAGAGATATAGAGAGATATGTATTGTTTTGCCTTAGAGAAATTCTGAACCTGGTTCAAGGAGGGGGGGCTCTCTTATAGACAAACAAAGGGTCAAGCTTCTCCAAGAAGCTAAAACAAGGGTAAAAATCCTCCATACACGTGTATGGAGGATACAGTCTGTGCCTTCTAGTTGGCGCAGCTGGCACCCACTCAGTGAGACAAAATAGGCAGAAACCTGCCGACCAGAAGAAGTGGTCGGCCGACCACTTTCCCTGGTCGGCCGACCAGGACAAGTGGTCTCCCAAAAAAAAGGTGGTCGGCCAATGCAATTGGTGGTTTCCACACTGAGACCAAGCTAATGGTGGGGTGGGAAACCAAAAAATGTGGCCCAAAGACAAAGAAAACCAGTTTCCCGACAAGAAAATCGGCTGTCGGGGAAAAGTGGTCTCCAAGGAGAGAAGGTGGTCTCCCACCCTTGTACCACCTCCCAAACAAGGAAAACAAGGTTCATGCCAAAAATGAACCAACACGGATGCAAAACGAGAGTTCGGGAGGCAAAGCGCGCGGTCGGGGGCCTCGAAAACTGGCAGTTGAGCACAAAAGTGGTGTATGAGCAAAAGTGGTCTCACAGGCCACAGTGTCCCTCTAGATAGATGAAACAAGGTGTGTTCCAAAAACTGTGCCAAACGGAGAATGTTAAGCGGTCCTGAGCCGAGGCGCGCGGCCGACGGCTCCGAAAACCGAAAACCAGTCTCCAAACGGGAACAGTGTGCTACGACCACGAAAAGTAGTCTTGGACCACTGAGAGATGGTCTACAAGACCTCTCCCTCCCTCTGAGAAGAGAAAACAAGGTTTAGTCCGCAGACTGAGTCAAAGTACAAAAGGGGCCCGAGGTCTAGAGGCGAGGCTCTCAACCAAGAACTCCGAAACCTCGAAACGAGCACAACATGCACCATCACCAAGTGCTCAATCGATGACGTCTGAGTCTTAAGGTCGGTCAAAAATGGGGTTTCTACAATTAGTAGCCGAGCCTATTAATTGCATATTGTGTGTGTTGTATTAGACACTTAATATAGTAAGGAATCATGCATATTTTACTAACTCATGTTTTCCTAGCTTGGAGTACTAGGTGAGGTTTTATGCTTTAGCATACTTGCATGAATGTGAATGTTTCCATGATTAGCATGCTTGCCATGAGGCTATGTGCTTAAATGCTAAATTGCATGAATGCCTGTGGATGAAGGCTTGTTGTTTGAATTGGAACGATTCAACGAATGTGCGTTTTAAGCCCACTTTGTTTAGTGGCAATTTTGTTTTATGCCCACTATGTTTTGTGGCAAACCCGTAAACTTTAAGCCCACTTGAGGAGGCAAATTCAAACCATTTTTGCAAACAAACATGAGTTAAATTGTTTCAAATTGAGCAAACTAGTCTATACTTGTTTGTGAGCATCACATAGTAATGCTAGTTTAATAACCAGAACAACAGCACATAATGTTTATAAAAAATAATATCATGATTAGTAGAGGCCGATCTTTTATCGAGCGAGTGGGGGTGCTCAATTCATGACCTTCTCCTCTTTGGTACCTAAGCTCCTGAGCTGAGGCAACTTTGGTGATGACGGACACGTGGCCTTTGGGACGAGTCATGGGTTTCCTAAATTTTCCCAAATAAAATATTTAGGTGGCGACTTTGTATCTAGCAAAGCAGTCCAATTTTGGCACTTCTTGATTCAAAATCAATTTTCCAAAATGATTTGCCAGATTTGGACTCTTTGGTATTTATCAGTTTCACATTGCATTTGTGAGATTAGATTTAGAACAACAGGAGTTTGAATTGTAGGGCTTTCTTTCGAGCTTCGGGAAGGGCGCGCTGTAGACACCTCATTTTTTACCGACCTTAAGACTCAGACGTCATCGATTGAGCGCTCGGTGATTGCGTATGTTGTGCTCATTTCGAGGTTTCGAGATTCTTGGCTGAGAAGCTCACCTCCGGACCTCGGGACTCTTTGTACTTTGACTCGGTCTGCGGACTAAGTCTTATTTTCTCTTCCTGAAGGGAGGGAGAGGTCTTGTAGACCATCTCTTAGTGGTTGTAGACTACTTTTCGTGGTCGTAGGCCACTGTTCCCGTTTGGAGCCTAGTTTCCGATGTTCGGAGCCGTCGGCCGTGCGCCTCGGTTCGGGACCACTTAACATTCTCTGTTTGGCACATTTTTTGGAACACACCTTGTTTCCTCTGTCTGGAGGGACACTGTGGTTCGGGAGACCACTTTTGTGGTCGTACCCCACTTTCTGTGCTCAACAGCCAATTTTCGGGGCACCCGGCCGCGCGCTTTGCCCCTCGAACTCTCGTTTTGCATCCGTGTTGGTTCATTTTTGGCATGAACCTTGTTTTCCTTGTTTGGGAGGTGGTACAAGGGTGGGAGACCACCTTTTCTCCTTGGAGACCACTTTCTCCCCGCCAGCCAATTTTCTTGTCGGGAAGCTGGTTTTCTTGGTCTTTAGGCCACATTTGCTGGTCACCCACCACACCACTAGCTTACTTTCAATGTGGAGACCACCATTGGCCCTGGCCGACCACTTTTCATCTGGGAGACCACTTGTCCAGGTCGGCCGACCAGGGAAGTGGTCGGCTGACCACCCTGTCTGGTCGGCCAGCTCCCTCCTGTTTTGTCTGTTTGAGTGGGTGCCAGCTGTGCCAGCTGGAAGGCACAGACTGTATCCTCCATATATGGAGGATTTTGAGCCTTAATTTTTAGCTTCTTGAAAAAGCTTTGGCTTTGTTTGTCTATAAGAGAGGCCCTTCCCCTCCTTATACCAGGTTGAAAAATTGCTCTAAGGCAAAGCTTATATCTCTCTCTTTGAATCTATATTTTAGGCTTAGTAAGTGTTTTGTTCTTGCCTATTGCACACCACCTCATAACCATACCCCTCCACCATTGTTACTGAGTTGCTGGAGGGTTTTGAGACGTCTCAAAAGTTGGGTTTTGGTTTAGAAAAGTTGCTGGTTTTGCTGAGCTTCAAGGGTAATCACTTTTCTCTTAGCCTCAATTGCATGCTTATTTGAGCTTTGTTGTCAACTGAAAAAAGCTTCATATTTAAGTGTTTTTCATGTTCGTTTAAGGCTCTTTTGGTGTTGGGGGTCATCTACCCTTTTGCGTGCCCTATTTAGCCTTGTTTTGAGCCATGCCATGAGACCTTTGTATTGAGCTTTGCTTGGCCCTTTAGCCACTGAAATTCAGTTTATTTTCAATGGTTGGCATGTGTTTTTGAGGGCCAAAATTAGAGAGGGGTGACCCTCTCTCTTGTTGCCTTGTTTACTAGCATTTTTGGCCTACCAAAGGAGCATATGCTTATACCATTTGGAGGCCAAGTTCAGGCACTTTTTGGTGACTTCTAGGACTTGCCTAGGCTCTGACCATGGCTGGTTTGGTCCCCTTTTGCTTGTTTCTTGCATGTGTAGAGTAACCCCTTTCATGGCTTACCAAAGGAGCATGTCATTCTTGCATGTCATTCTGGCCATTATTTGGCATGACATGACTCTGTTTTTGCGTGGTTTGGTAGTCCTTCACATGCCTCATATGCTTGTAGTGTAACTCATGTTTAGTAGCTCACAATGCATGTTGTTTTGGCCATCTATTCTTGCATATTTTGGCCACACTTCAAACTGATTTTGTTCATATTTTGGGATGCCTTAGCTCTATTTTGAGGTCCCTTAGTCGAATGATGCTTGCCATGTATGGTTGTAGTGTAATAGCCTTGCTTAGCCTTGAGTTTGGAGGTCCCTTGCATGCTTAACTTGAGTTATTTACATGTTTTGGCATCATTAGACATGATATTTCAGAGCTTATAGGGGTGCTACACTTCCACATTTTCCATGCTTTAAGTACTCTTTAGAGTTGTGCATTTATGCCCTATTTGCGAGCCATTGCATGAGCTTCACTTTACTGCCTTTCAAGGCATCATCCCAACCTATTTTGCTACTGTTTTGGGCCTGCATAGGGTTTGTTTGGGGTTGGTTTCATCATTTGAGCATCGCTTTGCATGCCTATAGTGTAATGCACTTCACTAGTTTCAATGCTTGAGCCATTCAACATGCGTTGTGTGAGTTGTTTGTATGATTCGGAGTCATTTTGGAGTCATGTTATATGCCATTTCAGAGCTGGAATATATTCCATTGTACACCACATTTGGTCCTTTCAATGCATGTGCAAAGCTGTGTTTTTCTGCCTTGGGCTTAGGTCCTTGCATTATGTATGCTAGCATGAGTTTTGGAGGCTTGTTTTCATCATGTTTGGCCACTGATTTGGGTGTGGCTGAGGCCCATTCATTTTGGTTTATGTCCATTTTTTCATTGAGTATGCCATTGTATTCCATAACATTGAGTATGCCACATTATTGCATGATTGATCATTGTATGTGCATACCTTGTTCATCTCATTGTGTATGTTGGTTCTTAGGTGCATTGTGTATGCTAAGTACCACGTGCATTGAGTATGCCATTGTTAGTTCATAGCATTGTGTATGCTAGTTGCATGTTTGCATGTCATCCTTTGCATGTTTGCATCAATTAGTTGCATAGCATTTAGGTTGCATACTTAAAGTCGCATTGTGCATGCCATTGTTTGTCGCATTGTGTTCGGAATAGGAGTTAGTCCGAACACGGGAAACGAGTGACATTTCGTACTCAAAGTGACGAAACTTGCTTCGATTCCCGGTCCCCGATACTCTTGACTACCCATGACGAAGTTGTTGGCTTTAGGTGTTTGTATGTGCATTCATTTCACATTGAGTCGTGCAATTCAACTCCTCGGCCATCATGCATCGAGATGCGCGACCGCTAGCCCGAGGGTCGAAGACTACACTCCCTAAAGCTTATGCAATGATAGGGAGAGTGGTCATGCACACATGTGTTGCAAATACCTTGCCGTGCCTCTCTCTTTCTCAAAGTGGTCGACCGATGCAAAAAAATAGAATCCAAGGGAAAAAACTGGTCGACCGACCAGGTTTTCTGGCAGGCCGACCACATTCTTTGGTTTCCACCACAAAAAGGTGGTCGACAAGTGGTCTCCCATGCCCATAAGCTGGTCGACAACCCTCCCACAGATTCCTGGGGTGGAGTTTCATCTCTCTGGAGCTTTGTGCAAATTTCTGAAATCAATTGCAAACAAAAGCACGCCGGGGCATCGCGATGGATTTCCCGACAAGGCGACTCGAGCACGCGTGCATCCTTTATCATTCAAGGCAGAGCTGAGGCAGTCCACATCCATGTAGTTTGCATGCTAGCTTAATTGCTTACTTTGTTAGTTTGTTAATTAATTGGAGTTGTGGAATAATTAGCTGTAATTTATTATTCATTTTGGTTGTGTAATAACTAGTTTAATTAGATTAGCTAGTTGGTTTTTCTATTATTTATTTGGACCCTCCGTTGAGAGGGCAAATGCTGTAAATAAGTGTGCGTGTGTGTGATGCCTGTCTTCCAACCCTCATTTCTTTCTCCCTTTTATTTACCAGCTTACGATGGTTAGTTTTAGGCATGTGTCAATTAGCATCCTCATGCTTCGCATATTTGCATTCATTCATCTGTCTTGCATGCTCCGGCTTGGCGCATCATACTAACTGCATTGCATTTCAATTCCGAGTTGAATACATGTTATCTGTAGCATCTGATATGCCATCTTAGAATAGCCGAGCCTACCTTAGTTACATTTTGCATATGTTGTATTAGCCATCTTAACATGAACTAGGATCATGCAATGATTACTAACTAGTTTCTGTTTTGGCTTGGAGTTCTCGGTGAGTGTTTATGCTTTAACATCCATGCACGTGTGTGAGTGACTGCCATGATAGCATGCTTCCCATGAGGCTAACCGCTTATGTGATATAACTGTCTGATTACTTGTGGGTGAAGGTTGGATTACTTGAATTTGAACAATTCATTGATTGTGAGTTTTAAGCCCACTTGAGGTGGCAAAATCCGCATTTTAGCCTACTTGCGAGTAGCAAACCGCTTTCAAAAACAAACATGAGATGTTTTGTTCCAAATTAGGCGACCCAGTCTATACTTGTATGTTGTGCGCATCACATAGTAATTCTAGGCTAATAAACTGGAATAAGAACGCATGTGTTTTCAAAAACGGAATATCATGTTTAGTAGTGGCCGATCTTTGATCGGGCGAGCGGGGGTGCTCATTGCATGACCTTCCCCAATCGTACCCAAGTTCCCAAGCCGAGGCAACTTTGGTGATGACGGACACGTGGCCTTAGGCACGAGTTAGGGTTTCCCAAATTCTCCTAAAATAAAATATTTAGGTGACAACTCTATATCTGGCAAAACAGTCCATGTTTGATACTTCTTTCTAAAAATCAGTTTTTTAAAACGATTTGCCGGATTTGGACTCTTTGGTGATTTATCGGTCTCACATCGCACATTGTGAGATTAGATTCAGAACCGTGTGTAGACAACCCATTTTTGACCGTCCTCAAGACTTGGACGTCACCGTTTGAACACTCGGTGATCATCAATGTTTGTGCTTGTTTGGAGTTCCCGGAGGTCTCGGCTGCGCGCCTTGCCACAGGATCTCCGAACTCAACTGTTTAGTGTCTGGTTTTGCACCAAACACTTGCATTTTGCCTTGGAGGGGCAGGGAATGCCTTGTGAGGCATCCCCACACACCACCGGCCATGACCAGAGGCCACCGGCTGGTTTTTGTCTCCGTCGGCAATATTTGTTGCCGGTCGGCACTTTTTTTTGTCAAAATGGCAATTTTGAGTAGCCGACTACTGTTCATCTACTTTATGTAGATATTTTGTGCCAGCTGTGATAGCTGGCACCAACTCTGCTTCCCTCCATACACGTGTATGGAGGAATCTCCCTCTAAGCAAGCTTATTGTGTAAGCTTGGCAAGAGGGACTCCTATAAGAGGAGGGCTCTCCTCTTTGTTCTAGGTTAGATTTTTTAAGGCAAAAACCAGGGCTTATAGATATAGATACACCCTCTCTCTATATTTCCCTCTCTCTCCTCCCTTGTGTGTGTTTCATGGCCTAAAAGTGTGCTTTTACCTTACTTTTGCACTAATACACACACTATTACACCTTGCTCCGAGATTGAGGGGCTTTGAGGGTTGATTCTTGAGTTTTGGGGCTATTTTTGATCAAAAGAAGAGGGCTGCATTGGCTGTTCTTGAGGTGTGCTTCAAGGGTGAGCACTTTACTTTAGTTTCCCCAAACTTGCACTAGTCTTTTACCTATCTTGCTTGCTGATTTAGTTTTTGTGCATAACATAAAAAAGGCTTATATTTTCATGCTTTAGAACTTTCATTAAGGTTGTTTTGTAGTTTGAGTTCAAACTCACCCTCTTAGGCTTTATTTGGCCCTTTTAGTCCTTCCCTTGTGAAGCCTTGTTTGCTTGAGTGATTTGGTCTTCTCACCACTGAAAACCAGTGGATTTTCAGTGGTGAGGAAGGTGGTTTGAAGTCTTGCATAGGGGAGGGACACCCCTCTCCCTTCATTGTCTTATTTCCTTGCATTTTGGCTTAAAGGGTAACATGCATGCTTGCTTGGTTTCGGCCCTTTTTCAGAGGTTTTTGGGTGTTTTTAGGTCATATGTGATCTCTGTTTTTGGTCGGGTTTGTGCCCTTTTGCACGCTTAATATACTTGCTTCACATTCCTTCATTTGGCCTAGAAATGTATCTTGTGTTTAGGTCATGATCCTTGCATGTATTAGCCTAATTCCATGAAGATATTGGCATTATTTTACCATGTTGAAGGTCTGTTGGCCATCTGTTTCAGCCATCTTTGCCATGTTTGGTGCCCTCTCTTTGTGTCTTGGCTTGTAAGCCTTGAGCATATTGACCTCTAGCATGCTTGGCCTAGACCATCTTCATGATTTGGCATCGTTTAGGGTCATATTTCAGTCCATAAATCATGCTTGTATGCTTGCATATGTGACCTCTTTCATGCTTTGAGGATATGCCCTTTTATGCCTTGAAATGAGCTTTGGTGCATACATCTCATTGGAGTCGCTTAAATTGCCATATTAGTGGGTTTTGGAGTCCATTTTTGCATGCTAAAATTCTATTTTTACTTGTCTAATTCATGCCATGAATGGTCATATTAGTGGAAGTAAGGTGCCTCTTTTTGTGCCTTAGCCTTAGGTCCATTGGCTTGCGTGTTGGCATGAGTGTTTGTCCATCATTTTGGGCACTTTTGGCCACTGTTTTGGGGTGGATTAGGGTCTGGTCCTTTCTGGTTTAGGCCCCTTTGCATGCTTGTCCATGTCCCATTGCAATAATCGCTTCATTCAAGTGTTTGTAATATGGTTTGATCCATTGGGCTTAAATTGTCCGTATTTGCATTACTTTGCATCTTGCAACCCCTAACATTGCCATACTTTGCATATTTAGTTGCATGGCAATTTGCATGCTTTGCATTTTCATCTCATCATGAATTGCATTTTGCCATGTGAAGTATAACATGCATTGCATTACTTGGTTTGGGGTGTCAAACCAAGTGTGAGGGTTAAGGAGCGTCAACCATAAGTTGATGCAACGTGCCTTAAACTCTCGTCACCGGGCCTTTGACTTTGAACCAATGAATAAGGCCTTGGTCTCATTTGTGTGTTTGCCATGCATCTTTAACATCAAGTGGCCAAGCTTGATCCCTTGGCTATCATGCACCATTGATGGCTTCGAGGATGAGGGTCGTGTTTCTCCCTGAGTTCAACACAATGATGGGAACATGACCAAGCTCACATGTGGCCTGAAATCCTAATGGCCATATGCTGTCTGGTCCCTGTTTGGCTGTCAAAACTGTCATTCCTGCAGGAAGTTTTCTGCGCGACCGGCAGAATTCAGTGCCGACCCGGCCATTTGTGAATGGCCGATGACTCCAATCGCAGCCGATTCAAGTTGTACATCTGCCGGTGGTAATTTTCCCCCAGCCGGTGAATTTGGCAGTGGCAGGAGCCTGTCCCAAGATTTGGGCATTTTTCTAGAAAAGCAAGCAGTAAAAACAGAGCGCAATGGTATGGTGCGGGCTTTCCGGACGAGACGGGTTTCGAGCAATAGCATCATTCGCCAAGCCCACCCGAAGGCGGCGGGCCGTGGCCACCTTTCCCTTTTTATTGCTTACTCATTTTTGTTAAGCAAATTAGAAAATTCTGTATAATATATTTTGCTTATCATTCAGATGGTATATTTTATTCGGCCCACTCCGAGCGAGGGCCATGATGTATAAGTGTGTGTATGTCTTCTAACCCCACGTCTTTCTTCCCTTTTATTTTACCTGCTTATCGAGGTAGACTAGGGCATATTTAAAATTAGCATTTACCTATTATGCTATGCATCGCGTGCATTCATGCATTGGTATCTGGCATGCATCAGGCTCGTACCTCACGCTAACTACATTTGGTACTCTAATTCCAAATTGAATACGTCATCTTTAGATCTGATTAATGCCATTCTTAGAGTAGCCGGAGCCTACCTTAGTTAATTTGGCATCGTATGTGTATTACATTGCGATTTGACATTGAACTAGGTGCATGCATGTTAGCTACTAGTTTTTGTTTTGGCGGAGTCGTCTGTAAGTTTATGCTTTACATCCATGCGTGTGGTGATTGCCATGAAGTAATGCTTCCATGGGCTAAGCTTATGTGATAACATTGTTCTGATTCTGTGGGGTGAAGGTTGGATACTGAATTTGAACAATTCGAGTTGGAACAGTTGCAAGGTGGCAAATCCGTCTTTTAGCCTACTTGCGAGTAGCAAACCTTTTCCAAAAAAACATATGGAATGTTTTGTTCCAAATTAGGCCACAGTCTATACTTGTATGTGTGCGCATCACATAGTAATTCTAGGCTAATAATGCGGATAAGAACACATGTTTTCAAGGAATCATGTTAGTAGGGCCGTTCTTTGATCGGGCAGAAGGGGGTGCTCATTGCATGACCTTCCCATCGTACCCAAGCTCCGAGCCAAGAAACTTTGGTGATGACGGACATGTGGCCTTGCACGAGTAGGGTTCTAAATTCCATTAAAAATATTTAGGTGCACTCTTATCTGGCAAACAGTCCATGTTTGGACTTCTTTTCAAAAATCTGTTTTAAACGATTTGCCGGATTTGACTTCTTGGTTCAGATTACAGAACCGTTGACACCAAATCGAGTCCGAATGTAGCATGAGGCCACTGCAGGCGCTGCCTACAGTTTCTGGCGACTCCGCTAGGGATTTAGAGAGCTTGACTCGAACTCGTGATATCCTGTTTTGATTTCATTTATGTGTCTCTTTGCATTGCATGTGCATTGGTGCGCCTAGGACACCGTGTTTGCCATCTGCCATTCCTGAACGGTTTGCCGGAGGCTTGACTTTGTCAAAGCATGCCATAAGGCTGACCGGTTGTGGGCTCTGACAGTATGGGAACACAAACCCCGGTTTTACCCTGGCACCCTTTTTGACCATTCGACCTAGTGCATATCGAAATCCATAGTGACCATTCCAAGCTAGGACAGGTTGCTTACCCGATGTTAGGTTGTTTGAAAACTGCTGCGTGCATAGTGAAACCCTAGCTCCTGACAAAATAGGACAGGGAAACCCTACCCCAACATAGGGGTGTTTTGGTTCTCACTTACCTGCTATGTGCTTTTAGAGTGTATCTCTACAGGAACGTACATGTCAGTTTGCAAGATTGAGTATTAGACTTGAGGGCATCAGTATCAGTTTATGAGGATCAGTTATCTGCGGGTATCAGGTTCAGCTTTTGGAACAGTGATTCTGGGGAACAGTGATCAGTATCGACGAACAGTGTGTTCGGCTTACCAACTGTGTATTATGAAATACCCAACTCCGCGTTGTATGTGTTTATTTTATGCCGTTATGCTGCCCGATTGTTTGTTTATTTACTGCTTTATTGGTCTTTTTGCTAGGTAGTTTAGCACCATTGCTTCCAACCCGGTAGATATTCCCCAAGCACTCTGGATTAGAGGACGTTGGCTCCATCGATTTGAGGATCTGGTAGACGGACAACCAGTGTACCACTCTCTACCCCCGGTTACTAGACGAAGGATAGCTAGGCAGAGGGCATCAATTCAACAGTCAGTACAGAGGGCTTTATTTACCCCACCTGTGTACAGTAGGGATCAGGGTTCTGTTTCACCCACAGAGAGGGAACATATACCGATAACTCAGTCAGAAAAAAGTAGTATGGCTAGTTTAGAGGAGATGGTGCGCCAACTCGAAGAGAGCATGAAAATGATGCAGCAGGATGCTGTCCGGCAGGCGGAGTTCGCCAAGCAGCAGGCCACAGTTATGATTGAACAAGCTGAGTTAATCGTAAGGTTACAGCAGCAAACCGGAGCATCTGCTTCACAACAAGTTCCCCCCCCCACCAAGGGTTCCGATACCCGAAGAAACACCGAACGCCCGGAATGTCCAAGAGGATACTGACCTTCCAGCGGGGCCAGCTCCGCCCCCGATTCCGCCACAACTATCCAAGGCACCCACGCCTATCAATATACCAGACTCTCCTTTCGAATTCGAAGTGGACCCCACAACCTTAAAATTGAGCAAGTTGGAAAAGATGTTCAAAAAGTCCCTGGGAGTCAAGACCATCCCTGACATCAAAGATGGGTATACCGATGCAGCCGTGACGCTGCCTGACAGATTCAAGATGCCGCACATTGATCGATTTGATGGGTCTGGAGACCCCATGGTGCACCTAAGATTGTTTTCAGACATCCTAAGGCCAATGGGCCTCACTAGACTGCAGAAGCTGTCTCTATTTGGCCCGACCCTGTCGGGTGTAGCGGCCATATGGTATGCCAAGTTGGAAGATGACGTCAAGAGAAGTTGGGATGAGATGGCTGAAGCCTTCATCTTGCAGTACTCATACAATACACAAATCGAGATTACGACCCGGGATCTCGAGACAACGAGGCAAGAACCCAAAGAGAGCTTCTCAGAATTTGTAACCAGATGGCGGGCTAAGGCTTCGATGATGACCTTAAGGCCCACAGACAAAGACCAGATTCGGATGATTGTGCGCAATCTTCAGCCGAAGTTAATGCAGAAGATGATTGTACTCCCCTTCCCTACCTTTTCTGACCTACATGAAATGGGGGTGCAGAATGAGGATGCCTTAAAGCAAGGATTGATTGATAATGACCGGGAGCAACCCCGCAGAACTTTCAATCGTAACACTAATACAGGCCCGAGTGGCACTGCAACTACCAGGACCTCCGAAGTGAGTATGGTCACCACCAACCCTCCCTCAAGAACTATGGCAGCCGCGCCATTCTCCAGTGCGTCCGGAAGCAACCCACAAACAGCCAAATACCCACCCAAAAACACCAGAACCTTCGCTCCACTTTATATGCCCCTATCCAAAGCTTTGGGGGTCTTAATCAAAAAAGGGCATCTGAAGCCCCTAGAGCCACGGCCCTTACCAGAATGACTCCCCGCTACCCATAACCCCTCCAAATATTGTGCATTTCACCAACAGCACGGTCATGACACCGACCTGTGCTTCCGATTGCGCCATGAGATTCAAGATCTCATCGAAAACGGGGTGATTTTGCCTCCCAAGAAACCCAACGTTACTACAAACCCTCTCCCCACACATAACCAAACTCCACCACCCACAAGAGTCAACTTCATCCAAGCTGGGGTCGTGCCTTACGATCCTAGCATCTATATCACTCCTTCCCACCTGCCTAAGCCGGAAGTGTTCCTTCCCGATTGCACCGATTTGTGCATGATGGACATCTCCATAACCCAACCTAAGCCAACGGTGGTGACTATCGAGAAGAGGAGAGAGAAGACTCCAGAGGAGAATGGGGTTATTGAGCCAGAGTCTGCGGAATCTGAGAGTGGTGTTGGGAATGCTTATAGAACCCCTCCAAATATTGTGCATTTCACCAACAGCACGGTCATGACACCAACCTGTGCTTCCGATTGCGCCATGAGATTCAAGATCTCATCGAAAACGGGGTGATTTTGCCTCCCGAGAAACCCAACGTTACTACAAACCCTCTCCCCACACATAACCAAACTACACCACCCAAAAGAGTTAACTTCATCCAAGCTGGGGTCGTGTCCTACGATCCCAATATCTATATCACACCTTCCTACCTGCCTAAGCCGGAAGTGTTCCTTCCCGATTGCACTGATTTGTGCATGATGGACGCCTCCATAAGCCAACCCAAGCCAGCGGTGGTGACCATCGAGAGCAGGACAGAGAAGACTCCAAAGGAGAAGGGGGTTATCGAGCCAGAGTCTGCGGAGTCTGGGAGTGATGTTAGGAATGCTTATAGTCTGAGTGATTACATTTCACCAATGGGCCAGAATAGACCAGATGTGGAATTTCTAGCAGGAGGAGAGCTGTGTGCAATCCAAGGGGACGGTCCAGGACAGGGAACGGATGATGTAACGGCTGTGGAAGAAGACCTTGCCAAGCTTCAGTTTTACAGTAACCAAGATCCAGCGGACTTAGCCATCAACTGGTTCGATTATGGGGAATCAACAGAGGCTACAGGATGGCTAGACGACCAGCCAGATGTGGTGGAAGAATCTCAGCCACAACAAGGCCCGGCAGGGGCAAGAATATCAGTGACAGCCGGAAGGGTCGGAGAGCGGAGTGCATCGCCGGAGAGCGCCGGTGTCAAGAATTTCGCTCGGGACTGGAGCATTTCGAGTACGGGGATTATTGAACAGTCAGCTGCATTGACACGGTCAGAACAGGAAAGATTCGAAGATTCTGAGAGAATCAGGAAAGCAAAAGCCCATGTGGGGATTGAGACTGATGCAAGTATAGAAAGGGAGAATGCCGCGAGCATAGGAATAGAAGGTGCTGCAAGTATGAGAACAGTCATGCCAGAACCGGACAGGTGCTTGTCGGCCGCAGATGGAATGTGGTGGGAGGATGATGATCTGTGTCTTGCCCACACCGACGAAGATTGGGGGAGTAACCAACCAGATGATACCTGGTATGTCGGCGAAGTCGATCACATGACCAGGAGTGGACGGTATTTCAAGCCTCCACACCTTGATCAACCAAAGGCGTCTGGGAAAGATAGGGAGGCAGAGAAGCAAAAAGAAAAGCAACTCGAAGATGAGGCCGTATTGAGACAATTGAAAAAGATACAAGCAGACATCTCCATTTGGGGGCTGCTTATGGCTTCTCGAGTACATAGACAGGCTGTCCTCTCAGCCATGGACAAAGCCAAGCTTTCCATAGACACCACGCCCGAACAGCTGGTGGACCTAGTTTTTTCAGGAGGGGCTGCCCCGATGTTGACTTTTTCTGGTAAAGAGCTGCCACCTGAGGGTGCGAACCATAACAAGCCACTCTACATCTCCGTGGAGTGCAGAGATAAATGGATACCCGTGGTGCTTGTCGACACGGGGTCCGCCATGAACGTCTGTCCGGCAAGGACAGCCTACGCGATCGGTTTGAAAATCGCGGACTTTATGCCAACAGCCCAGGTGATTCGGGCGTATGACAACACGAGCCGGGAAGTAATGGGAACAGTTAAGATTCAAACAAAAGTTGGGCCGGGACAGCATGAGATAGATTTCCATGTTTTGGAGGTTCTTGCAACGTTCAACCTGCTTTTGGGGCGGCCGTGGCTGCATCAGGTAAAGGCGGTCCCCTCCACCGTACATCAAGTGGTGAAATACCCCTATGGGAAGAGAGTAGCCATTGTTTTCGGAAACTCATCAATTCATCCGCCACCGAAGGTGTCTACGCCTGTTCTAGAAATCGAGCACGGTATGGAAGATGTGTTCATATCGGGTTTTACCTTGGCTGAGGCTCGGGTTGTACAGGTCAGTGCTCAATCTGTCTACCTCATGAACAAGCTACAACATATCCCCGGAATGGGATTAGGAAGAAGCGGCCGGAAGGGCGTCGCGGTATCGGCCGAAGTGCCACACAACCCTCACACCTTTGGACTGGGTTATCTGCCCACCAAAGAGGATTGGGTAAGGAAAGGTAAGGAGATGGCCGGGAGAGCCAGAGCGAAGCAGGCTGGGAAGCCTTTTGACTTAATGCACCGGCCCATTCAGGGTACCCTAAACGGACGCTTCGTCCGGGAGGGGGAGGACTTTCCGTTTTGTGGCTTCCCAAAGCCGTGGCTGAACGGGGAAAGGAAGCGCGTACCGGGGTTTGAGATTTTCTTTGACCTGCAGCTACCTGAGAATGACATCACCGAAGAGCAGACAGACCCATTAGCCGAGGCTGAGCAAAGTGAGGAAGTACAGTCTGAGGACGCTGAAAATGAAATGGGGGTAGCACTGGCATGTCTACTTTCAGATCCTCCGATCGAACATAAGTGCTTGGGGGACAACTCCTCGGTATGCATGATCGGGAATGAAACGGCTGCAGGCCTACCATCAACTATTTTGGATGCATCCATCGCACCCTCTCTCATCTAGTAATATGAAGAGGGATTTTTTTCTAGCAGCACCGGGTCAGGTAGTGAGCCGGAATCTGATTCCACTGAGTCTTGTGAGTCGGAATCAGGTTCCAGCTCAACTGAGTCTGAGTCCGGTATACCTAGGGGTGATAACCCGGATGCCACAGTCCTATCTAGGTCGTCACTTTCTTTCTCTTTTTGAGTCTATTGTAATAGCAGAATCGGGCGGCTTGGAAGTATTTAATGAGAATGATGTGGATGTGGTTTCTGAGTATTTTTCTGTGCCTTTGATTTATGGAATCTGATTCCACCGAATCTTGTGCGTCGAAATCAGATTCCAGCTCGACTGAGTCTGAGTCCGGTATTCCTGGGGGTGATAACCCGGATGCCACAGTCCTGTCTAGGTCGTCATTTTCTTTCTCTTTTTGAGTCTATTGTAATAGCAGAATCAGGCGGCTTGGAAGTATTTAATGAGAATGATGTGGATGTGGTTTCTGAGTATTTTTCTGTGCCTTTGATTTATTGCTTAAATCAGGATTTTCAAAATTTTGATGAAAACAGCGAGGAAGAAATTCCCCCAGTTTTGCAACGATTAATTGATCAAGAGCAGGAAAGATTTGTTAAACCTTTAATGGATGAAATCACTACTGTGAATGTTGGTACTGAGAAGGACCCGCAGCTGGTCCAGATCGGGTCCACGTTGTCTTCAGAGGAGCGCGAGCGCTTAGTCGCTTTATTAAAAGATTTCAAAGATGTTTTCGCGTGGTCTTATGAAGACATGCCTGGAATCGATCCTGAGATTGTACAACACCGGATCCCTCTTGATCCCGAGGCCCGACTTGTCAAGCAGAAACTCAGAAGGATCCGTCCTAATTGGGCCATTAAGATCAAGGAAGAGGTCACCAAGCAAATCGATGCAGGCTTCCGGCTGGTATCTGAATACCCGACTTGGTTGGCCAACATTGTTCCGGTGCCAAAGAAGGATGGCAGAATTCGGGTATGTGTAGACTTCAGAGATTTGAACAAGGCCAGTTCGAAGGACGACTTCCCCTTGCCACACATTCATGAATTGGTAGATTTCACGGCAGGACACGCCTTGCTTTCGTTTATGGATGGCTTCTCAGGCTATAATCAGATAGTAATGGCACCCGAAGACCGGGAGAAGACTGCGTTCACTACCCCGTGGGGAACATATTGTTATAGAGTGATGCCATTCGGGTTGAAAAATGATGGAGCTACGTATCAACGGCCAACAACTACAATATTGCATGATATGATCCATAAAGAGGTCGAGGTGTATGTGGACGACATGATTGTCAAGTCCAAAGATAGAGAGGGCCACTACACCGCCTTACAAAAATTCTTTCAAAGGATCAAAGAGTTTCGGCTGCGACTGAATCCCCAGAAATGCACGTTTGGTGTTACAGCAGGGAAGATGCTAAGGTTTCTGATCACACAAAGGGGCATCGAGGTCGACCCTTCCAAAATCAAGGCCATCTTAGAAATGCCACCACAAAGTACTGAAAATTAGGTGCGAGGCTTTCTGGGTAAAGTACAATTCATAAGACGGTTTATTTCTAAATTAACCATGACTTGTGAACCACTTTTTGGTCTCCTGAAGAAAGGAAAGAAATTCCAATGGGACGGCCGATGTCAAGCAGCTTTTGAGCAGATCAAAGAATATCTACAGAACCCGCCCGTGTTGTCACCACCAGAGCCGGGGAGACCGTTGATATTGTACCTTTCGGTAACTGAGACTACCATGGGCTGCATGCTCGCACAGGAGTCAGAAGACAAAGTGGAAAGAGCCATCTACTATCTGAGCAAAAAGATGCTAGATTACGAGACCCGCTATACACCGCTGGAGAAGGCTTGTTTGGCCTTGGTATGGGCAACCAGGAAGCTGCGGCACTACCTGTTAGCTCACTCTGTAATGTTGGTTTCGCGCTTGGATCCCATCAAATATCTTTTCGAGAAACCAGCACTTACGGGTAAGCTAGCTCGTTGGCTGCTGTTGCTCTCCAAATTTGATTTGAAGTCTTTGTTTCAAGAGGAAGGTGAAACACTAGGTGCTTGTGTGCAATAGTATGGACTAAAACACACACAAGAGTAATATAGAGATAGGATGTATATGTATAATGCATGCAGTACAAATGCATGAATGCACGCATGCATAGCATAAAGTATGCTAAATTTTAAACGTGCCCTAATACTAACCAACAAAGCAGGTAAGTAAAAGGGAAGAAAGAAGTGGGGATTGGAAGACATACACACCACTCACGCACACTTATTACAGATTTGCCCTCACTCGGAGGGACCGAATAAATATTACAAATTAACTAACTATGCAAGCTAATTAACTATTACAAATTGTCTAATCAACTAAGAAAATTAATTAAAGCTAGAAAAATAGAAAAACGCCTCGGGAAATGCACCGCCATACGTAGGCTGCCCCTGTTTTCCTTCCTTCACTCCTCTGGAGGCTGTCAAAACCTCAGGACTGCTTCCTTGGATGCTGGGAGACATCACCGGCTGGGTGATATTGCCACCGGCAGTATCATGTGGCCACCGGCACAAAATGAAGCTATCGGCAGAGAGAAGATTGCCGGTCAGCACTTGAAACTGCCGGTCGGCAAAGTGTTCCTGCAGAATCCGCAATCGACAGCAACAGAGGGAAAGGCAAAGCATGGCAGCACAATTCAAGGCATGTATGCACCAAACATGTCCCTTATCATGGTAATGACTCAAAGGGGCATGTGCCTCGATTCTCGGACCACCAATCACGCATTTCCATGCATGATGGCCCAAAGAACCAAGTATGCAACTTTCATGTCAAATGAAATGCAAACCAATCAAACAAACCAAGGCCCGATTCCTATCATAAAGTCAAGGAATAAGGCATGCATGCAAGATGCAATGCAACCTAGACATACAAGCTAAGGATGCAACATGGCATGGCAAGGCACTTATGCAAGCATACAAGCAAACATGAGGCAATGCAAATGGATGAAAAGATGGACTTATGTGTGATTTAGGCAGCTCTAATTAGGCCTAAAACAAGGGCCAAAATGCCAAAATAAAGGACCAAAACACATGCACACATACACATGTTAAAAGGCCAACACTTAGGCACAAATGAAGCAACCCTCAAACACATTTGAAAGAGGCAAACATGGACAAATAGCATGCAACATAAGCTCTGAAAATCATGCTACAAAATGATGCCAAATCATGTTAAACAAGACAAGCAAATGCATGCAAGCATGGTCCAAACACTTGAGGCAAGTCATGGAGCTTTGAAGCACATCTAACACAACAATCATGGCATGCATTAAACAACTAAAAACAGATTTTTAGCATGTTAAAACAAGGTTAAAGGACCACTTAGATGGCATCTAAGTGACTTAAATTCAGAGGCATGCACAATGGTCAAAACATGGAGCATGCAACACATGCTTCCAAAGCATTAAAGAGGCATGCAAGGCAGTCACGTAAGCATGAAAATGGGACTGAAATAACATGTAGGGTGGCCCCAAATCACCAAATCAATGCAAAGATGTCATGCTATACATGCACATACTTAAGGCCAACAAGCCGGAATGCAAAGGGTTATACTAAGCATGCTAAGGGATCACAAGGCATTAGATGGCAACTATGCTAAGCATGCATGGAGTACCAAAACCAACAAAAAAACGAGATATAATACAACATATTAAGCATGGAAAACAGCCAAGATATGGCCAATACACACTTTAACATGATGCTCCCTCAAGAGGCCAAAAAAGGTCCATTTCAAGGACAACAAGGGAAGGGGGTGGCCCTCCCTTTTTGGAGACTTCAAGGCACCATCTTCACCACTGAAATCCCTCAAGATTTCAGTGGTGAAGAGGCCTAAATAACAAAGTCCCGAAACTAGCACAAAAATGGCTCAAAATGGGGCCTTTCAAGGCCTAAGAGGGGTCAAACACCCCCAAACCAAAAAACACTCTTAATAAACAATAAAGAGGGCCTAAAAAAAGAACTTTTTTGTGTTATACAATAAGCACGAAAACAGCTCTAAGATAGGTAGAAAATCAATGCAAAAATGGGGGAAAAAGGGGTAAGGTTCTTACCCTTGAAGACCTCTTCAACAAAGATGCTCCAATGGCCCTCCTTGGCTTGGATCCAACACGAAAACTTCAAAATCAGTCCCTTAGAACCTCAGTAGCTAAGTGAAGGTGAAACACTAGGTGTTTGTGTGCAGTAGTATGGTCTAAACTCACTAAAACACACACAAGAGGGAAAAAAGAGAGAGATAAGGTGTATCAAACCCTAACCCTAGAACTCAAAACCCTAACAATGGCTGTCTAAGCTCTCTCAAGTGTCTCACTAGTCCAACCATAGAAACAAGAGAGAGCCCCTCTCTATATAGAAGCTTTTTGTCTTGTAAAGCTTACAAGACAAGCTTCACAAGAGGGAGATCCCTCCATACAGGGAGCAAAAGCAAGACAGCTGTCTTAAAATATCTGCAAAAGAAGATGCACAGTAGTCGGCCGGCCAAAAATGCCATCTTGGCCAAAAAGAGTGTCGACCAGCACTAAAGAATACCGACCGGCAACAAAATGTGCCGACCGGAAAACTATATTGCCGGTGGAGACAAAAACCAGCCAGTGGCCTCTAGCCACTGCCGGTGGTGGGTGGGGATGGTCTACAAGCCCTACCCTGCCTCTCGAAGGAAAAACATAAGTGTTTGGTGCAAAACCCGACACTAAACGGTCGAGTTCGGAGATCCTGAGGCAAGGCGCGTAGCCGAGACCTCCGGGAACTCCAAACGAACACAAACATGGATGATCACCGAGTATTCAAACGGTGACATCCAAGTCTTGAGAACGGTCAAAAATGGGGTGTCTACAGTTGCCCCTCTTTGACAGAACTCGAAAGTCATAACAATGACGGGAGTGAATGTCAAAGCCCAGAGACGACCCATTTTTGACGAGGCCGAAGACTTAGACAAACATGCAAGACAAACAAGGTATGCGCCCGAAGGCAGGGGCAAAATGCAAGACAATGCAATGAAGCCGAGCATAACTTATGATCATGCAAAGAAAGCTGTAATGAAGCACACATGCGACAATTTTAAGCTAGCATACACCAAACTACACTACAATGCAGAAAGGATGTAAGAGAATTATGCAATTCTCAATACTTCTCACTCGGAGGATAAAATACCTGTGCGGCTCGTCTGGTTGCACCAGCCTCAAATGAACCGTACATACAATATCGTGCCTGTAAAGAAAACAAACTTAATAGGTACAATATTGTTAGCCACATGCATGACAATGCAAAAATGGATGCAAGATGATATGCAGTATATACAAAAAAAATGTATAAACAATGCAAATGAAGATGCAATGTAATTAAAACAATGCAAACTATATGCAAAGCAATTGAATCACGATCCAATCACGAGTGGTTCGAAACCACACCTATGTCAAATAGATTGATGGAGGTAACAAGTCTGTCTACCATAGAACGGTGAACTGAACTATGAGCATTGTAGACAGACACAAGAACAAGTATTGGGTGGAATTGACACAAGTGGGGAAACGACCCGCTGGAAAAAGAACAATGATCCTAATGCTGGATGCAACAATTACACTACAATGTAATGAGTATGGCACACGGGCCAACCAAATCTTGCCTAGGCAAGGCATGTACGCATACAAGCCATGTTTGTCATAGAACGGTCTACTGAACTATGTTTCGACACAAGAAGTATGGGCACATACCAGACCAAGCTCAACATGGAAAGGCGCGAGCCATAAATGGAAGGTAATGCAATGAATGCATGCGATCTAAAATGCAATGGATATGGCACGCGGGCCAAACCAAATCTTGCCTAGGAAAGGCATGTACACGTACAAGCCATGTCTAACACAGAAAAGGTGCCGCAACCCTCAAACCAACATACCAGCGTAGAATAGGCGCGTACACATGCAGAACTGTGCTTTAACGTGAAAAGTAAGGGCACATACCAGACCAAGCTCAACTTGGAAAGGCGCAAGCCATAGATGGAAGGCGATGCAATGAATGCAAGCAAACTACAATGCAATATCTACAAATATGCATGGAATGGATATTTACAAAATGCATGATAATGCAATATGATGCGATCTACTGGGGGGAATGCAATGCATGCAAGCTATAATGGAAATGCATGACAATGCATGTTGATGCAATGACTATGATTGCAACTTTCCCAATCTTACCAATAGGGCGATATACTAGGTTGGTTCAGTATCCAGAACTGAGGCGCGGACAGGCTGCCTCGATCTATGGGGCTTCCATACAGATTTCAAGCCGAGGGTCCACCCCTGGGTATTTAAACCAGACTTTAGTCTCGGAACTCCCGAACCTTTGCGTTCAAGGCATAAGCCGTTCGAACTCTAGTTTCCACCGTCCCAGTTGGTCTTCAAGGAACTCACCGCAAACATAGGCAGGTAGCTTTACCAGGCCACCGAAAGTCGTTCGGGCACGACAAACACCAAAGGAATTGCACCTTCCGAGGATTTAAGGTCTCCTGGACCGGGATGCAAGATGTATGCACTGAAGGTTTCGCACCTTCCAAGGATTTAAGGTCTCTTAGACCGTGCGTATTTAAGGTCTCGCCAGAACGGGCCACAATGTACGTACTGAAGGTTTCGCACCCTCAAAGGATTTAAGGTCTCCTAGACCGTGCATATTTAAGGTCTCGCCAGACCGTAATGCAAAATGTACGTACTGACGGTTTCGCACCCTCAAAGGATTTAAGCTCTCCTAGACCGTGCGTATTTAAGGTCTCGCCAGACCGTAATGCAAAATGTACGTACTGAAGGTTTCGCACCCTCAAAGGATTTAAGCTCTCCTAGACCGTGCGCATTTAAGGTCTCACCAGACCGTAATGCAAAATGCAAGTGTGACACACATGCCACACAGAATGTAAAAAAGAAACAAATGAGACACGCGTGCCTCATAAGATGCAAAATGATACAAGTGTGACACACATGCCACACGGAATGCAAAAGATGAAACAAATGAGACACGCGTGCCTCATAAGATGCAAAATGATACAAGTGTGACACACATGCCACACGGAATGCAAAGGACAAATGGACTTATACGCCACGCGAAGCCGGTTTGAATTCAAAACAAAGCAATGTACTAACAAGTACAAGTGAGATGCGCAAGAAAGTGCGATGGGACGCACGCGAGATGCAAGTAGAGGTGCACAAAACAGTGCGATGCGCTAAACAGCGGGATTGATTGCAATGCACAAAACAGTGCGATGCACTAAACAGCGCGAATGAAATGCAATGCAAAAAATAGTGCGATGCGCAGAATAGCGCGATTGAAATGCAATGCACAAAACAGTGCGATGCGCAGAACAGCGCGAGGTTTGAAATGCACAAAACAGTGCGATGCGCAGAACAGCGCGAGGGTATGCAATGCACAAAACAGTGCGATGCGCAAAACAGCGCGAGGTTTGAAATGCACAAAACAGTGCGATGCGCAAAACAACGCGAGGTTTGAAATGCACAAAATAGTGCGATGCGCAAAACAGCGCGAGGTTTTGAAATGCACAAAATAGTGCGATGCGCAAAACAGCGCGAGGTTTGAAATGCACAAAATAGTGCGATGCGCAGAACAGCGTGAGGTTTTGAAATGCACAAAACAGTGCGATGTGCACAACAGCGCGAGGTTTGAAATGCACAAAATAGTGAGATTGATTGCATATTCTATGCGAATGACGACACGTATGCCAATGAAAATGTGACGCGCATGCCGATGAAAATAAGGCACGCGTACCGATGCAAATAGGGCACGCATGCCGATGCAAAATAATACAAATGAAATAAATGAGACACGCATGCCTCATAAGGTGCAAAATGATGCAAGTGTAGCACGCATGCCACACGGAATGTAAATAGACTAAAATGCGTAACAATGCACGTGTTTCGGGATGCATGACAATGCATGGAATAAAAAAATGCAATGACAATGCATGAGAGATGTGCATGACAATGCGAAAGGGGTGCGTGTTACAACGCATGTAGTGTGTGCATAACAATGCAACTGTGAGGCGCATGACAGCGCGATGCGATATACCGAAATAGTACGACGAACGCGTGCAACGCACACAGGGCAACTTTTGGATCTTGTAAGAGGCAAAAAGGATACCAAAGGATACAACCTTGCATGAGTTGGAGTGCTACGCACAGAAGGTACGGCCCGAGGTCAAAACGGAGGCCGGTTGAACATCGGAAATGCACTTTCTTGCACTTTCTTGAGCTATGAAGACCAGAAGCTGCTCACATGGTCCAAACAAGGCTGTGGGAGCACCACCGGCCCGAAGGGGAGGCCACCGGCTGTCCACCGGCTACAAAATAAGTCCATCGGCACAAAATACTGCCGGCCGGCACAAAACATTGCCGACCGGCAAACAGTTGCTGAATCGGGGCAGTTTCGACTTTTCACCATGGGTGTTTTAAAATAGGGTTTCAAACCCTATTTCCTCACTTCCCCACCGCCGAAAACTCTCACCCTCTCTCTCTAGAGCATTTCCCTCTCCTCTTTTGCCCGTTTCTTCGCGTTCTACGCCCGTTTCGTCCTTGGATTCGCGATTCTCTTCGCGTTTCGAACATTTTCAACCGAACAAAACTTTGTTTCGGTGCCTCGTTTGGCGTTCTTACCGTTTCGGGGTTTGTTCCCCTTGCTTTCCTCTTCATTTCTGTGCCTTTTCACATTCCGGCCTTCCTGGTCGTTTTCGGCCTTCCCGGGAGTTGACTTTCCGGTTGACTTTTCGTATTCTAGCCCGGTTTTCCTTCCTCCGGCTATTCTCTCATCATTCCTGACATGGCGGACGACATTCCATGCGGCGGGACTCCCCCGGATCACGAGATGGATCCCGAGGCCGAGCTCCTACCTTTGAGCGAGCGCCCGTTCGACCTGGCGACCTACCGGCCGGCGATTCATGTTCTCCCCCCCGACGGACTGCGCCAGTTTCGGAGCTTCGAGAGGCACGTGCCACCCGGGCTATTGCTACGTGAGCCTACCTCCCACCTGTCCTTCAGCACTTCCGAGGTAACTCTCTTTCTTCTACTTTATTTTCCGCAATGTAGGATACAAAAACTGTCATAGTTAGTTGTACTCTTTAACTGCTTTAGCTCTGATATGCTGTATACTGTAGTTGATCGCAATCATACATACAACTGATATCTGCTTGAAACTGACACATGCACACACACTGCACTAGCCCCGAATCACCCAAACACAATGCGCACACTGTATTTCACTGCAAACACACTGGCACCCAGCATTTGCTTGAATCTGTCAAACCATGCACACATGCTATACTGCTCTGAACTTCCCGAACACGCTGACACATCACACGCTGTAGTTCACTGTAAGCACACCGGCACCCAGTATTTGTCAAAATCTGTTAAACTTGCACGCATGCCACATCTGCTCTGAACCACCCAAACACGCTGACACATCACACGCTGTAGTCCACTGTGAGCACACCGGCACCCGGTATTTGCTTAAATCTGTTAAATTTGCACGCATGCCACATCCGTATGCTTCTTAAAACTGCATTTTGAATGTTGTCTTGCAATTTGTTGTTTTTTTTTTTTGTTTACAGGAGGATTCCCATACCATCCGCGGGTATGGGAATACTGGCGCTCGGGAGTGGTACGATGAGCTCCCTGACGCTGTCCGGCGCATAGTGGACCGAGCGGGCTTCGGTGCCTTCTGCCGAGGACTCTCCAGGCTTTCCACCTGCAGACCTCTCCTTGCTGCTCTGGCGGAGAGGTGGTGGGACACCACTGACTCGTTTCACTTCTCCGCAGCAGGGGACATGACGATGACCCCTTATGACTTCTCGATGCTCACAGGCATCGGGGTATGGGGTGATCCGATCCCCTTCGACACCGACATGGATGAGTGGACCGCCGCTCAGGTCCATCTGCTGGTGGAGGCCCCACCCCTTGCTCGTCCGGGCTTCGTCCGATACTCTTGGTTCGAGGTCCAGTTTAGGGTCCAGCTTGTGTTGGAGGTGGAGGCGCAGATGACCCAGGAGGACGTGGAGAGGTATGCTCGCGGCTTCCTCATGTTCCTGTTCGGGACGACCATCTTCACCGACCGGGCGAACACCATGCCTGTCTGTCTTCTCAGCGCACTGGTGGACGTCTGGGACATCCTGCATTATGACTGGGGTGGCGCCGCTCTGGCCACTCTCTACGGGTACATGAGCTCGGCTTCCCGCGGCAGCGGCCAGCTGCTCGGGGACTACTGGCGGGCTTGGGAGGTACATTTCTTCTCCGCTTTTCGTTTCTGCTTTATATTTTCTGTACTTTGTACACTGCACACACTGTAGTCTGCTTTATGCTTACTGTATACTGTACACACGGCACACACATACATTCTGCTTTACACTGACTGTACACTGCTCACACTGTACACTGTACACAATACACTGCACAACACATGGCTCTGCCATTTCTGCTTTATTCTGTATCCTGCTTTATCTGATAAATTCACTGGTATTTACCTTGCAGTTGTGGGTTTACGCCTACTTTCCTAGGCTCGCTCCTGTGCCAGTTGCGGAGACTCCTCTGGTCGTCCCGTTTTCGCATCGCTTTGACATGAGATGCACCCGGCGACCACGAGAGACCTTCGGCATTTTCCGTTGATACTTCGACACCATCACCCCCGCAGAGGTATGTTTTACTTACAGTTCATTTAAGCTTCGCCTTTCCACTGCATATTTCAAAAACAGTAGATAACAAACTGTATGTCACTTTCAGATCACTTGGCGGCCGTGGGCTCCATTGTCGGCGGTGATTCGGGACCGATTTGCCGGTGCGGAGGAGACCTCGCGTTTCCGGATCCTGCTAGAGGGTCCGATCTGTCGGGCTTGGTACCTGGGTGAGCGTTTCCTACGCCAGACCCTAGGGTTACCAGCGCAGATAGTCCCGGCTCATCCTCCTGCGGACATGAGGGAGACCGAGGGGCTCACGACCGAGTAGATGGACGACTACACCATTGGCTGGGAGGAGGCCGGCTTCAGAGGCACCGGCGACTATCGAGAGTACGTACAGACGTATCTCATGCGGCCTCTGAGCGGCGGCCGCCGAGCAGAGGGGGCCAGGCCTGTGGTGCCAGCGGCTGGGGTTGGAGTGGGAGCTTCGAGGAGGGCTCGAGTCCGTGGCAGAGGCGGAGCTCAGGGAGGACGGGGGACCGATTGGCCTGTTCTGCCTGCTGCATTGACTTTCCGAGGGCAGGGCGGGGCGACCTATCAGCTCCCCTTCGCCCCTCCACCGGCTGATCATGAGTTCGTCGGTGTCCCCGACTTGCCTCCGGTATGTATTACTGTGTTTTTGTACAGTCATTTCATTTCAGTTTATTTGATATTCCACAGAATATTGATGCATCTGATACTTTTGCAGGATTCTTCTGCGTATACCCGGAAGTCATTGGAGATGAATGCCTCCATGATGGGGATGCTTCAGCGGACTTTTGATCTCCTAGCCCTCTACAACATTCCGGTATGTTCTTCTGATCACGGCCTTAAACCATTCGCAAGCTGATTCGCGTGATCTGATGCATGGCACAACACCTGATACACTGATCTCATAGCATCTGATACGCTGCATACACTGCATTCTGCACTGTACTCTACACTAATAAATTGCTCACGGCATTCACACACTGTACTCATACACTGCATTCTGCACTGATAAACTACTCACGGCATTCTCACACTGTATTCATACGCTGCTCGTCATAATCTGATGCACGGCACGACACCTGATACACTGATCTCACAGTATCTGACACACTGCATACACTGCATTCTGCACTGTACTCTGCACTGATAAACTGCCTACAGTATACTGATGTATTTGCCTCTTATGCACTTTTCAGCCTCCCTTCCAGATTCCCGTTGCAGGAGGTACCCCAGCTGGACCTTCCGTCCCCGCCCGAGGGAGAGATGAGGGGGGCAGGATATTTCCCCGTACCAGGGGAGGGCGTACTCATGTCGGGAGTAGCTCGCGAGCTCCAGTCCCGGATGATGATGATGACGAGGAGTCAGAGGCAGAGGCAGAGGCGGAGTCCGAGTCATCGGAGGAGGAGACCGGAGGCGGTTCTAGCTCGGGCTCTGACGACGATGCTGATGATGCTCCTGGACCCTCGTCCAGGAAGAGGACTAGGACAGACTGATGGCCCCCCGGGGTGCTCGACATGGATACATTTTTGTTATTTTTCTTCTTTCTTGTACTTTTCCCTTTTGTTGGTAGTTAGATTACCCTGTACTGCCGCGGGCAGATTTTTGTTTCCAAAATTTGTACATTTGCAAAGATAATGAAATGAAACAGGCTTTTTATCTGAAAAAGTGTTTATATTCATATATTTTTACCTTTCATACTTTGCATCGCATCACACTATATTACACCTCAATGTAATGAAATTGATTGGTTGTCTGAAAATTGGACACTTGTACTGTAATAATCAGATAACTAAACAGCCAACAGCAAAATAACCCAAGCAGCCCACTGCCTGATTCTGGACACACAGCCCTCACTCTGTTGGGGATTAATCTGCATACAGCCCTTAACACAGCATTCGGTTCATTCTGCACATAACAAATCCTGAACGAACAGCCCAATCTGACAAGACGGACTACAGAGGTGAAACCAGCTGGAGTTGAAACGCAATCGAATATAGAGAATGGCACGACATTATGAGCATAAACGATTAGCTTTCGGAAAAGAGGTTTTCTTAAACGGGATACCGAGCCTACAACCGAACACAGCGGGGAGGACTCAAATACAGGTATACGACCTAAACACAACGAGACACGCTCGGGGAAGACCCAAAACAAAAGTTGAGGTAAACAAAACAAAAGACACGACATACAGACGCGTTAACGGAAAGGGGGGACCTCAGATCACGAGGAGCCAGTTTCCCTGGGTATTGTTTCCCACCCTTTTCTCATTTGTGATTCTTACATCACTCTGGCACTCAAGCTCGATTTTTATCTCGAAACCCTTTAGCTCACTTTTTCTCTCAACTTACACCTCTCTATTCTTCATTCTCTCATTTTTCGTCCCTCCCCGAGGTGATTGATGGGTGAATAGGAAGTTGCGGGTTCACGCCCGATGTTGTTAGCTCACGGCTATTTCTTCTGACGGGTAGAGCGCTCTTCTGGCAAGTACGTTGATGACGGGGGAAAGACAGAATGCCTGACTCAACTGCGCCCCTAATTCATCATTTTGACCATTTTTTGCGTTTTTGCTTTCTATTAAAAACAGTTTTAATCAAGATGAGGGTCGGATTAACGTACTTGTTCGATTTTTGATTTGAAAACCATGCAAGTCAGGCTGTAAGCACTGAAAATTTTCCTTTTTGGGTCCAAGAAAATGGTCCAGTTTTGGAAAATGAAATAGTTTTCGAGAAAATAGTCAACCTCAGTAAAAATTTTCAAAAACTATTCTGCAAACAGTCAATGCTCAACGAGCATGGAACTTACTCTTTGAGATGCGCAACCTCGGATCGGAGGCAATGGAAAATTGCCCCTAGTCTGAAGAATGCCGCATGGCAACGGAAAGTTGCCCCTAGTTTGGATGGCGGTTCGCGACGACTAGTGGCAACGGAAAGTTGCCCCTTGTTTGGATGGTGCCGCAACAATCCACAGACAGTCTTCATTGGTGGTGGTCGAACTCTTGGACACTGAGACGACGAAGACAGTCACAACAAATATATGGACACAGTCACCTTGGAAGGTGTTGGCGAGTGAACTTTCGGATGAAGTTGGAACCATTGCATGGACTGAGACGCTTATGAAAGCGTTGGGGGCTGGACTTCATGATGAAGTTGCCTACGTATCCCAAACATGGGAGTCAAGCCTTACGTAGTTCCGGTTAAGGTACACTCAGGTATTTTAACCTTCACTTTTTCAGGCACTAACTTTTGCCAAGGCGCCCGATGCGGGTTTTCGACCTTGCGAGCTTCTTTTCATTCTCTTTTGTTCATTTCTTTTTCTTTTCTTTTCTTTTGCATTTTTTTCTTTTCTTTTCTTTTTTTTACTGTATTTTTTGCTTTTTCTTTTTTTGTATTTTTTGTATTTTTCTCTTGCTCTAACTTTTGCCTGGGTCGCCCTTCCGGGTTTTCGACCCAGCGAGCCTCTCAAAAGGGTAAAAGTGTAGCAGGTCCATGCCAAATGGTTTTTAAAGTTGAAGCCTCTCTGTATCTAGGAGAACGGCTACTGCGATGATTTGTTGGAGAATCCATCCCGGTTGCTCCACGAGCTTCTTCCAGCGAGATCCAATCTTTTGATTTGGCTTGGGCGCCTCTTGCTCGAGGGCTGCTTCTGATCCGGCCATTCAGAAATTGCATGATGTTTGACCGTTGAACATTCTGAGCGGGTTCAAGGTCTAGAACAAACAGGTCGAATCTTGAGGCCGAGAGCGATCCTAGGCTACACGATCTCAAGAGTGGTTCCACACAGGTCTTCACAGGGCCATGTAAAACATTTATTTTTGAAAGTTTTTAAGAAAGCGACAAATCGCTCGCGCCGAAGATAGTGTGGAACCAATCTGGATCAAGCCAGGGTCCTTCCCAGTACTCATGCCGACAAGCATGATTTCATTCATAAAAAAAAAGGCTTAGCATGCTTCTCTTCCTCTCATAATGATCAAAGTTTTGCAAAACCCGAGGAATTCCTTCCTCTTTGTTTTTATCACCGCAGTGTTCAAAAGGTTTTTGAAAAACTTAGGTTAATGCAATGAGTTTGGCGCGCAGGAGGGCAGGCGAGATGTACTGTCAGTCCATTCAAGTCCTCTGGCACAATTAACTCATACTGGAAGCAAGCATGAAAATGAGGTAGCCTCAGCTGTTTCATTCAGATCTGTTGGTATAACTGGCCCCTCGGCAGAAACAGACTCAAAATTAAGTAATTACAAGACAAAACGGTGTTCGAGGCAACAACCCCAGAATCACCTGGTATTCTATACAAAAGGGGACTGACTCGATACCACAAGACAGACCCTTAAGCAAAAAAGACTGACTCAAAGCAAAGAGACAGACTCACAACAAAAGACTGACTCGATACCCAAGCCAGAATTTACAAAACTCGGGTTCACCGATGCTCAAAAATGCGTGCCAGACGCCACATCCAAACATATGCCGAATGCCGCCCGCAGGTGGTTCACTTTCTGACTACATACTCGCAGTATCTAAGCCCTCAAAATCCAATAACTGGGCGGTAACGGACTTGGCTGAGGTGGGTGGGAGGATAACCTTGTTATCAATCAAATCTTGCACCTCATGGCGGAGGCGGAAGCAATTATCAGTAGGATGGCCTGTCTGCTGGTGGTACGCGCAATACTGAGCGGCATCATGTGTAGCAGGGAGAGTCTTCGGGAGAGGCCGAGGCTCCAAGGGTTTAAGGTGCCCCTTCTCGGCGAGGATTTGGAGTGCCTTGGACAGAGGCATGTACAGAGCATGAAAGGCCCTGCGCCCTCGAGGCAGGTACTTCGGAGTCTGAGCACTTTTACTAGCCGCACAGGCGAAAGGATCGGCAGGCGCCACCTTAGCTTTCTGATCTTTCCCGGGTACAGGGGCGGGAATAGGAGGAACTATTCTGGCATGACGGGGCCCATCCCGATTTTCTGACTGACTTGAACTACCCTCGGGTGGAGTGGGGAAAACATCATCCACAATTTTTGTCACAACCGCGGATATTTGTTGCTTGTTCATCCCCCCGGCTTTCAAAGCCTCGACTGCCCACAGCAGTTGTTCCATAGGATCGGCGTCTACCTTTGCTTTGCCTTTTCCTCTGGCCTCAGCTTGATCGATGGTTTGGGTTGATGCCAGCATGTCATTGCCATAGCTGGAGGCCATCTCCGGTTGACTGAGTTCGATCACAATTCGCCCCAACAGCGGGGGCTCCTGGGGTACAAAACTCCCGGCATATGGTGCAGCTGGAGGTGAAGCTGACATTCCGTAGGCGAGATCCGCCACGGACCCCTGGAGATCACCTATCATCCCCATTAGTTCAAAGGTGGTGGGCTCACGAGCCTGATACAACTGGGGGGCCCAGACCGGGTGCACAACGGGCGTCCTGGGTGGATGTGGCACATCCATGTTGGTCTCACTGTGTTGAGCGATCCCTTGATCTAATGCAGTCGTCATAACCATGAACTCTTCTGAATTCTGCGTCGTCATAGGTCCTGCCTCAGCAAGGGGGAGCACTAGCTATTCTCTATCAACTCTCTGAACTGAAAGAGACAACAAACAGCATTTCAGCCCAAGCAGATCAAACACGGGTGTAGCTGAACAACTGTACTCTACTGCTGATCACTGTTCCCCAGAATCACTGTTCCCCAAAACTGAACTGATACCCGCAGATATAACTGGTTCTCAGCAGTACTGAAACTGGTGCCCTCGGGCCTGATATTCAAACTTGCAAACTGATATATACGTCCCCTGTAGAGACATATTCCAAAAGCACATAGCAAGTAAAGAGAACCAAAACACCCCTATGTTGGGGTAGGGTTTCCCTGTCCTATTTTGCCAGGAGCTAGGGTTTCACTGCGCACACAGCGGTTTCAAACAACCTAACATCGGGTGAGCAACCTGTCCTAGCTTGGAATGGTCACTATGGATCCGAATATGTACTAGGTCAAATGGTCGAAAAGGGTGCCCCGGTAAAACCGGGGTTTGTGTTCCCATACTGTCAGAGCCCATAGCCGGTCAGCCTTATGGTCATGCCTTGACAAGACAAGCCTCCAGCAAACCGTTCAGGAATGGCAGATGGCAAACACGGTGTCCTAGGCGCACCAATGCAAATGCAATGCAAAGAAATAGACGCACCCCGCGAGGGGCCCTTCGTTACAGTTCGGACTCGATTTGTTGTCACGGTTCTAAATCTTGAACCAAAGAGTCCAAATCCGGCAAATCGTTTTGAGAAACAGATTTTTGAAAAAGTAGTGCCAAACATGGACTGCTTTGCCAGATTACAGAGTCGCCACCTAAATATTTTAAAATGGAGGAATTTAGGAAACCCTGACTCGGTGCCGAAGGCCACATGTCCGTCATCACCGGAGTTGTCTCGGCTCGGGAGCTTGGGTACGATCGGGGAAGGTCAGCTATGGGCACCCCCTTTCGCCCGGTCCCAAGACCGGCCTCTACTAACCGTGATATCCGTTTTTGAAAACTTTATGTATTCTTATTTCAATTATTAGCCTAGAATTACTATGTTGTACACGCAGCAAACAAGTATAGACTAGATTGCCTAATTTGGAAATGAGCATTGCATACCCGTTTGTTTTGAAAAGCGCTTTGGAATTTGTTACTCGCAAGTAGGCTAAAATACGGATTTCAACAAGTTTTCCCAACTCAAGCAATCCAACCTTCACCCACAGGCATTCAAACAGTTTAACACGTAAGCACCTAGCCGCATGGCAACATTCACACGCATGCGAGATGCTAAAGCATAGATACTTACATCGTACTCCGGCGCTTTGGAATTTGCTACTCGCAAGTAGGCTAAAATATGGATTTCAACAAGTTTTCCCAACTCAAGCAATCCAACCTTCACCCACAGGCATTCAAACAGTTTAACACGTAAGCACCTAGCCGCATGGCAACATTCACACGCATGCGAGATGCTAAAGCATTGATACTTACATCGTACTCCGTGCCAAAACAATGAACTAGTTAGCAAACATGCATGTCTTAGTTCATGTTAAGAATGACTAATGCAACACATACAGGATGCAATTAGATAGGCTCGGCTTATCCTAAACATGGCATGTGAAATGCGATCAACTATCACATGGTCAATTTTTGAATTGAAGTACAAATGCAGTTAGCGTGATGTACCGAGCCTAATGTATGCAATACAAATGTATGGATGCACGCATGCATAGCATAAGGTATGCTAAATTAAACGCGCCCTAATCTACCATCATAAGCAGGTAAATAAAAGGGAAGAAAGAAGTGGGGATTGGAAGACATACACACCACTCACACACGCTTATTACAGTTTTGCCCTCACTCGGAGGGACCGAATAAATATTACAAATTAACTAACTATGCAAGCTAATTAACTATTACAAATTGTCTAATCAACTAAGCAAATTAATTAAAGCTAGAAAAACAAGAAAACGCCTCGGGAAATGCGCCGCCATACATAGGCTACCCCTGTTTTCCTTCCTTCACTCCTCTGGAGGCTGTCAAAACCTCAGGACTGCTTCCTTGGATACTGGGAGACATCACCGGCTGGGTGATATTGCCACTGGCAGTATCATGTTGCCACCGGCACAAAATGAAGCTATCGGCAGAGAGAAGATTGCCGGTCGGCACTTGAAACTGCCGGTCGGCAAAATGTTCCTGCAGAATCTACAATCGACAGCAACAGAGGGCAAGGCAAAGCATGGCAGCACAATTCAAGGCATGTATGCACCAAACATGTCCCTTATCATGGTAATGACTCAAAGGGGCATGTGCCTCGATTCTCGGACCACCAATCACGCATTTCCATGCATGATGGCCCAAAGAACCAAGTATGCAACTTTCATGTCAAATGAAATGCAAACCAATCAAACAAATCAAGGCCCGATTCCTATCATCAAGTCAAGGAATAAGGCATGCATGCAAGATGCAATGCAACCTAGACATACAAGCTAAGGATGCAACATGGCATGGCAAGGCACTTATGCAAGCATACAAGCAAACATGAGGCAATGCAAATGGATGAAAAGATGGACTTATGTGTGATTTAGGCAGCTCTAATTAGGCCTAAAACAAGGGCCAAAATGCCAAAATAACGGACCAAAACACATGCACACATACACATGTTAAAAGGCCAACACTTAGGCACAAATGAAGCAACCCTCAAACACATTTGAAAGAGGCAAACATGGACAAATAGCATGCAACATAAGCTCTGAAAATCATGCTACAAAATGATGCCAAATCATGTTAAACAAGATAAGCAAATGCATGCAAGCATGGTCCAAACACTTGAGGCAAGTCATGGAGCTTTGAAGCACATCTAACACAACAATCATGGCATGCATTAAACAACTAAAAACAGATTTTTAGCATGTTAAAACAAGGCTAAAGGACCACTTAGATGGCATCTAAGTGACCTAAAATTCAGAGGCATGCACAATGGTCAAAACATGGAGCATGCAACACATGCTTCCAAAGCATTAAAGAGGCATGCAAGGCAGTCACGCAAGCATGAAATTGGGACTGAAATAACATGTAGGGTGGCCCCAAATCACCAAATCAATGCAAAGATGTCATGCTATACATGCACATACTTAAGGCCAACAAGTCGGAATGCAAAGGGGTTATACTAAGCATGCTAAAATCAACCCAAACACTTATGGACAGACTTAGAACATGTCAATATAAGCACAAAATCTTCACAAATGTAAGCCTAAAACATGCTAGAAACAAAGGCACACAACCTACGACATGTTAAGGGATCACAAGGCATTACATGGCAACTATGCTAAGCATGCATGGAGTACCAAAACCAACAAAAAACAGAGATATAATACAACATATTAAGCATCGAAAACAGCCAAGACATGGCCAATACACACTTTAACATGATGCTCCCTCAAGAGGCCAAAAAAGGTCCATTTCAAGGACAACAAGGGAAGAGGGTGGCCCTCCCCTTTTGGAGACTTCAAGGCACCATCTTCACCACTGAAATCCCTCAAGATTTCAGTAGTGAAGAGGCCCAAATACCAAAGTCCCGAAACTAGCACAAAAATGGCTCAAAATGGGGCCTTTCAAGGACTAAGAGGGGTCAAACACCCCCAAACCAAAAAACACTCTTAATAAACAATAAACAGGGCCTAAAAACAGAACTTTTTTGTGTTATACAATAATCACGAAAACAGGTCTAAGATAGGTAGAAAATCAATGCAAAAATGGGGGAAAAAGGGGTAAGGTTCTTACCCTTGAAGACCTCTTCAACAAAGATGCTCCAATGGCCCTCCTTGGCTTGGATCCGACATGAAAACTTCAAAATCAGTCCCTTAGAACCTCAGTAGCTAAGTGAAGGTGAAACACTAGGTGTTTGTGTGCAATAGTATGGACTAAACTCACTAAAACACACACAAGAGGGAAAAAAGAGAGAGGTAAGGTGTACCAAACCCTAACCCTAGAACTCAAAACCCTAACAATGGCTGTCTAAGCTCTCTCAAGTGTCTCACTAGTCCAACCTTAGAAACAAGAGAGAGCCCCTCTCTATATAGAAGCTTTTTGTCTTGAACCAGCCACTTCAAATCGGCCCCAAGCTTGAAAGTTTAATCCTCTTTACATGAGTCTCTCTCAAGCTTTGAAAAAGCTACGAGAATAAGGGCACCTAGAACTCCTAGAACCCCAACCCCTTCCAAATCCTCTTCCACCAAGATATGACCCAGCTAAATACTGTGCCTATCATCAACAACACGGTCATGATGCGAACCGTCGCATCCGCCTCCGTCATAAGATTCAGGATCTTATTGACGAAGAGACCCTAGCTCCACCCAAAGGACCTCAGGTTAGTACTTACTCGTCACCTCCCCACCTCAACCTCATCCATACACTACCATTCACCTTCGACCCCAGCATATACATCACCCCAGCCCATCTACCCAAGCCTGAGGTGTTCATTCCAGAAAGCATGGACTTATGCATGATGGGTGCACCTGAACTCCAATCATCTCAAACCTGTGAACCCACTACTTCTGAGTTGATGAGAATGATTGAAGATCTTCAAAGAACTGTGACAGATCTGGCCTCCGGGACATTAGCTCCATCATCAGCCACATCACATGCTAGGAGCTTCACGACAAAAGGCTCCCAAATCTTGGGACAGGTTGTATTGGAAGAAAGCCAAACCCTTGGCAAAGTGGAGGCGAGTGAAAAAAACAAGGTAGGGGTGGGCATGGATCCCCCTGAACATCTTCTGTTGGCTGTTAAGGCTTTGAAAGCCGAGGGACTAAACAAAGAGCAAGTCCTCGCAGTTGTTGCAAAAACTGTGGATGACACTTTCGCCACTCAAGTTATGGGCAGTTTGAATCAAAGGGCAAGCCGGGAGAGGGGCCGTTGTACCAGGAATGTTCCTTTCAGCTCTAATCCTGTGCTCGGAAGAGATCAGCAAACTCAGTCAGCACCTGCCGATCCCTTTGCTGGTGCGTCCAACAAAAATCCACAAACCTTGAAGTACCAACCCCGAGGTCAGAGGGTCTTCCATGCCCTCTATATGACTTTGTCCAAAGCTCTCTAAATCCTTGTTGAACAAGGCCATCTCAAACCCCTTGAGCCTCGACCTCTCCCGAATCCTCTTCCGGTTACGCATAATGCTGCCCAGTACTATGCCTTCCATCAACAAACCGGTCATGGCACCGACATTTGCTTTCGTTTTCGCCACGAAGTGCAAGATTTGATTGACAACAGAGTCATTGTCGTGCCAAGCTTGGCAAAGTCTTTCAGCACTGGATCGGTGAACTTGGGGGATAATGTGACCATGTGATTGGGGGATGAACCAGCTGCGAGTGGCGCTCGATTTACTCCAGACGTGGGAATGGCACGCTTTGTTTTGAGCAATATGCAAATACTAGTTTTTGTACTTTATGACTTAGGTATTGGGTCAGTTTTGTTGTTTTGTAGATAGTCAGTCTTTTTGTACTGAGTCAGTCAAGTCTGTCTTGTTGTATCGAGTCAATCATGCTGCGTTGGAGTCGGGTGATTCTAGGGGTGTTACCTCGGACATCACTATCTTGTTTTGTGTTTGTCTTTTTGCTTTCTTTCGAGTCTGTTTCTGCCTTGGAGCCAGTTATGCCAACAGATCTGAATGAAATAGTAGTGATTTTCACACTCTTGTGTTTGCTCCTGCCTTGCGCCAGTTGTGCCAGTAAACTTGAATAAAACGACAGTGCTTTTCACCTGCTTTTCTGTGCCTTTAAGTCATTACATCGACCTAAGTTTTTCAAAACCCTTTTGAACATTGTGATGAAAACAAAGAGGAAGGAATTCCTCGGGATTTGTAAAAAATTTGATCAATTGATAGAAAGAGAGGCATGCTAAGCCCTTAATGACTGAGATCATGCTTGTTAGTGTGAGTACTGAGAAGGATCCTGGCTTGATCCCGATTGGTTCTACACTGTCTTCAGCACGAGCGATTTGTCGCTTTCTTAAAAGATTTCAAAAAATGTTTTGCGTGGTTCTACGAAGACCTGTGTGGAATCGCTCTTGAGATTGTGAAGCTTAGGATCACTCTCAGTCTTGAGACTCAACCCCTTTGCTTCCAAACCTTGAACCTTAATTCAGAATGTTCAACGATCGACTACAATGTGAGGCCTGTGTGGCCAGATTCGAAACAGCCCTCGAACTAGGGGCAGGGGAGTCAGATCAAGAAGATCAGACGTCGTCAAAAGAAGCTTGCAAAGCTATATCAGAAGCCCCCTCAAACTAGGGGAAAAAATGTCAGATGCTTTCGAAGAGTCAAAATTGGGACATTTCTCAAGCTAATAAAGATCGGCAAGAATGCCAAATCTCAGAAGGGGGGAAAGAAGAAAGTGTTGCTGAAGAACAACCAAGTTCCTATCCACAACACTAGGGGCAAATTCACCCCCCATTGGATGGGCTCCTACATTATCAGCGAATAACAACCATTCTCCTGGATTCATATGGCTTTGAGATCTTAAAACCATTTGACATGGACAGAGCTACACTTTTACCCTTGAGAGGCTCGCTGGGTCGAAAACCCGGAAAGGCGACCCAGGCAAAAGTTAGAGCGAAAAAAAAAGAGAAGAAAAAGAACAAAAAAAAGAAAATTGAAAAAATGAAGAAAAAATTCTGAAAAGAAATAAACAAAAAGAAAAAAGAAGAAAAGAAATGAAAAGAATTGAAAAGAAAAGAAGAACAAAGCTCACAAGGTTGAAAACCCAGAAGGGCGGCCTTGGCAAAAGTTAGAGCACCCGCAAAGGGCGGCTTTGGCAAAAGTTAGAGCGCAAAAGGAGAGTGAAAATACTCGAGTGAAACTAAGCCTGAACTACATATGGCTTGATTCCCATCTTTGGGATACGCAGGCAACTTCATCCTAGAGTTCAGCCATAACCCTTTTCCCCGATCAACTTTGTCCATTTGATCATCTCGGCCATCTTTGTCTATTCAGCATTCAAGGGTTCGGTTATGATCGCCGGTGCAGCGCTCTTCAGACTAGGGGCAACTTTCCGTTGCCGTACAGTGCTGCGGTGCTCTTCAGACTAGGGGCAACTTTCCAGTTGCAGGGATCCGGGGTTGTGCATCTCGGTGACAGATCTCAGGTGTGTCCAGTTCTGATCCTCATCGAAAATGATTTTGGGAAGTTTTAATAAAAGCGGACTATGTTCAAAATAATCTTTTTACAACTTTGACCATTTTTGGGCCAAAGTGGAAAATTTTCAGTACCACATCCTTCAATTTCATTGATTTCAAAAACAGAGTTCTCCTGCTCTTGCATAAAATCGAAGTTTCTTTTTATTACATTTATAAAGAAAACTTGAAAGTACTAATAAAGCAATAAATCCGGGGCATAGTCAAGTCAGGTGCTCCTGCGCCCCCTCCCAGAGCTGGTCAAAGCCTCTGACGCCAAGATGGGCCCGACCTGTGCCTCCTCATTAAGCCAATCCAAGCACTCATCAGACAAAGTGCAACTGAAAGTAGGAGCGGGGGCCAGGAGTTCCCTCATCCTCCACGCGGTGGCCTGCCAAGCAAGCTGTGTGCCTCGGGCTGGGAACACAGCAGGATACTCTATCCCTTCTGGCGGGCAAGTCTGATCATGGCCGAATTGGCGTCGAATCCGAAATGGGAAGTAGAATACACAGTGAGTGAGACCAATCAATTGAATCCCAGTCTGCCGCGGCATATTATAACTCATTGCTGAAAGGCTCAGCCAAGGGCACCGCCAAGCAATACGGTCTACAGACAAGCGACACATCCAACCGAACCACCACCCATCATCCAGGGCATTGACTAGACGGTGCCGGAAGAAGTAGCCGCGAGCTGAATATGCTGGGCAAGAGTCCACAACCTGCAGTTTGTCCATTAACCATACCTGGGAAGGGATGAAAAATGAGAGAATAAAGAATAGAGAGACGTACGAGAAGAGAAAAGTGAGAATAGGGTTTTCTTAAGAAAAAAAAAAAACGAGCTTGAGGGCCGAGTGATGTGAGCAATACAAATGTGAGATTGGGTGGGAAACATTACCTGCAGTAATAGTGGACTCCTTGCTAATCTAGTCGTCTCATGACGATAAAAGGCGTCTAAGCCCATCAACGTCTCAGCCAGAGTCATGGCAGTACAGCTCTAGACCTCCTTCAAGCCTTGGGCAACCTCAATCAGCCGGACACTAGACCCTCCCGAGCCTGAGACAAATAGAAAATGAGATAGCATGCACAAACAGAGGGCGTGTCGCCGGAAGCCTTGCCAGTGATGGTTGTTGCGATCACCAGCGTTAGAAAACCGATCGGTCAAACTTGGAATGTCCAGCATCCTGTCACAAATCAGAGACCGAGCGTTACGCATACTGAGTCCACACATTCGCCCTAAGGATTGGGCATGGCCAAAATTAAGTTGGGGCAGGAGCTCCTCGTCGCGCTCGGACTCCATTAGGCTCGGCGATTCTGCAAAAGGTAGGACATATCTCTGACCCAACGAAAAGCAATAAAGGAACATGCGTCACCAGAGTTCCAAAACCTATAGCCAAGTGTGGAGAAACGGGAACGGTGCAAGCGGAGTACGACCCAGAGTGAATAGTGCATTTATGCCGAAACCCCAGAAATTCAACTTTTCCGAGCCATCCAAGCTAGCAATCCAAGCTGTGAGATTTTGGGCAAGAAACTCTTCCATCAGAGCAAAATGAGTGTGGAATTGAGAGAAACAACGAAGTTTGGGGTCTTTTGTAGGAGATAAGGTTGGGTGGAGGACAGGTGTCAACATTCTGGTGATTCCCTCATTCACAGCCGGCCGGCCCAATATTCTGCCGACCGGCCGCTACCTATTGCCGACCGAACAAATTTCTGGCCGATGGCCATTCCTTGCGGCCGATGGCCTTTACCCCTGGCCGATGGGCTTCCTCCTGGGTCCCTGAGCTGTTTATGCTAGGCATTGGGGAACTCCACCACCTCCGATCCCTCCCCCGGTGATCGATTCTTGCGGAGTCACACCTGTCCGCTTGTGAAGTTATTGTACATTTGTTTATCGAGTTGTATTCATACTTGTTTGGTTATATCATGTCTTCGTTTTGCTTATCGAGTTGTAATTCGGTTCACTACCTGATTATTACGATGCAAATATCCAGTATTCAAATAAGTTTAATTTCGTTCACATTGTGGTGAGATACCTTGTGATGCGATGCATAGAAAGTTTACAAATGCAACATCTTTTGAACAAAGTGGTTGTTTCATTCCCGTCACGTGTTTTTGCAAAATATGTAATTTTGGAAAAAAGAATAAAACCTGTCCAAGGCAGTGCAATGTGCTTAAACTACCAGTAAAAAGAGAAGTAAAGCATAGAATGGCAGGGTAGCAAAGTGTCGGAATTGATACCAGTAAAACTCCCCTTTGCGGTCAACGCACCTTCCGCACCTTTGTTCGGGTTAACTACATGGTTTGGCGCCTTCATCACTCAAGATAATGCGGGAAAGCACACTTTTGAAACGTGAACCTTCGAGTTGACCTCAGGCCACAACTTCTGCGAGCAACGCTTGATACGTACAAAGAACGTCTCGTCCCGTATCCTTTTCATACCTTGTGAATTCCACAAATCATCTCGATTATGCTGTGCTAGAGTACTTTACATTCCAGCGTCGCGAATGACATGTTTTTACTTACATGTATACATTCAACTCTTCTCATACACACTACTTGCGTAGACCGCATGATTATCCAAATTCATTACCTGCGTAGACCGCATGTTTGTTTAATTTCATTACCTGCGTAGACCGCATGTTTTGCCTGTGTAGACTGCATGTTTGTTTAATTTCATTACCTGCGTAGACCGCATGTTTGTTTAATTTCGTTACCTGCGTAGACCGCATGTTCGTTCAATTTCATCACTTGTGTAGACCGCATGCTCATGATCAATTTCGTTACCTGCGTAGACTGCACGTTTTGATTGTGTAGACCGCATGTTTGTTTAATTTCATTACCTGCATAGACCGCATGTTTTGCCTGTGTAGACCGCATGTTTGTTTAATTTCGTTACCTGCGTAGACCGCATATTCGTTCAATTTCATTACTTGCGTAGACCGCATGACCATCCAAATTCGTTACCTGCGTAGACCGCACGTTTCGATTGCGTAGACCGCATGTTTGTTTAATTTCACTACCTGCGTAGACCGCATGTTTGTTTAATTTCGTTACCTGCGTAGACCGCATGCTTGTTTAATTTCGTTACCTGCATAGACCGCATGTTCGTTAAATTTCATTACTTGCGTAGACCGCATGCTCATGATCAATTTCGTTACCTGCGTAGACCACACGTTTTGATTGCGTAGACCGCATGTTTGTTTAATTTCGTTACCTGCGTAGACCGCATGTTCGTTCAATTTCATTACTTGCGTAGACCGCATGCTCATGATCAATTTCGTTACTTGCGTAGACCGCACGTTTTGATTGCGTAGACTGCATGTTTGTTTAATTTCATTACCTGCGTAGACCGCATGTTTTGCCTGCATAGACCGCATGTTTGTTTAGTTTCATTACTTGCGTAGACCGCATGTTCGTTTAATTTCATTACTTGCGTAGACCGCATGATTATCCAAATTCATTACCTGCGTAGACCGCACGTTTTGATTGCGTAGACCCCATGCTTGTTTAATTTCATTACCTACGTAGACCGCATGTTTTGCCTGCGTAGACCGCATGTTTGTTTAATTTCGTTACCTGCGTAGACCGCATGTTCATTCAATTTCATTACTTGCGTAGACCGCACGTTTTGATTGCACAGACCGCATGTTTGTTTAATTTCATTACCTGCGTAGACCGCATGTTTTGCCTGCGTAGACCGCATGTTTGTTTAATTTCGTTACCTGCGTAGACCGCGTGCTCATGATCGATTTCATTAATTGCATAGACCGCATGCTCATGACCAATTTCATTGCCTGCGTAGACCGCATGCTCCACCTACGTGTCCATACCTTCACAGCATTGTTACGCTTCCCACTCGCTTTGCGTTGTCACGCATTTCAAGTACACTATTATGCATGTTGCTAACGATATTGTACCTGTTGAGTTGTTTTCTTTACAGGCACGGTATTGTATGTACGGTTCATTTGAGGCTGGTGCAACCAGACGAACCGCACAGGTATTGTATCCTCCACGTGAGACGTATTGAGAACTACATAATTCTCTTACATCCTTTCTGCATTTTAGTGTAGTTTGGTGTACGCTAGCTTAAAATTGTCGCATGTATGCTTCATTACAGCTTTCTTTGCAATGATCATAAGTTATGTCCGGCTCTGTGCATTGTCTTGCATTTTGCCCCTGCCTTCGGGCACATGCCTTGTCTGTCTTGCATGTTTGTCTAAGTCTTCGGCCTTGTCAAAAATGGGTCGTCTCTGGGCTTTGACATTCACTCCCGTTATTGTTATGACTTTTGCAGAAAGCACAATTGCATCAACAAATTCTAAACATTTGAAACAACCCTTTACCAAACCCATGAAGAAAATATATATCTATATAGATGAGCCAATATGCCCAGAATACCCTGTGGACACCCTATTTTTGACCATCCTCAAGACTTGGACGTCACCGTTTGAACACCCGGTGATCATCCATGTTTGTGTTCGTTTGGAGTTCCCGGAGGTCTCGGCTACGCGCCTTGCCTCAGGATCTCCGAACTCGACCGTTTAGTGTCTGGTTTTGCACCAAACACTTGTGTTTTACCTTGGAGGGGGAGGGAATGCCTTGTGAGGCATCCCCACACATCACCGGCCATGGCCAGAGGCCACCGGCTGGTGTTTTGTTGCCGTCGGCAATATATACTGCCGGTCGACATTATTTGTTGCCGGTCTTCACTCTTTTTTGTCAAAATGGCAATTTTGGGCAACCGACTACTGTTCATCTACTTTATGTAGATATTTTGTGCCAGCTGTGATAGCTGGCACCAACTCTGTTGCCCTCCATACACGTGTATGGAGGGATCTCCCTCTAAGCAAGCTTGTTGTGTAAGCTTGGCAAGAGGGACTCCTATAAGAGGAAGGCTCTCCTCTTTGTTCTAGGTGAGATTTTTTAAGGCAAAAACCAGGGCTTATAGATATAGATACACCATCTCTCTATATTTCCCTCTCTCTCCTCCCTTGTGTGTGTTTCTTGGCCTAAAAGTGTGCTTTTACCTAACTTTTGCACTAATTCACACACTATTACACCTTGCTCCGAGATTGAGGGGCTTTGAGGGTTGATTCTTGAGTTTTGGGGCTATTTTTGATCAAAAGAAGAGGGCTGCATTGGCTGTTCTTGAGGTGTGCTTCAAGGGTGAGCACTTTACTTTAGTTTCCCCAAACTTGCACTAGTCTTTTACCTATCTTGCTTGATGATTTAGTTTTTGTGCATAACATAAAAAAGGCTTATATTTTCATGCTTTAGAACTTTCATTAATGTTTTGTGGTTTGAGTTCAAACTCACCCTCTTAGGCTTTATTTGGCCCTTTTAGTGCTTCCCTTGTGAAGCCTTGTTTGCTTGTGTGTTTTGGTCTTCTCACCATTGAAAACCAGTGGATTTTCAGTGGTGAGGAAGGTGGTTTGAAGTCTTGCATAGGGGAGGGACACCCCTCTCCCTTCATTGTCTTATTTCCTTGCATTTTGGCTTAAAGGGTAACATGCATGCTTGTTCATGCTTAAGAACTTTCATTAAGGGTATTTTGTGGTTTGAGTTCAAACTCACCCTCTTAGGCTTTATTTGGCCCTTTTAGTGCTTCCCTTGTGAAGCCTTATTCGCTTTTGTGTTTTGGTCTTCTCACCACTGAAAACCAGTGGATTTTCAGTGGTGAGGAAGGTGGTTTGAAGTCTTGCATAGGGGAGGGACACCCCTCTCCCTTCATTGCCTTATTTCCTTGCATTTTGGCTTAAAGGGTAACGTGCATGCTTGCTTGGTTTCGGCCCTTTTTCAGAGGTTTTTGGGTGTTTTTAGGTCATATGTGATCTCTGTTTTTGGTCGGCTTTGTGCCCTTTTGCATGCTTAATATACTTGCTTCACATTCCTTCATTTGGCCTAGAAATGTATCTTGTTCTTAGGTCATGATCCTTGCATGTATTAGTCTAATTCCATGAAGATATTTGCATTATTTTACCATGTTGAAGGTCTGTTGGCCATCTGTTTCAGCCATCTTTGCCATGTTTGGTGCCCTCTCTTCGTGTCTTGGCTTGTAAGCCTTGAGCATATTGACCTCTAGCATGCTTGGCCTAGACCATCTTCATGATTTGGCATCGTTTAGGGTCATATTTCAGTCCATAAATCATGCTTGTATGCTTGCATATGTGACCTCTTTCATGCTTTGAGGATATGCCCTTTATGCCTTGAAATAAGCTTTGGTGCATACATCTCATTGGAGTCACTTAAATTGCCATATTAGTGGGTTTTGGAGTCCATTTTTGCATGCTAAGTTTCTGTTTTGGCTTGTCCCATTCATGCCATGAGTGGTCATGTTGGTGGAAGTGAAATGCCCCTTTTGGTGCCTTAGCCTTAGGTCCATTGGCTTGCATGTTGGCATGAGTGTTTGTCTACCTTTTTGGACACTTTTGGCCACTGTTTTGAGGTGGATTAGGGTCTGTCCTTTTCTAGTTTAAGGCCCCTTTGCATGCTTGTCTCATGTCCATTGCATAATCGCTTCATTAAGTGTTGTAATATGTTGATCCCATTGCTTAAATTGTCCGTATTTGCATTACATTTGCATCTTCCACGCCTAACATTGCATACTTGCCATATTAGTTGCATGGCATTTGGCATGCCTTGCATTTTCATCTCATCATGTTGCATTTTGAGCCATGTGAGCATAACATGCATTGCATTACTTGGTTTGGGGTGTCAAACCAAGTGTGAGGGTTAAGGAGCGTTCATACCATAAGTGATGCAACGTGCCTTAACTCTCGGTCACCGGGGCCTTTGACTTTGACATGATAAGGCCTTGGTCCTCATTTGTGTGTTGCATGCATCTTTACATCAAGTGGCAAGCTTGATCCCTTGGGCTATCATGTGCCATTGATGGTTCGAGGATCGAGGGTCGTGCTTCCCTGAGTTCAACACATGATGGGAAACATGACCAAGCTCACATGTGCCTGAAATCCTATGCCATATGCTGTCTGTCCTCTGTTGCTGTCAAAACTGTCTTCTGCAGGAAGTTTCTGCCGATCGGCAGAATTCAGTGTCGACCGGCCATTTGTGAATGGCCGATGACTCAATCGGCAGCCGATGGAAGTTGTACACTGCCGGTGGTAATTTCCCCCAGCCGGTGATATTCTGCAGTGTGCAAGGAGCCTGTCCCAAGATTTTGGCATTTTTCAGAGAAGCAAGGAAGTAAAAACAGAGGCAGCAATGGTATGGTGCGGGCTTTCCGGACGAGACGGGTTCGAGCATGCATCATTCGCGCATCTCGAGGCGGGGGCCGTGGCCACCTTTCCTTTTTTATTGACACTCATTCTGTTAAGTAAATTAGAAATTTGTAATAATTTATTTGCTTATCATTCGGACTGTAATATTTATTCGGACCGTCCGAGCGAGGGCCATGATGTAATAAGTGTGCGTGAGTGTGTGTATGTCTTCCAACCCCACGTCTTTCTTCCCTTTTATTTACCTGCTTATGATGGTAGACTAGGGCATATTTAAAATTAGCATACCTTATGCTATGCATGCGTGCATTCATGCATTTGTATTGCATGCATCAGGCTCGGTACATCACGCTAACTGCATTTGTACTCCAATTCCAAATTGAATACGTGCATCAATTGATCGCATTTCACATGCCATGCTTAGGTTAGCCGAGCCTACTTCGATTGCATCCTGTATGTGTTACATTAGGCGATTTGACATGAATTAGGACCATGCATGTTGGCTAACTAGTTTATTGTTTTGGCACAGAGTACGATGTAAGTATTCATGCTTTAGCATCCCGTATGCGTGTGAGTGTTGCCATGACTGTATGCTTGCCATGCGGCTAAATGCTTATGTGATAAATTGTTTGAATGCCTGTGGGTGAAGGTTGGACTGCCCGAGTTGGAAAAGTTCGTGGAAAGTCCGTATTTTAGCCTACTTGCGAGTAGCAAATTCCAAAACATTTTCCAAAATAAACGGATATGCAATGCTTATTTCCAAATTAGGCAATCTAGTCTATACTTGTATGCTGTGCGCATCACATAGTATTTCTAGGCTAATAATCGGGATAAGAACACATAACGTTTTCAAAATTGGATATCATGGTTAGTAGAGGCCGGTCTTCGGACATGGCGAAAGGGGGTGCTCATAGCTGACCTTCCCCGATCGTATCCAAGTTCCCGAGCCAAGACAACTTTGGTGATGACGGACATGTGGCCTTCGGCACCGAGTCAGGGTTTCCTAAATTCCCCTATTTTAAAATATTTAGGTGGCGACTCTATATCTGGCAAAGCAGTCCATGTTTGACACTTCTTTTCAAAAATCTGTTTCTCAAAACGATTTGCCGGATTTGGACTCTTTGGTTCAGATTAAGAACCGTGACACAAATCGAGTCCGAACTGTAGCATGAGGCCCACGCGGGCGCGCCTACCGTGACATTTGAGTCCGAACTGTGGTAAGCCCAATGAACAGAACGGAATCCCGTGCCATTCTTCACGCGCAGAGCCCAGGACGTTCGGGTGCGTCTACAGTTTCTGGCGACTCAGCTGGGGAGTTAGAGAACTTGACTCGAACTCATGATATCTTGTTTTGCTTACACTTATGTGTTTCTTTGCATTGCATTTGCATTGGTGTGCCTAGGACAACGTGTTTGCCATTTGCTATTCCTGAACGGTCTGCCGGAGGCTTGCTTTCAGAAGCGTGCCATAAGGCTGACCGGTTACGGGCTCTGCCACGACGGCAACACAAACCCCGATTTTTACCGAGGCACCCTTTTTGACCATTCGACCTAGTGCATGTTCGGAATCCATATTGACCATCCCAAACTAGGACAGGTTGCTTACCCGATTATAAGTTTTTTGAAACTGCTGTGTGCGTGGTGAAACCCTAGCTCCTGACAAAATAGGACAGGGAAACCCTACCCCAACGTAGGGGTGTTTTGGCTCTCACTTCCTTGCTATGTGCTTTTAGAGTGTGTCTCTACAGGAATGCATGTATCAGTTTGCAACTCTGGGTATCAGGCCTACGGGCATCAGTATCAGTATTTGGGGAATCAGTTATATCTGCGGGTATCAGATTCAGATTTGGGGCAGTGGTTTGGAAGCAATGATCAGTAGTTGAGAACAGTATATTTAGCTTACAAATGTCAATTGTGTGTTGTGTTATTTAAGCCGTTACGCTGTCCGTTTTTTTGGTTGTTTATTTCCATATTATGCTTTATTTATCTTTTTGCTAGGGTAGTTTAGCACAATTGCTTCCGACCAAGCAGATATTACCCAAGCACTCTGGACTAGAGGTCGCAGACTCCATCGATCTGAGGATCTGATACACAGACAACCAGTGTTCTACTCTTTACCCCCGGTTGCTAGATGGAGGTCAGTGAGGCACAGTGTGTCGGTACCGCGGTTCCCGGATCAGTGGTCCTTGAGCAGTCAGGTTAAGATTTCCGAGTCTACTGCAGAGGCAGACATACCGGCAATCCAGTTAGATCAGGGCAGTATAGTAAGAATGAAAGAAATGATGCGTCAACTCCAAGAAAGTATGAAAACTATGCAGCAGGACGCTGTTCGTCAAGCAAAATTTGCCAAACAACAGGCTGAGGTCATGGCTCAACAGGCAGAGTTAATTGCCAGGCTACAACAGCAAACCGGAGCATCTGCTTCACACCAAGCTCCTCCCCCAGCAAGAGTCCCAATACCCGAGGAGACGGTGAATGTCCAGAACGTCCAGGAGGATACAGACATCCCAACGGGGCCACCTCCACCCCCAATTCTACCTCAACTATCCAAGGCACCCACGCCTATCAATCTACCGGATTGTCCCGTTGAGTTTGAGGTGGACCCCACGACATTAAAAGTGAGCAAGCTTGAGAAGTTGTTCAAGAAATCTCAAGGTGTGAAGTCCATTTCGGACATTGAGGACGGGTATACCGATGCGGCCGTGACTTTGCCAGACCGTTTTAAGATGCCACATATTGACCACTTTGACGGGTCTGGAGATCCTATAGTGCATCTATAGCTGTTTTCAAACATACTAAGGCCGATGGGCCTCTCCAGATTACAGAAGCTTTCCTTGTTTGGCTGGACCCTGTCGGGTGTAGCGGCCATTTGGTATGAAAAATTGCAGGATTCTGGCAAGAGAAACTGGGAGGACATGGCCGAGGCCTTCCTAGCTCAATACTCCTGCAACACACAGATCGAGATCACAACTCGTGATCTTGTGACAATTAGACAGGAGCTGAAGGAGAGCTTTTCTGAATTCATGACCCACTGGAGGGCCAAGGCCTCGATGATGACCATTAGGCCGACTGACAAAGATCAAATATAGATGGTTGTGCGCAACCTCCAGCCCAAGCTCATGCAAAAGATGATCGTCCTCCCTCTTCCCACTTTTGGAGATCTGCATGAGATTGGAGTGCAGATCGAGGACGCTCTAAAACAGGGTCTGATCGATAATGACAGAGAGCAGCCCAGAAGAACCTTCAACCGAAAAACAAATGCAGGCATGAGCAGTGCTACAACTACTAGAGCCTCAGAAGTAAGCATGGTCACCACCACCCCCGCAAGAACCCTTACAGCTACACGATTCATCGGTGCATCCAGAAGCAACTCACAAACAACCAAGTACCAACCTCGAGGCCAAAGAACCTTCACCCCATTATACATGTCCCTGTCTAAAACTGTAGGGGTTTTGATCAAGAAAGGGCTCTTAAAGCCCCTGCAGCCGCGACCATTGCCAGAAACACTTCCCCCCTCCCATAACCTAGCCAAATATTGCGCCTTTCACTAGAAACATGGTCACAACACTGACCATTGCTTTCGATTGCGTCACGAGATTCAGGATCTCGTCGACAACAAGGTGATCGTGCCTCCGGAGAAGCCGAACGTCACAACCAACCCTCTCCCACCACACAACCAAGCCCCACCTCCTAAACGCATCAACTCAATCCAAACTGGCTAGCCAAATATTGCGCCTTTCACTAGAAACATGGTCACAACACTGACCATTGCTTTCGATTGCGTCACGAGATTCAGGATCTCGTCGACAACAAGGTGATCGTGCCTCCGGAGAAGCCGAACGTCACAACCAACCCTCTCCCACCACACAACCAAGCTCCACCTCCTAAATGCATCAACTCAATCCAAACTGGGTCGTGTCATACGACCCTAGCATATATATCACTCCGTCTCACCTACCCAAGCCGGAGATGTTCATTCTTGACAGCACTGACTTGTGCATGGTGGACATCACCCAAGCCTAACCTGAACCAATGGTGGTGATCATCGAATATGGAACATGGATGATTTCGGAGGAAAGTGGGGATGTTGATTCAGAAGCTGAGGAAATTGGGAGCTGTGCTAAGGAGGTATATGATCCGAGCGGCTACATTGTATTAGCAGGTCAGGTTAGGCCGAATCTGGCATTGCCAGCAGGGGTAGAACTTTTTGTAATACGGGGGAAAGGAATTGATCAGGGGATAGATGACTTAACGACTCTGGAAGGGGACATCGCTAACCTTCAATTTTTCAACGAACAAGATCTGGGAGACATGATAGTCAACTGGTTTGATCTTGAGGAGTTAACAGAGGTTACGGGGTGGCTTGACAACCAGCCAGATATTGTTGAAGAATCTCAGCAGAAGGGCCCGTCAGGGGTAAGGACATCAATTGTGGCCGGAAGGGCTGGGGATCAGAGTGCATCGCCGGAGAGCGTCGGTGCCAAGAATTTCGCTCAGGACTTGGGCGATTTGAATGCAGGAAATGTTGAACAGTAGGCTGTATTGACGCAGTTAGAACGGAAAGGGATCGAAAACTCTGAGAGAGCCAGAAAGGCCAAAGCTCTTGTAGGGGCTAAACGTGCTGTGTGCACAAGAACAGATCGTGCTGCGAGCACATGGACAGAAGGTAATGTGAGTACAAGGATACTTGCAACGGAGCCGAACGGTGTCTGTCGGCTACCGATGGCATGTGGTGGGAAGACGATGATTTATGTCTTGCCCACATGGATGGGGATTGGGGGAGTAACCAACCGGACGATACCTGGTACATTGGCGAAGTTGATCATATGACTAGGAGCGGGTGGTATTTCAAGCCCCCACACCTAGACCAACCAGAGGCGCCCGGGAAGGACAAGGAGGTGGAGAAGCAGAAAGAGAAGCTACTTGAAGAAGAGGCTGTGCTAAAACAGTTGAAAAAGATACAAGCAGACATCTCCATCTGGGAATTGCTTATGGCTTCACGTGTTCATAGACAAGCTGTCTTATCGGCAATGGACAAGGCCAAACTCTCAATAGACACCACGCCTGAACAGCTGGTGGGATTGGCTTTTTCGGGAGGGGCTTTCCGATGTTGACCTTTTCCGACAAGGAACTACCGCCTGAAGGTGCGAATCATAACAAACCGCTCTACATCTCCGTGAAATGTAGATGTAAATGGATACTGGTGGTTCTTGTCGACACAGGATCCGCTATTAACGTGCGCCCGTCACGGACAGCATATGCAATTGGGTTGAAGCCCACGGACTTTGTGCCAACAGCCCAGATGATAAGGGCATATGATAACACAAGCAGAGAGGTGATGGGGACAGTGAAAATTCAGACTCAGGTTGGTCGAGGACAACACGAGATTGACTTTCATGTCTTGGATGTTCCCGCAACCTTTAACCTACTTTTAGGGCGGCCATGGCTGCACCAGGTAAAGGCAGTCTCTTCCACCTTGTATCAGATGTTGAAATACCCCCACGGGAAGGGGTGGCTATTGTTTTCGGGAATTCGTCAATCCATCCGCAGCCAGAAGTGACTACACCAGTTGTGGAAATCAAGCACGGCATGGAGGATGTGTTCATATCAGGGTTTACTCTGGCTAAGGCCCGGGTCGTACAGAACATCTTTGCTGTTGATGAGGGGTTATATGTCAGCGCACAATCAGTGTACCTCATGAACAAGCTCCAACACATCCCCAGGATGGGATTGGGGAAGAGTGGCCGGAAAGGCACTGCGGTATCGCCCGAAGTGCCACACAACCTGCATACCTTTGGCTTGGGTTATCTGGCCACCAAAGAGGATTGGGTGAGGAAAGGCAAGGAGATGGCCGGGAGAGCCAGAGCAAAGTAGGCAGGGAAGCCTTATGAATTAATGCACCGACCCATCCAGGGTACCCTAAACGGACGCTTTGTCCGGGAGGGGGAGCATTTTCCATTCTACAGCTTCCCAGAGCCATGGTTGAAGGCAGAGAAGCATCGCTTGCCAGGGTTTAAGATCTTTTTTGACCTACAGTTATCCAAGGATGATGTTGCCGCGGAGCAGAAAGACCCATCAACTAAGGTAGAGCAGAGTGAGAAAGTGGATTCTGAGAACACCGAAATTGAAATACGGGTAGCACTGGCTTGTCTACTTTCAGATCCTCCGATTGTATAGAAGTGCTTGGGGGATAACTTCTCGGTGTCCCGTGATCGTGAATGAAACGGCTGCGAGTCCACCTTCACCCTCCCTCATCTGGCAGTACGATGAGGGATTTTTATCAAACAGCACCGGGTCAGGTAGTGAGCCAGAATCTGATTCCACCAAGTCTTTGGAGTCAGAATCAGGTTCCAGCTCGTCTGAGTCTGGTATTCCTGGGGGTGACAAACCGGATGCCACAGTCATGTCTAGGTCGTCTTTTTCTTTCTCTTTTGAGTCTGTTGTAACAAAGGAATCAGACGATTTGGAAATGATTAATGAGAATGGAATGGCTGTGGCTTCTGAGTACTTTTCTGTGCCCTTGATTTATTGTATTAATCAGGACTTTCAAAATTTTGATGAAAACGACGAGGAGGAAATTCCTCCGATTTTACAACGATTAATTGATCAAGAGCAGGAGAGATTTGTTAAACCCTTGGTTGATGAAATCACTGCACCTAATATTGGTACTGAGAAGGACCCGTGGCTGGTCCAGATCGGGTCCACGTTGTCCTCGAAGGAACACGAGCGCTTAGTCGTTTTATTAAAATATTTCAAAGATGTTTTCACGTGGTCCTATGGAGACATGCCTGGGATCGATCCTGAGATTGTACAGCATCAGATCCCTCTTGACCCCGAGGCCCGACCTGTTAAACAGAAACTCAGAAGGATCCACCCGGACTGGGCTCTCAAGATTAAAGAAGAGGTCACCAAGCAAATTGACGCATGGTTCCTGCTGGTATCTGAGTACCCAACTTGGTTAGCCAACATCATTTCAGTGCTAAAGAAGGATGGCAGGATCCGGGTATGCGTGGATTTCAGGGATTTGAACAAAGCCAATCCGAAGGACGACTTTCCTTTACCGCATATCGACGAGTTAGTGGACTTCACAGCGGGGCATGCTTTGCTTTCATTCATGAATGGATTTTTGGGCTACAACCAGATTGTGATGGCACTCGAAGACTGGGAGAAGACTGCTTTTACCACCCCGTGGGGGACCTACTGTTACAGAGTGATGCCGTTTGGGCTGAAGAATGCTGGAGCTACATATCAACGGGCCGCGACCACAATATTGCACGACATGATCCACAAGGAGGTTAAGGTGTACGTCGATGACATGATTGTCAAGTCCAAAGAAAGAGAGGGCCACTACACCGCCTTACAAAAGTTTGTCCAAACGATCAGGGAATTTCGGTTGCGGCTGAATCCTCAGAAATGCACTTTTGGTGTTACAGCAGGGAAAATGGTGGGGTTCTTGATCACACAAAGAGGTATTGAAGTCGACCCTTCCAAAATCAAGGCCATCTTAGAAATGCCACCACCGAGGACTGAAAAGGAGGTGCGAGGCTTTCTGGGTAAAGTGCAATTCATGAGACGGTTTATTTCAAAACTAACCTTGACTTGTGAACCACTTTTTGGCCTCCTAAAGAAAGGAAAAAAGTTTCAATGGGACGGTCGTTGCCAAGCTGCCTTTGAACAGATCAAACAATACTTAGAGAACCCACCCGTGTTGTCACTGCCTGAGCTAGGGAAACCGTTGATTTTGTACCTTTCAGTGACTGAAACTACAATGGGCTGCATGCTTGCACAGGAGTCCGAGGACAAGGTGGAGAGAGCTATCTACTACCTGAGCAAGAAGATGTTGGATTACGAAACCCGTTACACTCCGCTGGAAAAGGCTTGTTTGGCCTTGGTATGGGCAAGCTGCGGCACTACCTGTTAGCTCACTCTGTAATGTTGGTTTCAAGATTAGATCCCATCAAATATCTCTTCGAGAAACCAGCACTTACGGGTAGGCTAGCTCGTTGGTTGCTTCTGCTTTTCGAATTTGATTTGAAGTATGTGACTCGCAAGTTGGTAAAGGGGAGAGTGGTAGCGGAGTTCCTAGTCGATCACCCAGTCGAGGGGGATGAAGCAGTTGAGTACTTATTCCCAGTTGAGGCTATTCTGCATATCGAAGATCAGTTTTGGATGATGTATTTTGAGAGAGCATCAAACCAGTATGGGTATGGGATCGGGGTGTTGCTGATAGCACCCGACAATTCCCGTATCACTCTAGCATTTAAACTCCGGTTCAAAGTCTTGAACAACGAAGCAGAGTATGAAGCATGCATTGCTAGTTTAGAAGCCGCCCTAGAACTAGGGGCAAAACGGGTGGACGTCCTCGGGGACTCGAACCTTGTTGTATCTCAAGGTAAAGGAGATTGGAAAGTCAAAGAAGAAAAGATGAGAATTTACCACCAGACCTTGGACTTGCTAATTCCTCGGTTTGAGAAATGAAACTTCGCTCATCTGTTAAGAGAAAACGACATGTTCACAGATTCACTAGCAACTCTATCTTCTATGATAGACATCCCTTTTGGAGTCCAAATGCGTCCGATCATCATTGACTAGAAGTTTGCACCGGCCTACGAGTCGATTGTTGCCATAGAAGAGGTTCAAGATGGGAACCCCTGGTATTACGATGTCTGGAACTTCTTCGAGAAAGAGGCGTATCCACCAGGGGCAAATGCCAAAGACAAGAGAGCATTCCGAAGAATGGCTGCTCAATTCATCATCTGCGGAGGAAAACTGTATAAGAGAGGTCATCTGGCAATGCATAGGCTGTGTGTTGAGGCTGAAGAGTCGAAGCGCCTAATGGAGGCCATCCATGGAGGAGAATGCGGAGCACACGCGAACGCGGTGATGCTAGCCCGGAAAATCCTCAGACAGTGTTACTACTGGTCCACCGTGGAGGAGGATTGTATCGGCTTTGTTCGGTGACGCCACATATGTCAGATCCATGCAAACCGCGTGAACATCCCGCCGTCGAAGTTGTACAATATGACTTCGCCATGGCCATTTTCAGTTTGGGGAATCGATGTGATCAGGGCTGTCACTCCGAAGGTGTCCAATGGGCATGAGTTCATTCTGGTCGCGATAGACTGTTTCACAAAATGGGTTGAGGCCCAATCTTATGCGGTATTGAAGGCTTCACATGTTGCGAAGTTCATCAGGAATAACAACATCTGTCGCTATGGGGTCCCGAACGAGAGTATCTCAGATAATGGTTCCCACTTCAAGAAGGAAGTGATTGACTTGTTGGAGAAATACAATGTGGCTTTTCACAAGTCATCTACATATCGGCCGCAGACCAACGGAGCAGTTGAGGCGGCCAACAAAAACATCAAGCGTATTTTACAAAAGATGGTGGAAACCTACCAAGACTAGCCAGATAAGCTTCCATTTGCTCTGTGGGGCTACTAGACTTCAATTAGAACTTCTACTGGAGCGACTCCGTATTCATTGGTTTATGGGATGGAGGCCGTTCTGCCGATCGAAGTTGAGGTTCCGTCATTACGAGTACTGGCCGAGTGTCAGATAGCTGAGGCAGATTGGCAGTAGAGCAAGTTTGAGGAACTCATGCTCTTTGATGAGAGAAGGCTGAAAGCGCTGTACCATGTTCAAGGTTATCAACGAAGAATCGCCAGGGCTTTCAACAAGAAGGTTAAGTCGTGGAATTTGAAGGAAGGAGATTTGGTGCTCAAAGACAACCGAGCCCCCATCCATGACCCTAGTGGCAAGTTCAGACCTAATTGGACTGGTCCTTACATCATCAAGTCTATCTAGTTGGGTGGAGCTGTCGTTCTGATAGATCTAGATGGCCTGGAGTTCTCCCAACCGATTAACATGGACAAGTTGAAGAAATATTACCCCTGAGAGGCTCGCTAGGCCAAAAACCCGAAAGGGCGACCTAGGCAAAAGTTAGAGCACAGAAAATTTGAAATTATAAAAACTGAGCTCGCAGGTTGAAAACCCGCAAAGGGCGGCCTTGACCAAAGTTAGAGCATAAAAGGTGAGGGTTAATACACAAGAGAACCTGAGCCGAACTACGTAAGGCTTGATTCCCATTTTTGGGATACGTAGGCAACTTCATTCTGAAGTCCAGCCGTAAACACTTCCCCGATCAACTTTGTCCATGTGATCGCCTTGGCCATCTTTGTCTATTCAGTATTCAAAAGCTCGATCATGATCTCCGGTGCAGTGCTATTCAGACTAGGGTCAACTTTCCAGTTGCTGGGATCCGGGGTTGTGCATTCCAGTGACAGATCTCGGGCGTGTCCAGTTCTGATCCATATTGAAAATGGTTTTCAAAAGTTTTAATAAAAGTTGATTTTGCTCAAATTAATCTTTTTACAACTTAGACCATTTTTGGACCAAACGGGAAATTTTCAGTACCCACAACTTTCAATTTTATTGATTTCAATACAGAGTTCTCCTGCTCTTGCATACAAATTTGAGTTTCTTTTCATTACATTCATAAAGAAAACTTCAAAGTTCTAATTAAAGTAAATAAATCAGGGGCATAGTCAGGTGTTCTCTCGTCCTCCATGCCGTAGCATACCGAGCTAGTTGTGCGCCTCGGATCGGAAATGCAGCTTGGTACTCTATCCCCTCTGTCGGGCAAGCCTGATCATGGCCGAACTGGCGCTGGAACCGGAAAGGAAAGTAGAACACGCAATGTGTCAAGCCATTCAACTGAATCCCGGCCTGCCGGGACATGCTGTAGCTCATTTCTGGTAAATTGAGCCAAGGACAACGTTCTGATGGACCTAGATGGCCTAGAGTTTTCACAGCCGATCAATATGGACAAGTTGAAGAAATATTACCCCTGAGAGGCTCGCTAGGCCAAAAACCCGAAAGGGCGACCTAGGCAAAAGTTAGAGCACAAAAAATTTGAAATTATAAAAACTGAGCTCGCAGGTTGAAAACCCGCAAAGGGCGGCGTTGACCAAAGTTAGAGCATAAAAGGTGAGGGTTAATACACAAGTGAACCTGAGCCGAACTACGTAAGGCTTGATTCCCATTTTTGGGATACGTAGGCAACTTCATTCTGAAGTCCAGCCGTAAACACTTCCCCGATCAACTTTGTCCATGTGATCGCCTTGGCCATCTTTGTCTACTCAGTATTCAAAAGCTCGATCATGATCTCCGGTGCAGTGCTATTCAGACTAGGGTCAACTTTCCAGTTGCTGGGATCCGGGGTTGTGCATTCCAGTGACAGATCTCGGGCGTGTCCAGTTCTGATCCATATTGAAAATGGTTTTCAAAAGTTTTAATAAAAGTTGATTTTGCTCAAATTAATCTTTTTACAACTTAGACCATTTTTGGACCAAACGGGAAATTTTCAGTACCCACAACTTTCAATTTTATTGATTTCAATACAGAGTTCTCCTGCTCTTGCATACAAATTTGAGTTTCTTTTCATTACATTCATAAAGAAAACTTCAAAGTTCTAATTAAAGTTAATAAATCAGGGGCATAGTCAGGTGTTCTCTCGTCCTCCACGCCGTAGCATACCGAGCTAGTTGTGCGCCTCGGATCGGAAATGCAGCTTGGTACTCTATCCCCTCTGTCGGGCAAGCCTGATCATGGCCGAACTGGCGCTGGAACCGGAAAGGAAAGTAGAACACGCAATGTGTCAAGCCATTCAACTGAATCCCGGCCTGCCGGGACATGCTGTAGCTCATTTCTGGTAAATTGAGCCAAGGACAACGCCAAGCAATACGGTCTGTGGACAAACTGCACATCTAGTCGAACCACCATCCCTCATAAAGGGCATTGCCTAGACGTCGCCGAAAGAAGTAGCCGCGAGCTGAGTATGATGGGCAAGAGTCCACAACCTGCAACTTGTCCATCAACCACTCCTGGGGAGAGATAGAAGATGTGAGAATAAAGAATAGAGAGGTGTACGTTGAGAGAAAAGTGAAAAAAGGGTTTTGAGAGAAAAATCGAGCCCAAGGGCCGAGTGATGTGAGCAATGTATATGTGAGGAAGGGTGGGAACATTACCTGCAACAGTAGTGGACTACCCGCAAATCTGGTCGTTTCCTGGCGATGGAAGGCATCCAAGCCCATCAATGTCTCTACCAATGTCATGGCAATACAGCTCTTGCCCTCTTTCAAGCCTTAGGCAACTTCGATCAGACAAATGCTAAACCCGTTGAAGCCTGGGGCAAGCAAAAAGTTAGATAGCATGCAAAAACAAAGGGCATGACGCTGAAAACCTTGCCAGTGGTGATCACTGCGGTCACCACCATCAGAAAAGTGATGAATTAGGCTGAGGATGTCCAATTCTCCATCGTGGAGTAGAGAGATCGATCGTCGTGCATAGTGAGCCCACACATTCGTCCTAGGGCTTGAGCGTGGCTGAAGCGAAGCTGGGGCAAGATTTCTTCGTCACGTTCGGATTCCATCAAAGCTTGGAAATCTTCGAAGGTAGGACACATCTCCTGCCCGCCAAAGCTAAAGACATGTGTTACCGGTTTCCAAAACCTTGCCGCGGCATGGAGGAATGGAAGATGCAGCGGAGTGTGACTCAGCGCGAATAGTGCATTTATGTCGAAGCCCCGGAAGTTCAACTTTTCCGAGCTGTCTAAAGTAGCAATCCAAGCTGTGAGATTTTGGATGAGAAATGCCTCCATTTTGATGCAAAACTGAGATGAAATGAAAGAAACACGAAGTTGGAACTTTTATGGAAGATAAGGCATTGTTTGGAGGACACGTGTCAAAAATCTAGAGGTCGCCAAGCCAACTCGTCGGCCGGCCAGTTTTTCTGGTTGGCCAGCCAGTTTTTCTGGTCTGTCGAGCACACAACTGGCCTCCATGGCAAGAAACTGGTCGGCCAACCACTTTTGGTGGTCGGCCATGGAAGAAAACTGGTTTTTGGTCTTTTCCTGGTCTCTAGAAGAAAGCCCCTAGCCTTTCCATGTGTTGGGAGAGTTGAAGGTTCGAGTTTACCTCTGTTTTGGGTACATTCTGTCGCCCGGTATGTCTGAAATATATTTGCTTATCAAGTTGTTGTTCTTTATTTATCGAGTTGTTATTAAGTTTGTTTATCGAGTTGTCGATTTTTGTGCATCGAGTTGTTACTCTTTGTTTAATCAACATTTTCCCGATTTGTTTATCGAGTTGTAAACTAGCTAAGGTTTTGTTGTTTCTTAGTAAGTTAAGTTGTTTAGTTTGTTGCGTCGGTTCACTACCTGACTTGGCAATGTACAATGCTCAATTTTCATTCAATCTCATTTTTGTGCAAAATGATGGAATGCGATGCTAAGAAAACAAAATACAACACTTTTTGAACAAAAACTTGTTTCATTCCATCACAGCTTCTATTGTTACAACATTTTACAATGGGGTACAAGTTTTAAAGAAAATAAAACTGCCTAAAGCTAATGTGCTACAACTACTAGTAAAAAAGAAAAAAAACGACGAAAATAAAGAAAGAACATCTGCATCAGTGCTATCAATTGCAAGACTGAGAGGCCATCTTCATCCTCTTCGGCTGAGCAACCCCTGCGCCATCACCATTCGAATCGGAGCCGCCGCTCTCGGAATCCTCCTCGACATCATCTCCACTCTCAGAACCGGAGCTAGAATCTCCTCGAGAAGGCCTGTATGGCCTAGCTTGTAGCGGTGGCATCTGAAAGAAAAAAGCCAGTTTGAGTACATCAGCCAAAGTATGTATATCAAATGCAGATGCGAAAATATTGCGTAGAGTATGCGCTTGCGGATATAGTATGTGAATGTGGTGTGTTGGCTGTGCTCTACACATGCAGTCAACCAATGTAATGGAATGTTCAATTTCAGTATGTCATCAGAAGTATGATAAATGCAAGGAAATTAAAAGGTACCAAGACGCCGGCGATGAACAGCTGCGTCTCCCTCCGCAGGACCATGCTCTCGAGTGATGCCACCACTCCGAGTAACCCCTCAGTATACTCGATAGGAGGCTGCAGATGCAAGTGCAAGTTATCAGCGAATGAATGAATGTCCAAATATCTGAGTGATAAATCAAAACTGTAAAGCATACCGGTGGCGAGTTAGGGTCTCTGACATATCGATGATCAGGCAATGGAGGCTCCAATGGAATCGGGTAGGATGCCCCATACCGCCAGCCTATCAGCTCGGTCAAAAGATCCAGCCACCTAGCATACTGATAAGTCGGGGGGATCTCTCTAGCCCCACCCCTCGATGTGTCGGCCCCGCTGGTCGAAAGAATGTCTCTAGCTCGGGTGCGACTCGAGGAAGGCACGTCAACAGCCCTCTTCCTGGGGGCACGGACATTTGACAGCGAAGGCATCAAGTACGTATGGCGGTAGGTCGCATACTCCCCCTCCTCCAAGAGCAGAACTACATCAGTGCCCATCATAGCCTCCTCGACCTCCCGGGGAGTAAGTCTCTCAGTGGACCGCATATCCTCTGGAGGTGCTGTCGGGATACCCTGATCGAGGACGCCCATCGTCTGGCGCATGAAGTGATCCCTCAGAAACCAGGCCTTGCCCACTGGCCCCTCAAATAAAATCTAGTATCGAGAAGAGGCCCATGCTCCAGGGAATCGAAAATGGATGTCTCCTCCCAAAGGTATCTAGGGCTCCCAAGTGATCTGCGTATAACAAGTGCATAAACTGATTGGATGTCATAAATATGCAAGATGAACTGAAGCACTACCGAAGAACTGAGAGTTCTAGATTACCTCGGTCCCCCGCACAGTATCAAAGAACTGCCGAAGGAAGGGCAGAGTCTCCCGAGTCCTTGGCCGGCACCGACACTTGAATCTACGAGAGTAGGGGATCTCAAGAGGTGCCTCCACCTCGAGCTCTGGGGCCAACATCGGGAAGTATGCATAAACCCATAGCTGTGAAAAACAGAACAATGGCCATCAGAATATAGAATGTATACAAAATACAGACTGCAGAGTGCATAATGCGAATACAGAATATACGAAAAATACAGAATGCTGAGTGCAAAATGTAGAGCATAGAATGAAAAGTGTGTCGTGTGTGCACTGTGCAGATAATGAAAAGCAAAAGTGTAAATCAAGAGGACAGAAAGTACCTCCCAGACTCTCCAATAGCCACCGACTATGTTCCCCCACCCATGAGAGGTCGCACTCATATAACAGTAAAGGGTAGCGAGGCCGGCACCGCCCCAATCATACTGGCTAACCTGGGATAAGTCTACTAAAGCACTGAGCAGATAAAGTCCAACTGTGTTCCCCCTGTCGGAGAACAAAGTGGTCCCGAGGAGGAAAATCAATAACCCCCGAGCATACTGCACTATCTCCTCGACGGTCTCGGGCATAGTCCCCCTGTACTGCATGGGAAACCAGGTGTATCTAACTCTACCCAATGATCTGTCGATCGACAGGTGGACTCCCAGCAGATAAATCCAAGCCGCCTCCCACTTGCCCATATCTGCGTCATAAGGGACCGGTCGGCTAGCCATGTCAAGGCCAGTCAGCATGACAAAGTCAAATGTGGTCATCGTCATGTCCCTAGTAGCTGAAAAGTGGAACGAGTTGGTGGTGTCCCACCATCTCTTCACAAGTGCTCCCATCAGGGTCCTGCTCGCCGGATAACGAGATAGCCCTGTGCAGAAAGGTCCAAATCTTGCCTCATCCATGATATGGTGAACAGTATCTGGAAGCTCTGTGTACCACTTCCTGGCAAGGATCGATCTATAATCCTGGGTAGAACGGGAAGATACCTGCATTCAGAATGAACAGATGTATTCAGTTCCGGAATGAAATGTATAAGCTGTGTGCAAATCAAATTAGACACTATGTTATGGACTGCGTGTTCAGTATGAGCTGTGTGCAAATCAAATCAGTTACTGTGTTATGGACTACATGTTCAGTATGAGCTGTGCGCCAAAAGAATGAGCTGTGTGCCTGAAAACGAGCAGTGTGCCCAAAGAATGAGCTGTGTGCCCGAAAAGTGAGCTGTGTGCCCGAAGACAAGTTGTGTGCCAAAAAACGAGCTGTGTGCCCAAAGAACGAGCTGTGTGCTCGAAAAGTGAGCTGTGTGCCTGAAGATGTGGTGTCTGCCTGAAAACGAGCTGTGTGCCCAAAGAATGAGCAGTGTGCCCGAAAAGTTAGCTGTGTGCCCGAAGATGTGCTGTGTGCCTGAAAATGTGCTGTGTGCCCAAAGAATGAGCTGTGTGCCTGAAAATGAGCTGCGTGCCCAAAGAATGAGTTGTGTGTCCAAAAATATGCTGTGTGCCCGAGATAAACTGTGTGGTCAGGATGAACCGTGTGTTCAGAGTGAGCTGTATGCCAAATTAACAGAATATTGTGCTGTGAGCAGTGTGCCAAGTCAGCATCATATCCTAAGTAAGCTGCGGGCCAAATCAATATTGTGCTATTCGTGAGTCGTGTGCCAGAATAAGTAGAAGTACTGTGCATATGAATGTATTCGAAACAAGCGGATAGAATACATTGCGAAGGCATGAAATGTGTTGGAAATGCAGAATACATTGCCGAAAATGTAAAAGAAAGTACGTACCTCTCGAGCCTGGTAGGATAAATGAGACGTTGGCTCCCGTAGCAGTAAGTCCACGGGTGCTTGCTGCTCGAAGTCAGTGAAGTGATAAAAGGTGGTAGGAGGTAACATGCTCTGGAGGGTCGTACCTCTCGGGGTCAAAAGGCCGAATCCTCGGAGGCAATGACATGACGTCTGGCTCGCCCCCGACATGTGGAGAACGTCCACTATGATGGAAATGATCTGCCATCTAGAGAAATCTGCAAAAATGAGCAAAATGAGCCAAAATTGCAAAAAATCAACAAAAGTCAACTCTCGGGAAAGGAAAAAGTCAACAAAAGTCAACTCCTGAGAAAATGTGCCAAACTTCGAGACAAACATACCTCAAGTGGTGAAAATGGAGAAAGAAGCTCCGAAATCAAATTTTAATTGGTTCAAAGTGAAGAGAACTGAAAATTTTCGCGAAACAACTTCACGTGGGGCGTTGGAAAACGCGTATAAAGCGCAGATCTAAGGGGAAAATGGTATAAGGACTAGGAGGAAATGATTTCGGTAGTGGGTGTGTGAGGAAAAGTGTTTTGGAGTTTTGTATTTAAAGAACCGAGCATAAAAGGACCAAACTGCCCCAACTTTAGTAAACTGGTCGGCCGACCAGGTTTTCAGGCTGGCCGACCACCCTATGGCCAAAAACTAGTCGGTGGCCCTCCTGGGTGGTCTCCTAGGTCCGTTTGTTCTCCCTGTGAATTTTGGTGATGATTGGAGTCCCCGGCTCTTGAGAAAGTACAAGAAAAGTGCACTCTTCGGCGCGAAACGCCTCCACGGGAACTTCAAATCAAGTCTTCGAAGTGTGGCTCGCCGTTACTCGCCAAGAGCAAGGTGTATCCTTTTTGAGTACGTTGTGACCCCTTTGAGAGGTAAATTTGAGGTCGCGTTTGAGTTGCTCTCTTCGAGGCTTGCACTTCTTTACTCAGCGTTTTGTCTCAAACATGCTTTTGAAGTTGCATTGTTATGCACACCACTTGTATTGTTGTGCGTGTTCCACTGATATTGTCATGCACCCATACTTTACTTATGTCGTCACACCTGTTTCACTTGCATTGATATGCACTTTTCCATCGGTGTTATACCTATCCGCGTTCGATATAGCGTTGAACATATGTTGCTAACTATGTTGAACCTGTTAAGTTTCTCTCTTTTACAGGCACGATATTGTATGTACATTTCATTCGAGACTTGTGTGACCAGATGATATTGTATGAACGGTTCATTTGAAGCTGGTGCGACTAGACGAACCGGACGGTATTGTATTCTCCGTGTGAGATGTAGCGAGAATTGTATAATTCTCTTACATTCTTACTGCATGAAATGTAGTTTGATTTGCATTCTTGCTTAAAATTGTTGCATTTATTGTGTATGTTTGCTTCATTACAGTTTTTTTTGCATGATCATAAGTTATGTTTGGTTTCTTGCATTGTCACATGCATTTTGCCCCTGCCTGCGGGCACATTTCTTTGTTATCTTGCATGTTCGTCTAAGTCTTCGGCCTTGTCAAAAATGGGTTGTCTCTAGGCTTTGACATTCACTCCCGTCACTTATGGCTTTCAAGTTCTGTCAAAGAGGGGCAACTGTAGACACCCCATTTTTGACCAACCTTAAGAATCAGACGTCATCGATTGAGCGCTTGGTGATTGCGCATGTTGTGCTCATTTCGATGTTTCGGGGTTATTGGTTGAGAGCCTCACCTCCTGACCTCGGGACTCTTTGTACTTTGACTCAGTTTGCTGACTAAGTCTTGTTATCTCTTCCCGGAGGGAGAGATAGGTCCTGTAGACCATCTCTCAGTGGTCGTAGATAACTTTTTCTAGTCGTAGGCCACTGTTCCCGTTTGGAGCCTAGTTGTCGGTTTTCAGAGCCGTCGGCCGTGCGCCTCGGTTCGGGACCACTTAACATTCTCCGTTTGGCACGTTTTTTTGGAACACACCTTGTTTCCTCTTTCTGGAGGGACATTGTGGTCTGGGAGACCACTTTTGTGGTCGTACGCCACTTTCTGTGCTCAACAGCCAGTTTTCGGGGCACCAGGCCGCGCGCTTTGCCCCCCGAACTCTCATTTTGCATCCGTGTTTGTTCATTTTTGGCATGAACCTTGCTTTCCTTGTTTGGGAGGTGGTACAAGGGTGGGAGACCACCTTTTCTCCATGGAGACCACTTTTCCACGCCAGTCGGTTTTCTTGTCGGGAAGCTAGTTTTCTTCGTCTTTGGGCCACATTTGTTGGTCTCCCACCACACCACTAGCTTGCTTTCAATGTGGGGACCACCATTTGCCCTGGCCGACCACTTTTCATCTGGGAGACCACTTGCCCTGGTCAGCCAACAAAGGAAAGTGGTTGGCCGACCACCGTGTCTGGTCGGCCAGCTCCCTCATGTTTTGTCTGTTTGAGTGGGTGCCAGATGTGCCAGCTGGAAGGCACAGACTGTATCCTCCACACACGTGTATGGAGGATCTTAAGCCTTGTTTTTTAGCTTCTTTAAGAAGCTTTGGCTTTGTTTGTCTATAAGAGAGGCCCTTCCCCTCCTTATACGAGGTTGAAAAATTGCTCTAAGGTAAAACTTATATCTCTCTCTTTGTCTCTATATTTTAGGCTTAGTAAGTGCTTTGTTCTTGGCCTATTGCACACCACCTCATAACCATGCACCTCTACCATTGTTATTGAGTTGCTGGAGGGTTTTGAGAGGTCTCAAAAGTTGGGTTTTGGTTCAAAAAAGTTGCAGGTTTTGCTGAGCTTCGAGGGTAATCACTTTTTCCTCTTTTAAGCATTGTTTTGATCCTTCTCTTAGCCTCATTTGCATGCTTATTTGAGCTTTTTTGTCAACTAAAAAAAGCTTCATATTTAAGTGTTTTTCATGTTTGTTTTAAGGCTCTTTTGGTGTTGGGGGTCATCTACCCTTTTGCATGCTCTGCTGAGCCTTGTTTTGAGCCATGCCATGAGACCTTTGTATTGAGCTTTGCTTGGCCCTTTAGCCACTAAAATCTAGCGGATTTTCAATGGTTGGCATGTGTTTTTGAGGGCCAAAATTAGAGAGGGGTGACCCTCTCTCTTGTTGTCTTGTTTACTAGCATTTTTGGCCTACCAAAGGAGAATATGTTTATACCATTTGGAGGCCTAGTTCAGGCACTTTTTGGTGACTTCTAGGACCTACCTAGGCTCTGACCATGGTTGGTTTGGTCCCTTTTTTCTTGGTTCTTGCATGTGTAGAGTAACCCCTTTCATGGCTTACCAAAAGAGCATGTCATTCTTGCATGTATTGGTCTTATTTCAGTGGCTTTCTGACCATCATTCGGCATGCCACGACTCTTTTTTTGCTTAGTTTGGTAGTCCTTCACATGCCTCACATGCTTGTAGTGTAACTCATGTTCAGTAGCTCACAATGCATGTGGTTTTGGCCCTCTATTCTAGCATATTTTGGCCACACTTCAAACTGATTTTGTTCATATTTTGGGCTGTCTTAGCTCTGTTTTCAGGTCCCTTGGTCGAATGATGCTTTCCATGTATGGTTGTAGTGTAATAGCCTTGCTTAGCCTTGAGTTTGGAGGTCCCTTGCATGCTTAACTTGAGCTATTTACATGTTTTGGCATCAATGGGCATGATATTTCAGAGCTTATAGGGGTGCTACACTTCCATATTTTCCATGCTTTAAGTACTCTTTAGAGTTGTGCATTTATGAGCTATTTGCGAGCCATTGCATGAGCTTCACTTTTGTGCCTTTCAAGCCATCATCCCAACCCATTTTGCTACTATTTTGGGACTGCATAGGGTCTGTTTGGGGTTGGTTTCATCATTTGAGCATCGCTTTGCATGCCTATAGTGTAATGCACTTCACTAGTTTCAATGCTTGCGCCATTCAATATGCGTTATGTGAGTTGTCTATATGATTCAGAGTCATTTTGGAGTCATGTTATATGCCATTTCAGAGCTGGAATATATGCCATTGTACTCCATGTTTGGTCCTTTCAATGCATGTGCAAAGTTGTGTTTTTGTGCCTTGGGCTTAGGTCCTTGCATTGTGTATGCTAGCATGAGTTTTGGAGTCTTGTTTTCATCATGTTTGGCCACTGATTTGGGTGTGGCTGAGGCCCATTCATTTTGGTTTAAGTCCACATTGTCGCATGATTGATCATTGCATTGTGCATGCCTTGTTCGTCTCATTGTGTATGTTGGTTCTTAGGTGCATTGTGTATGCTAAGTACCACGTGCATTGAGTATGCCATTGTTAGTTCATAGCATTGTGTATGCTAGTTGCATGTTTGCATGTCATCCTTTGCATGTTTGCATCACTTAGTTGCATAGCATTTGTGCATGCCATTGTTTGTTGCATTGTGTTCGGAATAGGAGTTAGTTCGAACATGGGAAACGAGGGACGGTTCGTACTCAAAGTGACGAAACGTGCCTCGATTCCCGGTCGCTGATACTCTTGACTACCTATGACGGAGTTGTTGGTTTTAGGTGTTTGTATGTGCATTCATTTCACATTGAGTCGTGCAATTCGACTCCTCGGCCATCATGCATCGAGATGCGCGACCGCTGGCCCAAGGGTCGAAGACTACACTCCCTAGAGCTTATGCAATGATGGGGAGAGTGGTCATGCACACATGTGTTGCAAATACCTTGTCGTGTCTCTCTCTTTCCCGTTGCAGAAAAAATAGAATCGCGGGAAAGAAACTGGTCGGCCGGCCAGGTTTTCTGGCAAGCCGACCACCTTCTTTGGTTTCCACCACAAAAGGTGGTTGGCAGGTGGTCTCCCATGCCCAGAAGCTGGTCAGCAGCCCTCCCACAGATTCCTAGGGTGGAGTTTCATCTATCTGGAGCTTTGTGCAAATTTCTGAAGTCAATTGCAAACAAAGGCAAGTCGGGGCATCGCAATGGATTTCCCGACAAGGCGACTCGAGCACGCATGCATCCTTTATCATTCAAGGCAGAGCTGAGGCAGTCCACATCCATGTAGTTTGCATGCTAGCTTAATTGCTTACTTAGGTAGTTTGTCAATTAATTGGAGTTATGGAATAATTAGCTGTAATTTATTATTCATTTTGGTTGTGTAATAACTAGTTTAATTAGATTACTTAGATTAGCTAGTTGGTTTTTCTATTATTTATTTGGACCCTCCGTCGAGAGGGAAAATGTTATAAATAAGTGTGCGTGTGTGTGATGCTTGTCTTCCAACCCTCATTTCTGTCTCCCTTTTATTTACCAACTTACGATGGTTAGTTTTAGGGCATGTTTCAATTAGCATCCTTATGCTTCGCATATTTGCATTCATTCATCTGTCTTGCATGCACCGGGCTCGGTGCATCATACTAACTGCATTGTATTTCAATTCTGAGTTGAATACATGTTATTTGTAGCATCTCATATGCCATCTTAGAATAGCCGAGCCTATCTTAGTTACATTTTGCATGTGTTGCCTTAGCCATCTTAACATGAACTAGGATCATGCATTCATTACTAACTAGTTTTTGTTTTGGCTTGGAGTACTCGGTGAGTGTTTATGCTTTAGCATCCTTGCACGTGTGTGAGTGATTGCCATGATAGCATGCTTGCCATGAGGCTAACCGCTTATGTGATAAAACTGCCTGATTGTCTGTGGGTGAAGGTTGGATTACTTGAATTGGAACAATTCATTGATTGTGAGTTTTAAGCCCACTTGAGGGTGGCAAAATCCTAATTTTAGCCTACTTGAGAGTAGCAAACCGCTTTCAAAAACAAACATGAGATGTTTTGTTCCAAATTAGGCGATCCAGTCTATACTTGTATGCTGTGTGCATCACATAGTAATTCTAGGCTATTAAACCGGAATAAGAACGCATGTGTTTTCAAAAACGGAATATCATGTTTACTAGTGGTCGATCCTTGATCGGGCGAGTGGGGGTGCTCTTTGCGTGACCTTCCTCAATCGTACCCAAGTTCTCGAGCCGAAGCAACTTTGGTGATGACGGACACGTGGCCTTAGGCACGAGCCAGGGTTTCCTAAATTTCCCCAAAATAAAATATTTAGGTGGCGACTCTGTATGTGGCAAAGCAGTCCATGTTTGGCACTTCTTTTTAAAAATCAATTTTTCAAAATGATTTGCCGGATTTGGACTCTTTGGTGATTTATCGGTCTCACATCGCACATTGTGAGATTAGATTCATAACTGTGACATTTGAGTCCGAACTGTGGTAAGCCCAATGAACAGAACAGAATCCCGTGCCATTCTTCGCACGCGGAGCCCGGGACGTTTGGGCGTGTCCACAAGCGCGAAAAAGCCGAACTACAACGTTGCATTCTTTTTTAGATTATAGCATTGTATCATTACTTCATTTGCATTCAAATGTTTCATTGCATGATAATAAGTTATTTTCTGCATATCATTTTGCATTTTTCGCTTGAGTTCAATCATTGTATTTACGCCTTGATTTCTTGCCTAAGCCTTGCGGCCTCGTCAAATGGGTCATCTCTGGGCTTTGACATTCACTTTATGACTTCGAGCTCTACCAAAAAGGGGCAACTGTAGACATCCCATTTTTGACCAGCCGTAAGGCTCGAGCGCTTTGTCCGGTACACTCGATGATGACAGTGGTGATGTGAGTGGTTCGAGGTCTCAATGAAGAGGCTATGTTTAAGCTCTGAAACAATCCCAAATCTTCTATATTCCCACTGTTTATACCCAGAAGTCCATTTTTACACATTGTACCACCTTGTACTGAGTCTAAAGCAGGGAAATAGAGGATCACATTGAGGTGCGGCCGTGCCTTATTTGGAGGCGATCATGGCTATTGATGGTTAAACGAGCCTTAGTAGTGAGGAACACTGTTTTGGGCGGGAGCCCGCCAGCTGTCTATTTTTGAAGATATTTATGACCTCTCTTGTTCAAATTCTATAAAAACAAAGTTGTATCTCTGTTTTGAGGGTTGAAGAATTTCTAAAAAGTTTATACACCTTCTTGAGAGCTCCCTCTTCTTGTGCAAGCAACCTTTAAGCAAGCTTACCTCCCTGAACCTATATCCATACACCATATACACCTTCACACCTTAGCCTATGAACCTTGGTTGAGCCTTGAGCATCACAATTCAAGCTTGAGGGTGTGTTTGGACTTAGTTTAATTTACAAACAAAGAGCTTACCTTTCTTGAGAGGTATAAGCTTACTATCTCTTCTCTAGCATTCATTTCTATCATTTACTATCAAGTTCTTGTATTTTTTGTGTTGTTTTGATCCTCTTTCAAGTGTCTAAGCTTGGGTTTGGAGTGCTACCAATGGGTAGAGAGAGTTAACCCAAAGGGTAGAGAGAGTTAATACTCTTTCTTACACCTTCACCTATAGCTCAAACCTTTGTTTTACACCCTCTTTATTTGCTTTCCAAATTGAATTTCACAGTTTAAACGAGGCTAAAAATCATGCTTTGAGGTTTCAAAAGTGGAGGGGTTAGCCACCCCGCCTTGTTCTTGCTTACTAGCCTTATTTTCTCTCTTTATTGTTTAGCTTTTTAGGCTCTTTTCATGCACTTTGAGCCACTATTTTTTACCCATTGAGGGCTATTTTAGGGCTGTCCTAGATTGTTTAATTAATTGATGCTTTGATTAGTTTGCTTGTTGTCTCGCAAGTCCTTATACATAGCTTGTTGCATATTGTTCTTGGCCTTTCTTTGTCTAATTTCCATGTTTAAGAGCCTCATTTTAATAATCAATGTACCATTCATCTCTTTCATTTGAGAGGTGTTTCAATCGGTTGACGGTTTTTCAAAATATGAACTAGAGATCTATGCTTAATGGCTTAATCTCTATAGTGGTTCATTGTGAACAGCATAGTCCCTTTTTCATGTTGCGAATCACTTCTCATTTGACATGTTTCTCACATAGTGGACGTAGTCTTTAGTTGACGTAACAATCATCTTGGACAAATGGGTTAAAGAATGGCAAAGACCAATGAATTTGGCTTAAAATGAACCAACCCACAAAGAAAATGAATCATATTGCTTGGGCTCGACCGAACATTATGTTGAGTCTATTGTTTCAAGAGTTGTCACACATCAATTCATGGTTTTTTGATGACCCTTGAAGCGTCTTTACTACCCCCTTTTGAGCACATCCCATGATAAAGGGGAAGGATGGTTGTTATTCATTGCATTCATTGAATTTTGTCCAAATTGTGACCGAAATCATCAAGCAAACAAATTGCTCATTGATGGTTTTGGAAATGATTCCAACCCTCTCTTGAGGCTTTCCTATGACAGAGAAGTGTGAGAGGGACAAACAGAGTTCAGAATAACTATGTATGCACTATTTTCACTTTAGAGCACAAAACTGGATTTTGCATAAAATTAAGGCACGACCGGCCTTATTTAGGACTGGCTGAGCTTCATTGGGGGCCGACCGGCCATTTATGTTCGGTCAATAGTATGTTTTGCAGAAAAACAGAGGGCAGTGGCTGAAGGTGAAACAGAGCAGACCTAGGCAGATGAAGCAGTTCTTCGACATTGTGCATGCAAGCCTTGTGCATCCTTGCTTACATCAATGTTGTAAATTAATACTCTGAGTATTGTTGTAATTAATTATTATTATTATTGTTGTTACAATTAGTCTTGCTGTAATTAGCATTGTAATTATTATTATTGTTTATTTATAATTGGTATAGCTAGTTAACTTAGATAGCTAGCTTATTTTTCATTATTATCCTTGTTATAATAGAGTAGTTGGCTAGTTAATTCTTTGCTTATTTATTTATTCAGTTTTGTAATAATTAGTTTAATTTGGACTCTCGGACATTCATTCGCACCCTCTTGTGCGAGGACCAATATGTAATAAATTGTATGTCTTCCAACCCCACATCTTTCTTCTTTTTACTTACTTGCTTACAATGGTTAGTATAGAACATCATTCTTATGATTCACATCTATTGTCTTTCATGCATCCAAGGTTCGGCTCATCATAACTAACTAAATGTTTAAAATTCATTACTTGAATACGTGCTTTATCGCATGTCTTGAATGGAATCATATGCCATGTTCATAGCCAAGCCTATTAAAATCACATAACTTGTATGCGTTGCATTTAGTCATATTGCATTACTTAGGAGCATGCATATTTTCTAATTATTATTCTTTGTTTTGGCTCCGAGTACTAGGTGAGCAATTTTGAGTTTTAGGATCTTGCATCGAATGTCTGTGTTGCCATGCCAAACATATTTCCATGAGGCTAATTACTTAAATGATATACCCATTTGAATGCCTGTGGATAGAGGCTAATTGCCAAAATTGGGACAAATTGATTAACGTGCATACAAACTCACCTTTTCAAGTGACAAGTATCAAAAAATAATTTTTCAAATAAAACATGCAATCAAAGTGTTCTAATCTTCGCAAAATAGTCTATACTTATGTGCGTCACATAGTAATGTTACTCTAATAAATCCAGAACAAGAGCATATAACGTAAATAAAAATTACATCATGATTAGTAGACGCCGATCTTTGATCGGGCAAGTGGCGTGCTCAGTTCATGACCTTCCCCTCTCGTACCTAAGTTCCCGAGCCGAGACACTTTAGTGATGACGGATAAGTGGTCTTTAGCACGAGTCTCAGGTTTCCTAAATTTTCCAAAAATATTTTGGTGGCGACTCTAAAATCCGGCAAAACAATCCATTTTTGACATTTGATTCAAACATCGATTTTCCAAAAGAATTGTCAGATTTGGACTCTTTTGTGTTTTCACTATTTCACATTGCACTTTGTGAAATCAGATTCAGAACCACGAGAGTCCGAACAGTGAGGCTAGTCGTATCCAAAAGGAGCACGAAAAGAAAGCCACAGTCTCATAAGCAACATAAGAACTATATTGGCTTTTAAAAAGACAATCATATAATAATAATAAGAGGATAGATACAAAATGTCCTTAGTTACAAAAAGTAGTTCTATCGATATTACACCTAAAAATGAAATTTCAGATTAACTTTACAAAATAGAAATTCTAGCTTTTCTAAGACAACCAAAAGTCTTTGAAAGTTTTCGGCTCGTCATTTTCTATTACAAGATCCTCTTCGGTACCTAGCATGAAACACCATGAGTTTTGAATGCCTAGTAAACGCACACACACCCGGTCCTTTTTTCCCAATCTAATACACAATAGAAATTACAATAATAGGAGAAAAGAACATGACATTCAAGTAAATAACAAAGGTTAAAAGGTTAGTTGTCAGTTGTCTAGAAATCCTCCAAAGAGATTTCATTCTGCAAACCACAAGAATCGGACGTGGATTATTCGATATGCCCCCTCTTTTGCTTGCAGACCTTACCCCAGATGCCTACCAACGGTTACATACCGCGTAGCACCAATCGAGGGCCTAAAAAGAGACGGTAAATAAGGCCTTGCCCATTCCCTTCTCTCATCAACCCACCTAGGGTCCGAATACAACCGCTCCATTCAAGGGTTCTGAACAATTGACAACTAACCAATTCAAAAGGGAACACGTCCCTCTAACCAATTCAATTTGAGCATGACTTTATCTCATAACAATATTCACGTGATCAAAACCCCATTAGCTACCCCATTAAGTTTTCTGTTTAGATTAAAGTTTTTAGGTAGCACAAGCAATTAACAAAAGAATAAATTTGCATATGTATGAGCCTCATCAAATGACCAAAATAAAAGGTATATTACCATAATACATGCAATATCATACCAAGACATGATCATATACTAATAAGAATATTCATGAAGATAAGAGCATAAAACACAATGCAAAACTAAATTTCCAGATTCAATACCATTTAAAGATTAAAATCAAAAGGACCATTTCAGATTTTTTCCGAGCATGGCCTTTCTATGGTTCGTAGAAAATTTCATCTATTTTTAAGAACAATTTTTGGAAATGGAATAGCTTGTCTAGATTTTTAGTTATTTAAGAAACACTTTAGTGCTGTCCAGATTCGTAGACCGTTACAAAAATTGGATTTTTCTTACAAACCACTCATTCTTTTTCAATGAAACCAATTTTCCTTGAAAGATAACTCTTTAAGGAAGTTTTTGACATAAAACTAAGGTCCAGGACAGTTTTCTACATTTTCTAAAATTTTTGAAAGTTGGCTATAAAACAGGTTTTTCATGCACAATACTGAAAGTAAAAAGATTGGTGAGACAAGAGGCCAACTATGGGAAATTTTTCACTTCTTTGTGATGAAAACATACTAAATAATGTAGCAATAACTTTGATTTTAGGATTGATGGTATGACTTTTGAAATAATGTGAGTTATGGGAAGAAAAATGTAGTTTTGCATCTATTAAGAAGAAATATGAGTAGAAGAAAGATCAAAGCCCAATTCATCAACTTTGAACACATGAACACCATTACAACACATATGAAAATGTGATTTTAAATCTCTAATAACTTGTATTTGAAAAAGGAAATAGAAAGAGAGATGGTGATGTGGCTTACTTGAGGCTTGGTTGGTTTGTTAATAAAACCTTCTCTTCCTTTCCTTTCCCCCACCAAGCTCACTCTCTTGCCCTACTTCGTCTCAGTCGAATAGGGTGTTTGTGTGTGTTTTGTTGTGTGAAAAATGCTAAGGAAGAGGTTGCATTTATACTAAAATTGGTGCAAAAGATCTAAAGTACCCATTGGTTGGAAATGGATTGGATATTTTGGATTTACTTTGAACTTAATGGAATACTGGATGATTAGAGGCCTTAATTACTCAATTAATCATGATCTAGTTAGGGTTTGGTTAGAATGGAACTTGGGGTGGAAACAAAGTTCCACATTTTGGGGGTACTAGCAAACTTTTCCAGGAATTCATGGATTACGTTTGAAAAAGTTTTATATATTTATTTTCCCTAGGGTGGCTGGCCATGTGGGGTGTATTTGAGGGGATTAATTTTTTTTCTTCTTATGTACAATTGATGGAAATTTTAAAATATAGTGTATAAAATAGGCTTAAAGGTACAAGTATGCATATATATAATAGTAATAGTTTGGGATCAATTAGTAATTTAATAAAAATGTGCTTTGTGTTTAATTTATGAATTTGAACATTTATTTAAGTGTAGAATTAAACTAAATTAGGGTTAAAGAATCTAATTCGGTTTAGATTACTTGTTTCAAATAAAAAGGCTATCAATTGACAACATGATGAAAATAGAAAAAATCTAGGGTTTTAAGTGGTAATTCCATATTTATGACTCAATTAATCAGTATTAGGATTTTAGAAATGATTCCTAAGTTACCGAAATCGATTAGGATTTGTGAGTTTTCGCTTCTAGGGTTAAAGTTGAAATTATTTAGGAAATCAAGGGACTTCATTACAGTATTCCAAAAGTAAGGGACTTTTAAGAAAATAAAATTTTCAGGGGCCTCACAGAGGGGAAGGTCATTAATTGAGCATCCCTACTCACTCGATCAAAGATCGACCTCTACTAAACCATGATATGACTTTTATTTACTTTATATGTTCATATTCTAATTATTTAATAAATCCTACTCCCTCCGTCCCAAAATATTGGTCCCTTTTGGGGAATCCAACTTTTTTTGGTAGTACACTTATTACATTTGAAAAAAGTTGGTTTTCCAAAATTACCCTTTTGATAGTACATTTTTTGAGAATATCAATGTCATAATTGTACTTTTTAAATTGTTTATTAATTTAAAAGAAGGGCAAAATAGGAAATTTACATTATTTTTATACTTGATTTATAAAGAGGGACTAATATTTTGGGACAATGAAAAATGGAATAAGGGACTAATATTTTGGGACGGAGGGAGTAAAATTTACTATGTGAAGGAAACAAATATAAACTGTGTCATTTATTTGAAACAACTTGATTTCATGTATTTTGAAAAAGTTTCCAGGATGTATAACTCAAAGGAATTGAGTTTATAAACATGAAAATCAACATCATTCCAAATTAAGCGACACAGCCTTCATCCACTGGCATACATAGAGTTATGTCAAATAAGCAAAAAGCCTCAAGGTAGGATGCTTAAATATAGAAAGAAAAATACACACACAAGCAGGATTCTAAAGTATAATAACTTACATATCTACTGATGCCAAGCGAACAACTACAAAACAAAAGAAAAATATGCATGATCTTACATACAAAATTCTAATGCAATTCACTCATAAAATGCAACTAACGATTCAGCTTGTAATATATGACATGTGAATCATCTCAACACATGAGGTAGCACACAAAACCACATAACAATCGATTAAACCCACAGATGCAAATTTGACCGAATCTTAATGCACGAAACATGGATGCAAAGTATGGATATGATGAAAAGCAAAATATACTGCATATTTATGAATAAGAAAAGCAAGTAAAAGAACGAGATAGAAAAGACGCGAGGCAGGAAATTATTACAACACTTGAATAATTACATATCCAAATAAGGGAGGAAAGGAAGAAAATATTACAACAAATGAAAACCTCACAACTCTCTCAAATTAAAAGAAAAACATTAACTTCATATGCTTCGGAGATCTCTGGAAACTGTTCTGCTCATCATCAGAAGACTGCTTTATTCTATCTTAGAAGAAGTTGGCTGGTCGGCCAAAAAGTGAGCTAGCCAGCCAATTAATTAGCCGTCCAACTAATAAATTGGTCAGCCTGGCCAAAAAACTATGTTTTGTTGCAACACCAAAAATAAATAAATAAATAAAAAATAACGGGGAATGTGTATGTGGCTCAAATAACCACTTTCAGTTAGATTACAACAAGTTTATAATATGAAATTGAAGTAAGAAAACCAAATATAAGATAGAAAATGCAAAAAAAAAAATAAATAAATAAAAATAAAAAATAATAGAAAGTTTACAAAATTCACCTTCCAAAGAAATGATAAACTTGATTTTCGAACTTCCTTTTGATCACCCTCAAGGTTGCGAATTATTTTCTCAATCCTCAATTCGAAAACTTGGAAATCTAGTTAACATGATGTTTTGGGGTTGTTTAACAGTATGTGTGGGGAAATTGATTAACTCACTAATTTTTCTGAAATTTGGCAAAGCTTACTCTTTTTTTTTATCACAATGAGTTTCTGGATTGCTTTGGTAATGAAAGATTAGTTATAACTGTGTGTAACTACAAAAATGGAAGTTTTGGCCAACTTTCTAATTCAAGTAAGACTCTTTCTCTCTATTTCTCCTTTATCTTTTTCAATCCATCTCCTCTTCTAATAATTTGATGTTGTTTGTATAGGCAATGATAGAAGCCTAAGTTAAGAGGATAGTGGGAGACAAGGTGGAAGACAAGGGACCATGGGATGACAAGGATAAAGCACTTGACCCTTGCTTGAGCTACTCTTTTTTTGAAAAGGCAAGTGCTTTTGACAATGGAGGCTAAGTGTATATGCATCTCGTGCATGAATGTGTCAAAAATATCTAAGGTGGCATGTCCCACATGCATTAAACAAGAATTATGCTGAAACTGCCTTGTTCCTAGTCAAATTAGTCAGCCGGCTAGTTAATTGGCCAGCTGACCAAAATATTGACCTTGACTTGACTATTTTACACGAAATGAGATTTTTGAACAGAATTATCATCCTTTCGTCCTATTTTCACACTGTTCTTTGCTTAATTTCCTAAGAAAACATTTCATTTTGAAGAGCCACGAAATAGTACAAAAATGCTCGGAACAAAGTGCGGAAAGAAAGTTTTGAAAAAGAGTTTTGAACGGGTCTTAAACACTTGGTCAAAACAGGCTTCGGTTGAGAAGAAAGCTCAAATGCCATTTTCTTACTGGGGATTTTGTGAGATAGCATATTCTTGTTTTCATCATCGGGTAATCAAAAGAAAGCGCCCAAGTCTTAGGGCCGATCAAAATGGGGTGTCTACATCACACCTCGTGACTAGATGAACCATCATAGTAAATTTTCCAAGTTTCACTGACATAAGTTCCCTACTTAGGGGGTTAGTTCTTGGGCAATTCTAATTGGGGTGTGTTGCACACAATCAATTCAGTGACAACATCATCAATTCAGTGACAAAATCCTCGAACACTTGTCCTTAAATAGCACTTCTAGAATAAAACAAAAGATCATGTTGACCGAGTTCAATGGCCACTTGGATACTCATCTAGAAAATATGCACGTCAGAGGATTCATCTCAACAGATAATCAATCAATATCTTGATCGTATGTGCCTGGAAATAATACGCCAATTTTCTTGATGCCATAACAGGGGCTAGCATTAATTTCTCCAAAAGAGAGGTATCTTATCTCGGTATTCACCATCGACTTGCTAATTGTAGACATCCCATTTTTGACTTCCCTTAAGAGTTGGGCACTTCATTCCGAACACCAAATGATGAAAGTTACACTGTGCAATCTTTTCAATTCTCAGCAAAAAAATTTGGATTCAAGCTCTAATCCCAAACCTTTCACCGCATTTTGGCCAAACTATTTTTGACCTTAAAACCCTCGTTTCAAAATATTTTTCCAAATGTTTCTACAATGTTCTGAGGCTCACATTTCGACTAAAATATTGTACTTTTCAGTAAACCGCGTAAGACCAAAAAGGTTGAGCATCAAACCGTTAAGAAAGAAATGAATAGCCTTCACTAAATTAGGCATATCTTTTTGTACACTTGGAATTTTAGATGTGAGGCCACCACCATTCGAAAGTAAAATTTCGGTGCTTCAATTTAGACTAAAAAATCACCTAAAATTGAGTCTGAATGAGGAAGATAGGCCCGTCTGAAGTCGGGCTAGAGAGCAGATTTTGTTTGACTCGACTGGGTTTCTTTAGGGCTGGCTGTGGCTTGTTTATACCCCACCGGCTTTCTGCCTTATACACCTCGGGCTTTCATTATTTGGACCGACCATGGATTTTAAGACCTAGTCGGGTCTCATTAGCCCTACGCAGAGTGTTTTATAGCAGTTTTTGCTCTCATGCGCTGGATTTTGCCACCTCGCCATTTCTGAAGATATTTTCGACCAAAACATTGCAAACTCTATAAATAAGACCTCCCACCTCAGATTTTAGGGTTAGAAAAACCTTCTAAGAGGCTTAGACATTGATTAGAGCTTAGAACTATCCTTGAACCTTCAAGTTTCTTTTGTTCTTCAAATAAACTTTCATCCTCCATACACCATTAAAGCTTGGATTTGAAGCTTTCTTGTAGAGAATTCAAGACATATTTTCAGAACCTAGAGGTTAGAGAGTTGTTCTAGGAGATATTTGTAGAAGCTTAGAAATGCCTTCTGTGGGAGCCGAATAATAGCGGAGTCATAGGAGCCGAATAATACTTGGAGGCCTGGGAGATAGGCATATTATTCGGCTCTACCCCACATGATCCGGTGGCTGAATATAACAATCAGCTGTGTAATCATTGGAGTAAAGAGCCGAGTAATAATTGATTCATGACAGAGGAAGCCAAGTGAAAAAGGAGATAATGGGTGAAAAGTGGGCCAGACCCCAAGGCCCAGGAAGCAAGTATAAATAGAGGAACAATAGTGAAAGAAAGGTATGTGAGAACTAAGATATTTAACTTAAGTAAGAAGCAACCAAGAGAGTACATACTGACTTATCCGTCGGAGTGCTAATTCCGGCACCCCCGACCGGAGTGGTCATTCCTTTTCAGGTGACTAGCTGAGGACCCCGAGCGTTCCATTGGATGAGAAGAGTATTTCCAAACCACTTCTCCATAATTGGCGCCATCTGCGGGAATACTCCAACACATCCATGGCGGGCGTGACAGAAGCTCCTCCGGCAGTCGCTGACGACCTTACATCACGAAATGATACCGCCCCAAGCAACATGCTTGGGCCAGAGAATATTGTCGCAAGAAGAGCCTTGAACTTCAATTCACCCTCGACATCAATGCAAGAGACAATGCAATTGATTATGGAAGAGGCAAAGCAAAATGAACAGAGGTTGGAAAATATGATGGCAAAAAACGAGCACCTCTGGCAGGATTTGGCCTTGGAGGTAGCAAAATCTCAACAGGCCGCACGCCAGGATCCCGGACAACCTCTGAAACGTGATGGTCGTTGACCTCAAGCTAGGAGACATGATCGTAGCAGTGATTCAGACTCATCATCACCGGACTCTAAAAAGAAGTGGCAAGTCAAAGTCTCCAGCTCCTCCAAAGGAAGTCTGCGTGAACGGAGTAAGAGAAGAAGAAATGATTCAGACGAAGAGGATCAACATGACCCCTTTGTGCGAAGGATCGAAAGGGCGGTGCTACCCAAAAAGTTCAAAGCTCCATCGTTCACACTATACAACGGCAAGTCGGATCCTATTGATCACATTCATCACTATAAGCAAGCCATGACGCTGCATGCAGACGACGAGGCCCTCATGTGCAGAATATTTCTGCGCAGTTTAGGACCATTGGCTGTCAGATGGTATTATAAATTGGAGCCCGCATCGATCAGAAGCTTTCATAAACTTTAGAAATCCTTCAGGGCAAGGTTCATCACCAACGAGGTCCAGCCAAAACAAGCCAATTCTCTCTGGGTAATGCAAATCCAACTAGGAGAAACCTTGCATGCATATTTGGCGCGCTATTGGGAATGCTTTAACCGTGTAGATAACGCCTGCAATGACTCCATGGCCGTCACCGCCTTTAAAATGGGGCTGTATCCTAATAGTGCCCTTCACAGTTCCTTGACCAGAAGGCCACCCAAATCAGTTTGGTCGTTAATAAAGAAAGTCGAGGAATACTGCAAAGTGGAAGATGATGCCCTGTGAGTTAAAACCGGGCACAAGACTGACAAAACAACCCCATCTGAAATCATTCAGCCATTAAACTCTGTACCTTCGTGGAGTACAGAACCACGAAATCGGGCTAAGCGAGACAAAAGACGAGATTCGCACCGATCGAACAACCAATGTTCCCACCGAGCCAATGAACAATTTCAAGTGGATAACAGGCGCACAAGGCGCGCAAACAAGAAATATACGGAGTTGGTAGGGCCGATCAGCACAGTTATGTCCTAAGTCCAACACCTTCCATTCTTCAAATGGCCGCCTAAAATGGTGGGACTCCCGACACTAAGAGACGGGATAAGCAGTGCGAATATCACAAGGACCACGACCATGATACCGAGAGTTGTTATGCATTGAAGGATCACCTTGAAGAATTGGTACAAGATGGTCGGCTTAAGCAATACATTCGAAAAGGCAATTCATCCAAGACAGTTGCTCTACGGCCAGATTCACCCCTGCTTGGCGTAATCCATATGATATACAGCTTGCCAATGGCCTCAGCCGTACATACAATTCAGTCATATCCTAGCCCTCAAAATCAACTCACTCCGGCAAAACGGCCCTATGAAGCGGCGAGCATTGCTTTTGATGATTCAGATTTGGCCGGAGTGACACTTCCTCACATTGATCCCTTGGTAATTGAGTTACGCGTAAACCAATTCACTGTTGAGCGCGTACTCATTGATCTGGGAAGCACATCGGAAGTTATGTATTACAAGACTTTCACCAAACTCGGCTTCATTGAGTCGGATCTTTCTCCAGCTCCTTACCCATTATTCGGCTTCAACGCCAATCCAGAATGTCCGTTGGGCAAGATCACAATACCAGTCTGAGCCGGCTCCCGATCAGTTGATGTGGAATTTCTGGTTGTCAAGCTCCTTTCGCTGTATAATCTGATCATGGGACAAACTTGGCTGCATACCATGCAGGTCGTACCTAACACTTATCATCAGCTACTCTGCTTCCTAACTGAACACGGCATCGAACAAATCCGTGGCTCTAAAAAATCAGCACAAGCGTGTTATCTTCTTGCCGCAAAGACACCACAAGAGCTGGAAGTGAACTCTACTGAGGTACCCGATCGAGAAAGCCTTGACGATGTTGGGTGGCTCCCAAACGAAAAGGCAACCGAGATCCTCGATCAAGTGGAAATTAATGGGAAGCCTGACAAGTTCTTCGTTGTCAGCGATGCCTTGAACAAAGTTGATAAACAACAGCTAATATCCTTTCTACTCGGCAACCTTGATGTGTTTGCATGGACACCATATGAGATGTTGGGGGTAGATCTGTCTGTTTCTCAGCACCGTTTAAACGTGGACCCCAAATGTAAGCCGATTATACAGAAAAGTCAGTGGTCAGCCGCAGAGCACACTGCTGTCGTCGTTGAAGAAGTTGACTGGCTTCTTGATGTCGAGGCAATCCGGGAAGTGACCTACCCTACATGGCTTTCGAATACTGTGGTTTTAAAGAAGAAAAATGGAACTTGGTGTGTTTGTGTGGACTTCACGGACCTAAACAAAGCCTGTCCCAAAGATTGCTTTCTGCTCCTCAAAATCGATCAACTCATAGATGCCACGACACATCACCAATGTACGAGCTGCAAGGATGCATATTGAGGCTACCATCAAATTGCCATACATCCGGAGGACCAGGACAAAACCGCATTCCTCACCCCAAGAGGAACCTATTGCTACAAGATTATGCCTTTTGGGCTAAAAATTGCAGGGGCTACTTACCAAAGACTGGTCGCTGCCATGTTCAAGGAGCTACTCGGCTGTACTATGGAAGTGTACATAGAAGATATGGTAGTGAAATCCAAAGAAGAGCAAACTCATCTGGCCAACCTAGAAGAGACATTCGATATTTTACGCAAGTATAAAATGAAGCTAAACACTTCGAAATGTGCATTTGGGATCGGATCCGGCAAATATCTCGGCTACATTGTCAATCACCGTGGAATCGAAGCCAACCCGAGGCAAATCAAAGCAATTATGGAACTCGGCTCTCCTCGGTCGGTCAAGGAGGTCCGAAAATTGATGGGGATGGTGGCCGCACTCAACAGGTTCATCAGCCATTCCACAGATCGCTGCCGACAATTCTTTCATACTCCACGGCAGGGTAAAGCTTTTGAATGGACCACTGAATGCGAAGCCGCTTTTAACGGTTTGAAGACTTACCTCCGATCGGTGCCACTCTTGACAACACCTTCGGCAGGTGATCCGCTCATTTTATATCTGGCTATTTCCGATCATGTCATCAGCGCCGTATTGTTAAAAGAAGAACTTAGGGAGCAGCGGCCAATTTATTATGTGAGCAAAGCAATGGTCGACGCCGAAACATGTTACCTTCCATTGGAGAAACTCATCTTTGCTCTCGTTATGGCAGCTAGGAAACTGATGCATTACTTTCAAGGGCATACCATTGGGGTACTAACAGACTACCCCCTCCGGTCGGTACTTCATAGTGCAGAAGCATCTGGGCGCATCTCAAAGTGGGCTCTCGAACTCGGCCAATACAATATTCAATTCCGTCCCAGGACCTCAATAAAGGGACAAGTGCTTGCCGACTTTGTGCCCCAATTCATCGGAGGTCTCGCTGACTTTCAAACTGAGCAGGTTCAACCTAAGCTGAGTTGGAGAATTTATGTTGGGGACATTTGCAAGTTGTATTGCGACGGATCGTCCAACCAACATGGCAGTGGGGCGGGCGTAGTGATCATGACTCCCGACGGGGCAATAATCGAGCAGGCTGTCAATGAGGCCGAATACGAAGCATTGTTAACCGGATTACGAAATGCACATCTCCTCAGAGCCCGGCGTCTACTTATCTTCTGCGATTCAAAGTTAGTTATCAACCAGCTGAAGGGAGAATACGCAACCAGAAATGACCGAATGGCAGCCTACATGAAAGAGGCCAATTCTTTGCTGGAAAAATTCGATCATCATGAACTAAATCAAATAACTCAGGATCAGAATACACATGCGGTTGCCCTGGCCTGCCTTGCCTCTACCGTTAACTCAGAAATCAAATGGACAATTAAGGTAGGATTTATCCCTGAGCCTAGCATTGCCCTCTCGAAGTTAATTCAAACTAATGTCATAGAATCAGGTCTAAGTTGGATGGATCCTATCACCGCATTTTTATCTTCCAAACAACTCCCGACGGATAAGAAAGAAGCACACAAGCTGCGAAACAAAGCCCTGCGATATTACTTAGACCCGAGGGAAAGCTCTACAAGAAATCCCTTTCTGGTCCATATCTAGAATGCGTTCATCCGGATAAAATTGAAGAACTCTTGACTGAAATACACGAAGGCAGTTGTGGTGCCCATTCTGGTGGGCATTCTCTAGCTCACTGAGCTGTAACACAAGGGTACTATTGGCCGACCATGAGGATCAATGCCCATGTTATGGCAAGAAATGTGAACAGTGCCAAAAGTTTTCCCCTTTAACCCATTTGCCTGCAGAGGAGTTGAGCTCAATCACCAGCCCCTGGCTATTTGCTCAATGGGGGCTTGATATTATTGGTCCCTTGCCACGGGCTCCAGGGAACAAACGATTCTTAATAGTCGCAGTAGATTACTTCACAAAATGGGTCAAAGCGGAGGCACTAACGCACATTCAAGATTCTGATCGACGTGAAACGTTTTGTTTGGAGAAACATCATAACGTGATTCGACATTCCGAGGGCCCTCATTTCAGATAATGGCACCCAGTTTGATTGTGGAGTCTACCGAGAACAATGCAACACGTATGGTATTCGGCCCTATTTCTCTAGCCCGGCCTATCCACAGAGCAACAGTCAAACTGAAGCCTCTAACAAAACCATCTTGGACGGCATCAAGAAGAGGCTGGAGAAGGCTAAAGGCAGATGGGTCGAAAAATTGCCGAGTGTGTTGTAGGCTCATCGTACCACTCCGAGACGATCCATCGGAGAAACTACATTTGCTTTATGCTTCGGAACCTAGGCAATCATCCCCTGGGAAATCGGTCTCCCAACCTTGAAATCGAAAGTTTTTGATATGGGCCGAATTGACATGATGCTAGCCTTGGACTTGACCCTAATCGAAGAACGGCGATACCGTGCCCTAGCATCCATGGCAAGGTACCAGCAACAACTCACCAAGTCTTATAATCAATGAGTTCATCTACGCCGTTATACACCAGGAGAATTAGTCCTGAAGAAGGTACTCCCAACTACTAAGAATCCAGCCGACGAAAAACTGGGTCCTAACTGGGACGGCCCATATCAAATCGATTCCATCGCTGGAACAGGGGCATATCGGCTCAGAGACATGTCCGGGAGAAGTCTGTCGCGCCCATGGAATTTCACGCATTTGCGCAAATTCTATCATTAACCCGATTTGTGGGCCATGATAACTTGCTTTGGCTTTTTGCCGTGTACAAATTGTCATTTTTATAATACAAGACTACTTATTTCACTACATGCAAACTTTGGTGCAATTCTAGTTTAAAGACAAAAAAGACTCCGAATTCGGAGCCCCATCCGTGCAAGTCATGTGTGGGCCGAACAAGACTCCGGATTCGGAGCACCCTTCATGGATATCACAATTGGCCAAGACAAAAAAGACTCTAAATTCGGAGCCCCATCCGTGCAAGTCATGTTTGGGCCGAATAAGACTCTAGATTTGGAGCGCCCTTCATGGATATCACAATTGGCCAAGAAAAAAAAAACTCCGAATTTGGAGCCCCATTCGTGCAAGTTGCGTTTGGGCCGAATAAGACTTCGGATTCGGAGTGCCCTTCATGGATATCACGATTGGCCAAGATAAAAAAAGACTTCGAATTCGAAGCCCCATCCGTGCAAGTCACGTTTGGGCCGTATAAGATTCCGGATTCAGAGCATCCTTTGTGGATATCACGATTGGCCAAGACAAAAAAGACTCCGAATTCGGAGCCCCAATCGTGCAGGTCACGTTTGGGCCAAATAAGACTCCGAATTTGAAGCGCGCTTCGTGTATATCATGATCGGCCAAGACAAACAAGCCTCTGAATTCATAATTCCATATGTCTGGGCCGAATTCGGATCACCTTACGGAAATGACGTTTTGGCCAAGTAAGGTCTCCGAATTCGGAGCGATTTGTGCACACCATGGTTAAAGATGTTATGGTCATTAGAACAAAGAAATCATGCTATCATAATTAAATCCATTCACAAATTAATTGACACATTGGCAAAACATTCCGAACAATATGTTCTATTAGATTAATTTCGAATACATTAGATTGGATTAAAATACATTATTCGCATCCATTGACGCTTTAAAAAAAAAAGAAAAATTCATAAAGTTTTATTCGGCACCACCATCATCATCACTCTTCTCTATTTCATAAGCCATGAAGGGAAAGTTGTGGCCATGATATAATGGCGATGCCGACTTAACGCCTGTTGCACGGAGGGCATCCGCGACCTTGAGCGCCTCGATCAACCCGTGCTGAAAGGATTGTGCCTCAGCCATTTCACGAACCAGCGATATTCGGCGTTTCAGTTCATAACTGAGGTAAGGGAAGATTCCTCAATCCCATAGCCTTAAGCCAAGAGGATTTCATGCTTTAGTCATTCATACATAATGCAAGGCCTGGCACCGATAGGTTCATATGCAAGGGCATGCTCATGAGCCTATTCGACCAAATGGAAAGTCTAATCGTGAAGATATGCTGTTACCTTTTTCAGAATTCTTAATTTATTCATCCTTTTTATGGAATGTTTATCTAATGTGCAACACACAGCAGTAGTGTTCCCCAAAGCAGTGAAAAGCGAAAAATAACTACAATTAAATAAAGACAATAATGCAAAGCAAGGTAAATTTTCATTTATAAACTGAATACAGCTAGTTATCATTTTATACATGAAGATTACCCTGAGTAATTAAAAGTCTACTTAAACAAAAAACAATACATTCAAAATTCTTAACAAAAACAACTAGAGTGTCGCCCTAATCAATCCTCGGGGTCAGACTCCAACGACTCAATGTCCACTTGTTCGTATGGAATAAACATAGCCAATGTCACATTTGCAGTAGCAAGGGCTTTGAGCCAACCGTGGTTGAATCCCCGATTCTCAAATTTGGGGACCTCTTCTACATAATTTGCAACGACGGCGCCTTGCCCAGCCTCGTATGCCTCAGAGTCAGTTATTTCCTTTGCCTTCTTCGATTCATCCAAGTCGGCCTCCAGCTTGGCAATCGCCTCTTTGGCTAACTTGAGCGCATCTTCGCTCGCGTTCACCCTCTCCTCGGTGGCCAATTTGAGCTATTCAGAATTCCTCGTCCTTTCTATCTCGACCTCGGCCTTTACACTTTCCATCGTCGCTGTAGACACCCCATTTTTGACCGTCCTCAAGACTTGGACGTCACCGTTTGAACACCCGGTGATCATCCATGTTTGTGTTCGTTTGGAGTTCCCGGAGGTCTCGGCTACGCGCCTTGCCTCAGGATCTCCGAACTCGACCGTTTAGTGTCTGGTTTTGCACCAAACACTTGCATCTTGCCTTGGAGGGGCAGGGAATGCCTTGTGAGGCATCCCCACACACCACCGGCAGTGGCTAGAGGCCACCGGCTGGTTTTTGTTGCCATCGGCAATGTTTATTGCCGGTCGGCGTTATTTGTTGCCGGTCGGCACTCCTTTTTGCCAAAATGGCATCTTTGGCCGGCCGACTACTGTGCATTTGCTTTTGTAGGTATTTTGTCACAGCTGTCTTGCATTTGGCTCCCTTCCATACACGTGTATGGAGGGATCTCCCTCTTTAGAAGCTTGTCTTGTAAGCTTTACAAGACAAGAAGCTCTATAAGAGGAGCCCTTGTCTCCCTTGTTTAGGGTTGGAATTTTAGAGAGTTTAGACAGCCATATTAGGGTTTTGAGTTCTAGGGTTAGAATCCATACATATTCTATCTCTATACCTCTCTCTTTTTACCCTTGTGTGTGTTGAATTGTGTTTTAGTTCATACTATTGCACACAAACACCTAGTGTTTCACCTTCCTTTGGCTATTGAGGTTCTAAGGGGCTGGCCTTGGTGTTTTGGAGCTGGATTCAAGCCAAAGAACGCTGTTGGAGCATCATTGTTGAAGAGGTCTTCAAGGGTAAGAATCTTACCCGTTTTTACCCCTTTTTTACATCTTGTTTTTTCCTATCTTAGAACTATTTTTGTGCTTAGTGTATAACATAAAAAAGTTCTGTTTTTTATCCCTCTTGATTTTTTATTAAGAGTGTTTTGTGGTTTGGAGGTGTTTCACCCATCCTAGGCCTTGAAAGGCCCCATTTTGAGCCATTTTGAGTGAGTTTCGAGACTTTGGTTTTTGGGCCTCTTCACCACTGAAATCTTGAGGGATTTCAGTGGCGGAGATGATGCCATGAAGTCTCCAAAAGGGGAGGGCCACCCCCTCTCCTTGTTGTCCTTGAAATGGACCGTTTTTGGCCTCTTGAGGGAGCATCATGTTAGAGTTTGTATTGATCATGTCTTGGTTGTTTTTCATGCTTATTATGCCATGATATAACCTTGTTGTGTGTTGGTTTTGGTACACCATGCATGCTTAGTATACCTACCATGTAATGCCATGTTATTGCCTTAATATGCCTTAGGTTGTTAGCCTTTGTTCAAGCATGTTTTGGGCTTAGTCTTGTGAAGCTTTTGTGCATATTTTGCCATGTTTTAGGTCTGTCCATAGTTGTTTGGGTCAGATTTGGCATGCTTAGTGTAGCCCCTTTGCATTCTGGCTTGTTGACTCCAAGTGTGCGAATGTATAGGATGACATTTTTGCATTGATTTGGTGATTTGGAACCATTCACCATGTCATTTCAGTCCCATTTGCATGCCTATTTGTTTACCTTGGACGCATCTTCAATGCTTTGAAAACTTGTGTAGCATGCTTCATGTTTTGGTATTTGTGCATGCCTTTGAATTTGAGCCACTTAGATGCCATCTAGGGGGCCCCTTTTGCATGATCTAGGTCCGTCTTGAACCTATTTTAAGTCCTCTTAGCCTTGTGAGGCTTGGTTGACTTGGCCATGGTTCAAGCCCCTTTGACTTGCTTCAAGTACTTGGGCCATTTATTGCATGTTTAGCTTGACTTGTTGCTTGGTTTGGCACCTTGTTTTAACATGATTTTCAGAGCTTATGTTGCATGCTAATTGTCCATGTTTACACCCTCTCGAATGTGTTTGAGAGTTGTCCCATTAGTGCCTAAGTGTTGGCCCCTTTAACATGTGCATGTGTGTATGTGTTTAGTCCTTTATTTTGGTCACTTTGGCCACTGTTTTAGGCCTATTTAGAGTTGCCTAAATAATGTATAAGTCCATCTTTTCATCCATTTGCATTGCCTCATGTTTGCTTGTATGCTTGCATAAGTGTCTTGCCACGCCATGTTGCATCCTTAGCTTGCATGCCTAGGTTGCATTACATCATGCATGCATGCCTTGTTCCTTGACTTGGTGATAGGAATTGGGCCTTGGTTTGTTTGTTTGGTTTGCATTTCATTTGACATGAAAATTGCACACTTGATTCTTTGGGCCATCATGCATGGAAATGCGTGATTGATGGTCCGAGAATCGCGACACATGCCCTTTTGAGTCACAAACATGATAAGGGACATGATTGGTGTATATATGCCTTGAATTGTGCTGCCATGCATTGCCTTGCCCTCTGTTGCTGTCAATTGCAGATTCTGCAGGAACACTCTGCCGACCGGCAGTGTCAAGTGCCGACCGGCAATCCTTTCTCTGCCGATAGCTTCACCAATGGCCGGTGGCCACCTAACACTGCCGGTGGCAATCCTATTCAGCCGGTGGTGTCCCCCAATGTCCAAGGAAGCAATCCTGAGGTTTTGGCGGCCTCCAGAGGGGTAAAAGAAGGAAAACAGAGGCAGCCTATGCATGGCGGTGCACTTCCGAGCAGGACCGAGCATGCGCTGCATCTAGCTCTCCTCCCGAGGCGGTTTACCTACTTTTCCTAGCTTAATTAGTTTGTTAACTGGCTAGGCAATTTGTAACATTTAATTAGCTTGCGTAGTTAATTAATTTGTATTATATTCTTTCGGTCCCTACGGGCGAGGGCAAGTCTGTAGTAAATGTCTGTGAGTGTGTGTATGGCTTCCAACCTCACTTCTTTATTCCCATTTATTTACCTGCTTATGATGGTAGATTAGGGCACGTTTAAATTAGCACACCTCTTGCAATGCATGCGTGCATTCATGCATTCGTATTACATGCATTAGGCTCGGTACATCACGCTAACTGCATTTGTACTTCAATTCCAAATTGAATACGTGCATCAATTGATCGCATTTCATATGCCATGCTTAGGTTAGCCGAGCCTACTTTGATTGCACCCTGTATGTGTTGCATTAGGCAATTTAACATGAGCTAGGGCATGCATGTTTGCTAACTAGTTTATTGTTTTGGCACGGAGTACGATGTAAGTGTTTTCGCTTTAGCATATTGCATGCGTGTGAATGCTATCATGACAGCATGCTTACCATGTGGCTAGATGCTTATGTGATAAATTGTTTGAATGCCTGTGGGTGAAGGTTGGATTGCTTGAGTTGGAAAAACTCGTTGAAATCCATGTTTTAGCCTACTTGCGAGTAGCAAATTCCAAAAACGTTTTCTAAAATAAACGGATATGCAATGTTTATTTCCAGATTAGGCAATCTAGTCTATACTTGTTTGCTGTGCGCATAACATAGTAATTCAAGGCTAATAATTGGAATGAGAACACATAAAGTTTTCAAAAACGGATATCACGGTTAGTAGAGGCCGGTCTTCGGACCGGGCGAAAGGGGGTGCTCATAGCTGACCTTCCCCGATCGTACCCAAGCTCCCGAGCCAAGACAACTTTGGCAATGACGGACATGTGGCCTTTGGCACCGAGTCAGGGTTTCCTAAATTCCCCCATTTTAAAATATTTAGGTGGCGACTCTGTAATCTGGCAAAGCAGTCCATGTTTGGCACTTCTTTTCAAAAAAAATTTGTTTCTCAAAACGATTTTCCGGATTTTTACTCTTTGGTTCAGATTAAGAACCGCGAAACAAAATCGAGTCCGAACTGTAGCGAGGGCCCCACGCGGGCGCGTCTACAGTTTTGGCAACTCTGCTGAGGATTTTTGAGAGCTTGACTCAAACTCGTGATATCCTATTTTGATTCCATTTATGTGTCTCTTTGCATTGCATGTGCATTGGTGCGCCTAGGAACACAGTGTTTGCCATCTACCATTCCTGAACGGTTTGCCGGAGGCTTGTCTTGTCAAGGCATGCCCAAAAGGCTGACCGGTTATGGGCTCTGACAGTATGGGAACACAAACCCCGGTTTTTACCGGGGCACCCTTTTCGACCATTCGACCTAGTGCATATTCGGATCCATAGTGACCATTCCAAGCTAGGACAGGTTGCTTACCCATTTATAGGTTGTTTGAAACTACTGCGTGCATAGTGAAACCCTAGCTCCCGACAAGATAGGACATGGGAACCCTACCCCAACATAGGGGTGTTTTTGCTCTCTTTACTTGCTATGTGCTTTTAGAGTGTATCTCTACAGGAACATACATACCAGTTTGCAAGTTTGAGTATCGGGCCCAAGGGCACCAGTATCAGTATTGTCAAGAAATCAGTTATATCTGCGGGTATCAGTTCAGTTTTGGGAACAGTGATTCTGGGGAACAGTGATCAGTAATGGAGTGCAGTTGTTTGGCTACACCCGTATTTGATCCGTTTTGGGCTGAAACGCTGCTCGTTTTCCCTTTCAGTTTAGAGAATTCAGAGAGCTGATACAAAGTAGCTAGTGCTCCCCCTTGCTGAGGCAGGATTTATGACGACGCAGAATTCAGAAGAGATCGTGGTTATGACGGTCGCATCAGATCAAGGGATCGCTCTGCAAAGTGAGACCAACATTGACATGTCACATCCACCCAGGTCGCCTGTTGCGCACCCGGTCTGGACCCCCCAGCTATACCAGGCTCGCGAGCCCACTACATTCGAGCTAATGGGAATGATAGGTGATCTCCAGAGGTCTGTGGCAGATCTCGCCTACGGAATGTTAGTTTCCGCTCCAGCCGCACCATATGCCGGGAGTTTTGTACCCCAAGAGCCCCCGCTGTTGGGGCATATTGTGATTAAACTTAGCCAACCGGAGATGGCCTCCAGCTATGGTAATGACATATCAGCATCAACCCAAACCCTCGATCAGGCTGAGGCCCGAGGTAAAGACAAAATGAAGGCAGATGCCGATCCTATTGAACAGCTGCTGTGGGCAGTCGAGGCTTTGAAAGCCGGGGGGATGAACAAGCAACATATATCTGCAGTTGTGGCAAAAACTGTGGAGGATGCTTTCCCCACTCCACCTGAGGGGAGTTCAAGTCATTCAGAAAATCGGGATAGGCCCCGTCATGCCAGAACAGTTCCTCCTATTCCCAGCCCTGCACCCGGGAAAGATCAGAAAGCCAAGGTGGCGCCTGCCGACCCTTTCGCCAGTGCGTCTAGTAAGAGCGCTCAGACTCCAAAGTACCTGCCTCGGGGGCGCAGGACTTTTCATGCTCTCTACATGCCTTTGTCCAGGGCTCTTCAGATCCTTGCCGAGAGGGGGCACCTTAAACCCTTGGAGTCTCGTCCTCTACCGAAGAATCTTCCCGCTACGCATGATACTGCTCAGTACTGCGCGTACCACCAGCAGACAGGCCATGCTACCGACAACTGTTTCCGCCTCCGTCATGAGGTCCAAGATTTGATTGACAACGAGGTTATCCTCCCGCCCACCTCAGCCAAGTCCGTTACCAACCAGTTATTGGATTTTGAGGACACAGATACTGTAAGCATGTAGTCAGAAGTTGAACCACGTGCGGGCGACATTCGGTATATTTTTGAATGTCGCATCTGGCACGCATTTTTGAGCATCTGTAAATGCTAGCTTTGTAAATTCTGGCTTGGGTATCGAGTCAGTCTTTTGTTTTGAGTCTGTCTCTTTGTCTTGTAGTCAGTCTTTTTGCTTAAGGATCTGTCTTGTTGTATCGAGTCAATCCCCTTTTCTATAGAATACCAGGTGATTCTAGGGTTGTTGCCTCGAACGCCGTTTTGTCTTGTAATTACCTGTTTTTGATTTTGAGTCTGTTTCTGCCGAGGGGCCAGTTATACCAACAGATCTGAATGAAACAGCTGTGGCTATCTCATTTTCATGCTTGCTTCCAGTGTGAGTTAATTGTGCCAGAGGACTTGAATGGACTGACAGTACATCTCGCCTACTCGCCTGTGCGCCAAACTCATTGCAATGACCTAAGTTTTTCAAAACCCCCCTTTTTGAACACTGCGGTGATAAAAAAACGAAGAGGAAGGAATTCCTCGGGTTTTGCAAAACTTTGATCATTTTGAGTGACAGAGAGGCATGCTAAGCCTTTAATGAATGAAACCATGCTTGTTAGCGTGAGTACTGAGAAGGACCCTGGCTTGATCCAGATTGGTTCCACACTATCTTCGGCGCGAGCGATTTGTCGCTTTCTTAAAAACTTTCAAAAACAAATGTTTTGCGCGGCCCTGTGAAGACCTGTGTGGAATCGCTCTTGAGATTGTGCAGCCAAGGATCGCTCTCAGCCTCAAGATTCGACCTGTTTGTTTTAAACCTTGAACCCGTTCAGAAAGTTCAACGGTCGAACGTCATGTGAGTTCTGAGTGGCCAGATTAGAAGCAGCCCTCGAACAAGGGGCACCAAAGCTGAATGAAAAAGAGTAGATCTCACCAGAAGAAGCTCTTGGAGCAGCCATGATGGGTTCTCCTACAAATCATTGCAACAGCCGTTCTCCTAGACACAGAGAGGCTTCAACTTCAAAAACCATTTGGCATGGACTTGTTACACTTTTACCCTTTGAGAGGCTCGCTGGGCCGAAAACCCGGAAGGGCGACCCAGGCAAAAGTTAGAGCAAGAGAAAAATAAAAAAGACGCAAAAAATAATAATACAGAAAAGAAAAGAAAAGAAAAAGAGTGAAAAAGAAAAAGAAAAGAAATGAACAAAAGAAATTGAAAAGAAGCTTGCAAGGTCGAAAACCCGCATCGGGCACCTTGGCAAAAGCTAGAGCCTGAAAAGTGAAGGTTAAAATACCCGAGTGTACCTTAACCGGAACTACGTAAGGCTTGATTCCCATATTTGGGATACGTAGGCAACTTCATCCTGAAGTCCAGCCCCCAACGCTTTCATAGCGTCTCAGTCCATACATTGGTTTCGATTTCATCCCAAAGTCCAGTCGCCAACGCTTCCAAGGCGACTGTGTCCTTATATTTGTTATAACCGTCTTCGTCATCTCTGTATCCAAGAGTTCGACCACCACCGATGAAGACTGTCTGCGGACCGCTACGGCATCATCCAAACAAGGGGCAACTTTCCGTTGCCACGAGTCGCCGTGAGCCGCCATTCAAACTAGGGGCAACTTTCCGTTGCCATCCGCCCCCTTTAAGCCAGGGGCAATTTTCCATTGCCTCCGATCCGAGGTTGCGCATCTCAAAGAGTAAGTTCCATGCTCGTTGAGCATTGACTGTTTGTAAAATAGTTTTTGAAAATTTTTACTAAGGTTGGCTATTTTCTCGAAAGCTGTTCCATTTTTCAAAACTGGACCATTTTCTTGGACCAAAAAAGGAAATTTTTCAGTGCTTACAGCCTGACTTGCATGGTTTTTAGATCAAAAATCGAACAAGTGTGTTAATCTAACTCTCATTTTGATCAAAACTGTTTTAGTAGAAAGCAAAAACAAAGAATGGTTAAAATGATGAACTAGGGGCACAGTTGAGCCAGGCGTTCTGTCTCTTCCCCGTCGTCAACATACTTGCCAGAAGGGCACTCTACCCACCAGAAGAAATAGCCGTGAGCTAACGACATTGGGCATGAACCCACACCTTCCTATTCATTCATTAATCACCTTGGGGAGAGATGAAAAATGAGAGAATAAAGAATAGAGAGGTGTAAATTGAGAGAAAAGTGAGGAAAAGGGTTTTGAGAGAAAAACCGAGCCTGAGGGCCGAGTGATGAAAGAATCACAAATCAGAAAGGGTGGGAAACAATACCCAGAGAAACTGGCTCATCGTGATCTGAGGTCCCCCGTCTTCGTTGACGCGTCTGTGTGTCGTGTCTTTTTGATTTGTCGGTCTCGTCTTTTGTTTTAGGTCTTTCCCGAGCGTGTCTCGTTGTGTTTAGGTCGTGTACCTTTGTTGAGTCCTTTTCCGCTGTAGGCTCGATACCCTGGTTAAGAAAACCCCTTTTCCGAAAGAAAATCGTCTTGTGCTCAGAGTGCCGTGCCATTCTCCACATTTGTGCCAAAAAAGGAATTTGTTCTTTCGAAAACTGCAGGGTTCGACCCAGGTCACGTGAGAACAGTAAAATCAGGATCTATCTGAAGCTATATAGGTTCCGGACTACAAAGCAAAAGAAAAGAGGGAAAATCGAAGCATCTGATTGTGTTTCACCTTCAGCAAATTCCGTGATTGTACTCCGGATGTACCTTCTGAGGCCTTGTCACTACTCCGAAGTATGAGTGTATCTCGACCCCAAGCTTAAGCCTGCTTCAAGTCAGAATGGCAATTAAAGCAGCAGCAGATGTTATCTCTCTCTAATATAAACAGGGTGTCCCCTTTCTGAGCTGAGCGTATTGCCAAGTCCTCGGAAAGGTAAATCGGAGGCACCAGAGTACATGTTTGATGCCCGTCCATTGCATAGAATGTGCACTTTCATATACACTTCTGTTACATGCGTGCCCCGCATCGTTTTGATTCATGCATAGAATATGCTTGCTTTCGATTCTACATAGAATATACTTTCAATATTGCATAGAATGTGCTCCTGTTTCTTGCATAGAAAATGCACTTTTCCATACTTGCATAGAAAATGCACCTCATTTGCATAGAACATGCATTCACTCGCACTATTTTGTGCATTGTATATCAATCGTGGTGTTTAGCATATCACACTGTTTAGTGCTTTTTAAAATCAATCGTGATGTTTAGCGTATCGCACTATTTTGTGCATTGCATGTCAATCGCGCTGTTTAGCGTATCGCACTGTTTAGTGCATTTCAAATTCAATCGCGCTGTTTAGCGTATCGCACTATTTTGTGCATTGCATATCAATCGCGCTGTTTAGCGTATCGCACTGTCTTGTGCATTTCAAATCAATCGCACTATCTTATGCATTTCAAACCATCGCACTGTCTTGTGCACTCGCGTTGTCTAACGCATCGCGCTATTTTGCGCCTCTTATTGCATTTCACATGCATTCCATCGCGCTATCTTGCACATTGCACTGTCTTGTGCACTCGCGTTGTCTAAACGCATCGCGCCGTTTTGCGCATCTCATTGCATTTTACATGCATTCCATCGCGCTATCTAGCGCATTGCACTGTCTTGTGCACTCGCGTTGTTTAACGCATCGCGCTGTTTTGCGCATCTCATTGCATTTTACATGCATTCTATCGCGCTATCTTGCGCATTGCACTGTCTTGTGCACTCGAGTTGTTTAACGCATCGCGCTGTTTTGCGCATCTCATTGCATTTCGCATGCATTCCATCGCACTATTTTGTGCATTTCAAATCAATCGCACTATTTTGTGCATTTCAAATCAATCGCACTGTTTTGTGCATTTCAAAACCCATCGCACTGTCTTGTGCACTCGCGTTGTCTAACGCATCGCACTATTTTGTGCATCTGTTTGAGCACTGTTTTGTGCATTCACTCTGCATCGCACTGTCTTGTGCATGGCTTGGTCTGGCGAGACCTTAAATACGCACGGTCTAGGAGACCTTAAATCCCCGGAAGGTGCAATTCCTTCGGTGTTTGTTGTGCCCGAACGACTTTCGGTGGTCTGGTAAAGCCATCTGTCTGTGTTTGCGGTGAGTTCCTAGAAGACCAACTGGGACGGTGGAAACTAGAGTTCGAACGGCTTATGCCTAGAACGCAAAGGTTCGGGAGTTCCGAGACTAAAGTCTGGTTTAAATACCCAGGGGTGTATCCTCGGCTTGAAATCTGTATGGAAGCCCCATAGATTGAGGCAGCATGTCTGCGCCTCAGTCCTGGATACTGAACCAACCTAGTATATCGCGCTGTTGGTAAAATACGAAAAACTGCAATCATAGCCGTTGCATCAACATGCATTGTCATGCATTTCCATTGTAGCTTGCATGCATCCATTGCATTTCCCCCAGTAGATCGCATCATACTGCATTGTCATGCATTTTGTAAATATCCATTCCATTGCATATTTGTAGATATTGCATTGTAGTCTGCATGCATTCATTGCATCGCCTTCCATCCATGGCTTGCGCCTTTCCGGGTTGAGCTTGGTCTGGTATGTGCCCTTACTTTTCACGTTAAAGCACAGTTCTGCATGTGTACGCGCCTATTCCACGCTGGTATGTTGGTTTGAGGGTTGCGGCACCTTTTCTGTGTTACACATGGCTTATATACAACGGGGACTGACTCGATACAACAAGACAAGAACCGCGAAACAAAATCTAGTTCGAACTGATCGCCTTCCATCCATGGCTTGCGCCTTTCCATGTTGAGCTTGGTCTGGTATGTGCCCATACTTCTCGTGTCAAAGCATAGTTCAGTGGACCGTTCTATGTTAGCCGTGGCTTGTTTGTGCACATGCCTTTCCTAGGCAAGATTTGGTTTGGCCCGTGTGCCATATCCATTGCATTGTAGATCGCATGCATTCATTGCATCACCTCCTCCGTCTATGGCTTGCGCCTTTTCATGTTGAGCTTGGTCTGGTATGTGCCCATACTTCTCACATAGAAACACAGTTCTGTATGTGTATCGCGCCGATTCCACGTTGATATGTTGGTTGAGGGTTGCGGCACCTTTTCTGTGTAAGACATGGCTTGTATGAGTACATCCCTTTCCTAAGCAAGATTTGGTTTGGCCTGCGTGTCATATTCATCCATTACATTGTAGTGTAATTTTTGCATCCAGCATTAGGATCATTGTCCTTTCTCCAGCGGGTTGTTTCCCCACTTATGTCATTCCCACCCAATACCCCAACGGTCGTTTCCACCACTTGTGTCAATTCCCGCCCAATACTTGTTCTTGTGTCTGTCTTACGATGCTCATAGTTCAGTTTGACGCGTTCTATGGTAGACAGAATTGTTACCTCCATCATTATTGACATAGTGTGGTTTCCGAACGCACTCCGTGATTGGATCGTGATTCGATTGCTTTTGCATATAATTTGCCATTGTTTTTTAATACTTGCATCTTCCATTTGCATTATTTATCAATTGTTTTGTATATATTGCATATCATTTTTGCATCCATTTTTGCATTGTCATCATGTTGCTAATGAATATTGTACCTGTTAAGTTTTTTTTCTTTGCAGGCACGATATTGTATGTACGGGTTCATTTAAGGTTGGTGCAACCAGCATCGAGCCGCAACAGGTATTGCATCCTTTCGAGTGAGAAGTATCGAGAATTGCATAATTCTCTTACACTCCTTTCTGGGCATTATGTGTTCGGTGGTATGCTAGCTTAAAATTGTCGCATGCGTGCTTCGTTACAGCTTTTCTTGCATGATCATAAGTCATGTCCGGCTCTGTGCTTGTCTTGCATTTTGCCCCTTGCCTTCGGGCGCAATAACCTTGTTTATCTTGCATGTTGTCTGAGTCTTCGGCCTTGTCAAAATGGTCGTCTCTGGGACTTTGACAATTCACTCCGCGTCATTGTTATGACTTTCGAGTTCTGTCAAGGAGGGGCACTGTAAGACACCCCATGTTTTGACTGTCCTCAAGACTTGGACGTCCAACCGTTTGAACACCCGTGATCATCCATGTTTGTGTTCGTTCGGAGTTCCGGAGGTTCGGCTACGGCCCTTGCCTCAGGATGTCCGAACTGACCGTTAGTGTCTTGGTTTTGCACCAAACACTTGCATCTTGCCTGTGGAGGGCAGGGAATGCCTTGTGAGGCATCCCCACACAACCACCGGCATGGCTAGACGCACCCGCTGTTTTTTGTTCCATCGGCAATGTTTTATTGTCGGTCGGACCATATTTGTTGCGGTCGGCATCTTTTTTGCCAAAATGAGCTATTTGGCGGCGACTACTGTGGCATCTGCTTTTGCAGATATTTTATCAGCAGCTGTCTTGCATTTTGGCTCCCGTCCATACAACGTATGGAGGGATCCTCCCTCATTTAGAGCTATGTCTTGTAAGCTTTACAAGACAAGAAGCCTAAATAGGGAGCCTCATGTCTCCCTTGCCATCCTAGGGTTAAGCAGACTTTTTACAATGTTTGGGAGAACACAGAAGCATAGTCTAGGTTTTGAGTCTAGGGTTAATGATACATCATTCTTCTCTAATCTTCTCTTTTTACCTCTTGTGTGTTGGATGTTATTAGTCTCTACTATTGCACACAAACACCTAGTGTTTTCACCTTCTTTGGCTCACTGAGGTTCTAGAGGTGGGCTCTTCGTGTTTTGGAGCTGGATTCAAGCCAAGGAAGGCCATGTGGAGCATCATTGTTTGAAGGTGTCTACTCAGGGTGAAGAACTTCCCTTTTATTACCCCTTTTTTGCATTTGTTTTTAGCTGTTTCTTAAGAACATTTTTTTTGGCTTAGTGTAATAACTACAAAATTTCTCTTTTTTAGGCCCTCTATGATTGTTTATAAGAGTTGTTTGTGGTGTTTGGAGGTGTTTGACACCCTCTAGCCTTGAAAGGCCCCATTTTTGGACTATTTTGAGTGAAGTTTCGGAGAACTTTTGGTGTTTGGCCTCTTCACCACTGAAATCTTGAGGGATTTCAGTGGCGGAGATGATGCCTTTGAAGTCTCCAAAAGGGAGGGCACCCCCTCTCCTTGTTGTCCTTGAATGGACCGTTTTTGGCCTCTTGAGAGGGAGCATCATGTTAGAGTTTGTATTGATCATGTCTTGGTTGTTTTTCATGCTATATAGCCATGATATAACCTTGTTGTGTTGGTTTTTGGTACACCAGCATGCTTAGTATACCTACCATGTAATGCCATGTTAATTGCCTTAATATGCCTTAGGTTGTTAGCCTTTGTTCAAGCATGTTTTGGGCTTTAGTCTTGTGAAGCTTGTGCTATTTTTGCCAATGTTTTAGGTCTGTCCATAGTTTGTTTTGGGTCACGATTTGGCATGCTTAGTGTAGCCCCTTTGCATTCTGGCTTGTTGATTCCAAGTGTGCGAATGTATAGGATGACATTTTTTGCTTGATTTGGTGATTTGGAAACCCTTCACCATGTCATTTCGTCCCATTTGCATGCCTATTTTGTTACCTTGGACGCATCTTTCAATGCTTTGAAAACTTGTGTAGCATGCTCCATTGTTTGGTAATTTTGTGCATGCCTTTGAATTTGAGCCACTTAGATGCCATCTAGGGGGCCCCTTTGCATGTCTAGGTCCGTCTTGAAACCTATTTTAAGTCTCTTAGCCTTGTGAGGCTTGGTTGACTTGGCCATGGTTCAAGCCCCTTTGACTTGCTTCAAGTCTTGGGCCATTTATTGCATGTTTAGCTTGACTTGTTGCTTGGTTTGGCACCTTGTTTAACATGATTTTCAGAGCTTATTTGCATGCTATTGTCCATGTTTACACCCTCTGAATGTGTTGAGAGTTGTCCCATTAGTGCCTAAGTGTTGGCCCCTTTAACATGTGCATGTGTGTATGTGTTTAGTCCTTTATTTTGGTCACTTTGGCCACTGTTTTAGCCTATTTAGAGTTGCCTAAATATGTATAAGTCCATCTTTTCATCTTTGCATTGCCTCATGTTTGCTTGTATGCTTGCATAAGTGTCTTGCCACGCCATGTTGCATCCTTAGCTTGCATGCCTAGGTTGCATTACATCTGCATGCATGCCTTTTCCTTGACTTGGTGATAGGAATTGGCCTTGGTTTGTTTGTTTGGTTTGCATTTCATTTGACATGAAATTGCAACACTTGATTCTTTGGGCCATCATGCATGGAAATGGCGTGATTGGTGGTCCGAGAATCGAGACACATGCCCTTTTGAGTCCAAACATGATAGGGACAGATTGGTGCATATATGCTTGAATTGTCTGCCATGCATTCTTGCCCTCTGTTGCTGTCAATTCAGATTCTGCAGAACACTCTGCCGACCGGCAGTGTCAGTGCGGCCGGCATTTCCATGCCGATAGTTCACATGGCCGGTGCCACTAACACTGCCGGTGGCATCTATCCAGCCGTGGTTGTCCCCATGTCCCAAGAGAGCAATCCTGAGTTTTGGCAGCTCTCAGAGGGAAAAAGAAGGAAACGAGAGCAGCGCTATGCATGGCGTGGCACTTCCGAGCGGACCGAGCACTGCTTGCATCTACTCTCCTCCGAGGCGGTTTACTGCTTTTCTAGCTTAATTAGTTTGTTAACTGTAGGCAATTTGTAAATTTAATTAGCTTGCGTAGTTAATTAATTTGTATTATTTTTTGTCCTCCGGGCGAGGGCAAATCTGTAATAAGTGTCTGTTGAGTGTGTGTATGTCTTCCAACCCACTTCTTTCTTCCCTTTTATTTACCTGCTTATGATGGTAGATATAGGGCAGTTTAATTAGCAACCTCTTGCAATGCATGCGTGCATTCATCATTCGTTTACATGCATTAGGCTCGGTACATCACGCTAACTCATTTGTACTTCAATTCAAATTGAATACGTGCATCAATTGATCGCATTTCATATGCCATGCTTAGTTAGCCGAGCCTACTTATTGCATGTATGTGTTGCATTAGCATTTAACATGACTAGGATCATGCATGTTTGCTAACTAGTTTATTGTTTTGGCACGGAGTAGCGATGTAAGTTTTGCTTTAGCATATGCAATGCGTGTGAATGCTATCATGACAGCATGCTTACCATGTGGCTAGATGCTATGTGATAAATTTTTTGAATGCTGTGGGTAAGGTTGGATTGTTGAGTTGGAAAAACTCGTTGAAATCCGTGTTTTAGCCAACTTGCGAGTAGCAAATTCCAAAAAACGTTTCTCAAATAAACGGATATGCAATGTTTATTTCCAGATTAGGCAATCTAGTCTATACTTGTTTGCTGTGCGCATAACATAGTAATTCTAGGCTAATAATTGGAATGAGAACACATAAAGTTTTCAAAACGGATATCACGGTAGTAGAGGCCGGTCTTCGGACCGGCGAAAGGGGGTGCTCATAGCTGACCTTCCCCGATCGTACCCAAGCTCCCGAGCCAAGACAACTTTGGAATGACGGACATGTGGCCTTGGCACCGAAGTCAGGGTTCCTAAATTCCCCATTTTAAAATATTTAGGTGGCGACTCTGTAATCTGGCAAAGCAGTCCATGTTTGGCACTTCTTTCAAAAATCTGTTTCTCAAAACGATTGCCGGATTGGACTCTTTGGTTAAGATTAAGAACCGCGAAACAAAAATTAAGTCGAACTGTAGGAGGGCCCCACGCGGGCAGCGTCTACAGTCGCCCTCGTCGCTTCGAACTCGGCCCTGGCTACTTCTCGCCTCTACTCCGATTTTTAAACGGCCCAATTCATATCGATTGGGGCGGTCAATGCTGGTGCCAGCCTATCTCAAGCTATCCTCCCTCCGACCGTCTGCAAAACAGGAATTAAAACCAAAACAATACATGCAGAAAAGTGAAAGATAGGTTCAAGTTATATACAGAAAGAGTCCGATTGAGCCGGCTTAATGCTATTGCCAACAAATTCTGGCTCCACCGGAAAGCGCCTTGTGTCAGGCCGCAATGAGACTGACGAAGCATGCTTAAGCCACGGCAAGAGGAGTCGACATGTTTTTTTTTTATCTTTGTTGAATGACAAAGGGCCAATCACATCCAACTCTCTAAGCCGGCCCGTTTGTCAGCTGGATTTTCTTCAGAGCTGGCTTTCGACCTCTGTAGATGTTCTCACCCCTCTGTTCTACTCTGGACTCAACAGTTCGACTACCCGTTCAAGTCTCGGTGGTGACAACTGGCACCATTTCTTCTATGATTAATTCGCTCGGCAAGATTCAGTCGGGGCAGGTTCAAAAATGGATGGCCTCCGCCCTCTGCCGGGATGGCCAACCATTCCAAAACGTTTCCTCTTCGTGCCAATCGCGAGAGAGATTCCTTTGCCATATTCTCCAGGATAGGAGTCCGGGGGTTCTCCAACTAGTAAAAATATCTTCGAAGAAAACTTCACCCCGACCTGAAGTGGATGGAGGGTTGGACTGGTTAGGCTGGCAGCCTCAAACGCCGGAGTTTGAGCCTCGTTTGATTTCTTTCGGCTTCCAAGGCAGACTGGCTCGGTTGTTCGACAATCACCTCTGACTGCTGGCTCGCTCTGAATTAGAAGCTTCGACCAATTTGCCTAGGCTTTTGAGCAGGGGAAGAATTAAGCAGCTGTAAAATGTTATTTGCCAGGTGGGATTAGAATGTTCTCGCGGCCGAGAAATGTAGTGTAGGTTGGCTCGTACCTCAGAAGTATATGGGCGGCTCTCCTTGGCTTCTATATATTTGGACGACGCAAAAACTTGAGTAAGTCTGATTTTTACAAAGAACTGCGTCGTTGGCCGAGACCAAAATTTTCTTCAAATTATTAGCCTACACAAATAAAAGATAGTACTTGGAGAGAAAGCCGAGTAACAGAAAAGTAAATAAGCGTATGTAGAATTACAACGGCAACCTGGTTTGTCTTTGCCGTCTAGTATAGGGTCCAAGGCGATCTCCACGTTCGCAGCGAATTCCAGTTAGCCGGCTCGGACAATGAACCATGACGTCATCCAACTCGCTTGCCAGAGCTGGCAAAGCATAGTTACCAAGTGATGGTCAGTGTCCTTGGCCTTGGAAAAATAGCGCCCTTGGCCGACCAGGAGGATTTGGCCATAGCATAGCAGTGCTAAATAGCAGGAAATGCCAAGGTTGATTCCTAAGGCGCCGGTTCAACTTTATCACCCCATTATTATTCGGAAGAAGTTCACAATGGGTTTTTGGGAAGGGTCATACCACAATGGCGAGGACGACCCCCTAAAAAGAAATGGTGTAGAGAAAAACGGACCCCGCCCCTCCGTAATGGACAGGAGAGGAACATATGATTGTAACTTTCATCCATCCTCTGCAATATCAAAGAGTGTTGTCTATCAAGAGTTGACAAATGGACATCAAATCACGGATAGAAAAATGGCGTCGGAACCCCAGAAATGCGATCCAAAAAGGAGGTCTTCCAAATGCTTGCCATTCTTGTAAGACTAAGGAGTATGCTAAATTCGAAAATAAGCAAGGAAAATAGGATTAGTAAAAATAAGAGAAAGAGACCTTACGAGAACAAAGAGACAGGGAGAAACGGAAGAAGTTGTAAAGAATGCAAGACGGATTGAAGGTATATCGACTGGCAATCCAGGAGCTAAGTATTCAATAAGCAAACAATGCACTCGAGAGACAATGAAGTTTTCAATCATATCATGTAGGAAATGCACAAGGGGGCGGAACAGTATAACGGACCGAAAGGAGGCGTTTGCGTTCTGACATTCACATTTGGGATGGGCGCAAGCCCGCCTAATTTTTTGTTTTTGACTTTTCAAGTTTGAAACCAAAACAACACCAAATTAGCTGCTGTTAATGGGGAGTTTGGGGGCAATTGTGGGAGCCGAATAATAATTTGGACTCATAGGAGCCAATAATCACTTGGGGCCTAGGAGATAGGCAATATTATTCGGCTCTACCGCCCCGCATGATCCAGAGGCCCGAATATAATAACGGCCGTAAAATCATTGCAGTATACGAAGCCGAGTAATTAATTGATGGTGACGGAAAGAAGCCAAGGGTGAAAAAGGGGATGATGGGTGAAAGTGGCCAGTACCCCGAGGCCCAGGAAGCAAGTAATAAATTGAGGAACAACAGTCCAAAGAAAGGTTATGGCGAGACTAAGATATTTAACTTAAGTAAGAAGTAACGCCAAGAGAGTAACAATATTGACGTTATCCGTCGGAGGTGCTAATATCTGGCACTCCCGACCGGAGTGTTTATTTCCTTTTCCAGGTGACTAGCTGAGGACCTTCGAGCCATTCCATTGGACCGAGAAGAGTATTTCCAAACCAACTTCTCCAACGTTCATCCTTCAAAACTTTCTAAGAACTATACATACACCATTAGAGCTTGTTCTTCAACACTTTTTGCTAAAAGTTTCAACTATATTTCAGATACGTGGAGGGTGTTAGGAATTAAAGTTTGATAACGTAAGAAACTAACCGTCTCTTCTCCAAGAGGTAATAACTTTGCATCTTTTTCCTTTCTTCTCGTTTGACTCCTCTTTCCCCTTTCTTTTCTTATTTTTACGCTATTTTTGTGTTTGTTTTGGGGCTAAATTTATGTGATTAAGGTTACAAAAAGTGAGGTTAGCGCACCCTTCCTAGGCCTTAAATTACTAGTTGTTAACCATAACTTCTTTAATACTTTTTCTTCTCTTTTTCTTAAGTTTTGCACTATTTTTCTTATATTTGTAGGCTAAGTTAATATTTTAATTAATTATGCTTACATACTATAGTTTTCATTGTTGTAATGACATAATAGTCCTCACAGATGTGGTGTGGTTAGGATTAGTTGCCTGATCTGCTTGAGTTATCTCTTTAATTTATGAGTTGAATACATAGTTTCATTGTTGTAATAAGCGTACTAGTCCTCACCGAATTTTGGCGTGTTTAGGACGTAGACGCCAATATCCGTTTGAGTTTGATATCATTTCTTTACTTTCTTTATAGCTTTTTCTTAAGTATATTGGAAACCTTGTGATCATGGGGGCCCGAGTTTTTTTTTTTTTTAAGCTTAGCCACCACACCACAAGTTTGATTAAACTAGATTTAAAATCTTTCACTTTCATACTATTGTTGTTTCCTTGAAGCTAGGTGATAGCTTTTCGTGTCCAAGTGTGAAAAACTCTCCTTTCTTATCATTTTTGAAACATGGAAATGGATTCTCGTCCTATTCCATGAACAAAAGAGGAGTTTGCCAAGCAACTTGGCGAGTCATGTGTTTAAAGCTTTTTATCAATTAGCTTGATTTCGATTTTCTTCTCCATGCTTTCTTTGTTTGCTTCACATAGAGGCCTTTAAACAAAAGTGTTGAAAAAACTCTCTTCTAGTTCCACTTTGAATTCATGGAAATAGATGTCTCATCCTTATTCCATGACTGTGGGGGGAGAAGTTTTACAACAATTTTGAGTTGTTATTATTTTCATTTTAGTTACTTCTATTATAATCATCACATACTGTCTTGTGATGTTTTATGATTTGTAAAAGCATCTCTACCTCTTTCCTTGAATATCCTCCACGATAGAAAAAGGTAAGGAAGAATAGCTTATTTTTTATTCTTAGTAAAGTCTTTTTCCTATTGCCTTCTAAGATCATCATGTAACAACCTTTCTGATGGTTAATGATTTGAGAAGCAAGTTTTATTTCTTTTCTTGAGTGTCTTCAATGAATAGGAATGGATAAGAAGGAATAACGCAAGTAATCTTCTTTGAACATACTCTGTCTACACTCATTTTACCTCAACGCACAAAACAAAGTTTTTTTTTTTTATTGAAAATGAAGCACGATCCGTATTCTATTTAACCCCGGCTGGGCCTCATTGTGGATGCGACCGGGGCTCAAGTGGACCAAACAGAGCACAGTTGTTGGCAAAAACAGAGTAGTGGCTAAGAGCAAAACAGTGTAGTTCTCACAAGGCCAGAACCAGAGTTAATTTCTGAGGATGTTCTCCATTGGTGGCACATATGGTTTCATGTCCATTTTTATAACTATGTATAATATTTGTTTAATGTAATAAAATTAGATGTTAATTCATTTTTGTGATGTAATAATTAGTTGATAGACCATTCAAACCCTCTTATAAGAGGGTTCAAATTTGTAACATTTAATATGTCTCCGACCCTCATTTTTTTCTCCCTTTTATTTACATGCTTATTATAGACACCTATTTTTGACTGCCCTTAAGACTTGGGCGCCACTGAATTCTTTACTTGGTGATGAAAGTGGGCAAAATGCAAAGGTTCAATTTTTCGGCAAGAAGAGCTTCAAATCCGCAACCTCACACCCCTTTTTGGGCCAAAAACGCTTTTGAAACCAAAATGATTTTAGACTTTAAAACCCTCTCTTTCGAAAATACTTTTGAAAATATCTCTATGATGCCTTCGAGGCTCGCATTTCGATAAAAATTATGCTTTTTGGTAAAACAGAGCAAGGACAAAAATTGGAGATAAATGAAAGAGGGTGAATTCCTTTGAAACATTATTTCAAGAACAACCTTATTTATGAAAGAGAGGTGAATCTTTTGGAGTGAAAGAAAATAGAGGAGATGAAGAACCAAGTTGTGGAAGAAGATGGGCATGGCTTGTTAAGAGAGAAGTCGAGTGGCCGCTCGTAAATCAAGGTCTATCCGTTTGTATACTTGGACTTTAGTGTTATGTGGCCACCACCATTGGAAAGAGGACTTTCGGGGCTTATTTTACAACTAAAGAAATACTCTCTCAAGTCGAGTCCAAATGTGGGGAGACCGTGCTGGTTGAAGTTCGGGCATCCATCCATTTAAGCCAAACTGAGCGTCTTCACTAAAATAAGCAATAACTTTTTCACACTTAGAATTTTTATGTGCGTGGCTACCATTGGAAGGGAAGACTTCTGGGGCTTCATTTTAGACTCAAGAATGTTCTAACAATGGAGTCCAGATGAAGGAGATATGTCTGTTTGAAGTTGGACCAGGAAATTAAGATTTTTCCTGCGGCCAAACTGTGAAGTGGTGGCCGGCCATGGATTGATGCAGTGCTGGCCACAAATGAAAACCTTCTGGCATCAATGATGGCCCGGCCTAGCCACTGAATATCAAAAATAAAGATTTTTTGCAGATTTTTTTACTTAAAGCTGTTTCCAGATTGCTCCAACTGTCGCATATTGTTGATATTTTCGACTGAGCTATGTATTTCTATATATAAGAGGCCATTCTCTATGGTTTTCACGGTTGGAAAAAATTTTAGGCCTCTCTGCCTGTAAAATCTCTCTCTCCCTCTACCAATCCCCTCTCCTCTAGATTTCTCTCTCTTGAAGCTTTTTTGTGTTAGAAGCTTGCATACTTCAAACCTTTAACCTATCAACCCTTAACAAAAGTGGTTCATCTTTGGGCTAGGTGCCTTGAAGCGCTCTTGGCCCCCTTTTGAGCTCTAAGAAGGTGCTTTTAAGCTCAGGGTTTGTGGCCCTATTGTGTGCTTTGGCATCAAAGGTAAGAACTTACCCCATTTTAAGCTTGTTTTGCATACTTGTTTGCCACCATTTGCAAACTGTTTTTTTGGCCTAGGTTTTCAAACTACAAAACCATGCTATTTTTCGAGGCTTAAAAATGGTGGTTTAAGCCCCTTTTGAGTTAGGGGGGGTTCACCTTCTTGTCTCTTTGCTTTGTTAAGTTTTTTGTGCCATTATCCACTACTTTTAAAACCAAACTCTTTGGCCCTTTAACCACTGAACATTCAGAGGCTTTTTAGTGGTAAAAAAACTTTGTTTTGAGGTCCAAAAATAGGAGGGTTGGCCTCCCCTACTTGTGTCTTGTTCCTGCCTAGGTTGCTTCACATATTAGCTTTGATTTTCTAGCTTGAATTTAGCTTACATTCAAGCAATGTTTTAGGCATTATTTTTGGCATGTTTCAAGCTCTATTTGGGCTGTTTGAAGCAAGCACTTGAGGTTTGCTGTTGTATGCCTTGTAGTGCCATTGTCTTACTAGTTTAACTTGTGCTATGTTTTGGCCTCTTATCTAGGTATCCTTTAGCTTACTTTCAAGCATGTTTTAGGACTCCTTTTAGGCTTATTTCCGGACCGTTTTTGAAGTGTTTGTACCTTTTGAGCTTTGTAATTACAATGCCTATTAGTGTGGTGATATTCACTAGTTTGGTGTTTTTTGCTTTATAAGCATGATTTTGCCTTGGGTTGTTTGCATGTTTGTAGTGTCATTTTTGCATGTCTTCAAGCAGCATCTATCTGTAACCTCCCTCATTTCATCACTTTTTTCATTTTTTCTATGAGGGTTGGTTAACCTTTGGTTTGTGTTTAGCTTGAGATTTGAGATTTGTGGCTTAATGGTTTTTAATCCTCTTTTAGGGTTTCTACTAACCAAATGCATGAATCTTCTCTCTTTTCCTTATCCATCCTTGGTTGAACACCTTCTTCCATAGAGGACACTCACCTTGGACTAATCAAATTAAAGAATGATTTGGTAATTAAAATCGTAACAAAAATGCCAAAGTAAAAACTTGAAGCAAGTTTAAGCAATTTGTGTTGCATTGCCATGTGTTCAATCGGACGTATATGAACACAAGGAGATTAAGAGCATTTCATACCAAGTGATGAAATGAGCCAAATCTCCTTTGTGCTCTATTACCCTTAGATGCATGGCATTATAGGGCTGTGCTCCTTCGAGTCTTATTTGTGCATTCATTGAAATTGTACACTTGGAATCTTTGGCCGTCACACATTAAAAAATGCTTGAATTGATGTTTTTTGGATCCGCAGAGTGCCACTCCTTTGAGGTTTTTGAGATGAAAAGGAGGGGCAAAGTACAAACAACCCAGGAAAACCACCATTTTTCTCTGTTGGTGCTCTGTGCAGTGTGGTGAATCAGAGCACCAGTGGCCGGTAGTGGCTCACTAATGGCCAGCAGTGCTTTATCATTGGTCGGTCAGGGCACATTTTTGTCGGTAAGGGGGTCCAGCAAGCCACCATTCCATGACCGGCAGGCCACTGGTGCAAATCCCCAGCATTGATTTTGCTAAGGTAGATGTATAAAGTTCCTAGATGGTGTCAACCCAGCAAATAGTGCCTTTTTGAGAGAAAAACGAATGGCATTTCGAGCAAAAATCGAGTGCATGCATCCTCTACATCCGGAGCAGAAGCTGTGGCAGTGTAGTTCAATATTTTTGCATAATTAGTCAGTCGTACAGTTGCTTTAATTAGTTGCTATTATTAAGTGTTGCAATAATTAATAATTAATTTTTACTAGTTATTCCATTTGATTTGTAATAATTAATCTAATTAGTTTAATTAGCATAGCTTAGATTGGCTTCGTTTATTCCATCGGACCCTGCTTCAATGAGGGCACAAATTTGTAATAAGTTGCCGTGCGTGTGTGTATGTTCTTCCAAGCCCCACATCTTTATCCCTTTTTATTAATCGCTTTCGAGGTTAGATTAGGGCATTTTCGATTACATACCTTATTCTGCATGTTTACATCATTTATTTGTCTTGCATGCATCGAGGCTGCGGTGCATCATTTCAAACTGCATTGTTATTTCGACAGCACTTTTTGAATACATGTTCGAAAGTATGCTGTCAAAGTGTACAAATGCCATATTAGTAGCTGAGTCCCAACCTAATTTTATATTGCATGTTTGCATAGGCATCTTGTATAGTTAGGATCAGCCCATTTTTCTTAAAACTAGCTTTTTTTGTTTTGGCTTGGAGTACTCGGTCAAGCTTTTATGCTTTAGCATACTTGCATGAGTGCGATTTCCATATTGGCATGTTTCACTTGCTTGCCATGATGCTATGTGCTTATTTGCTTAATTGCATACATGTCCTGTGGGATGAAGACCTTTGTTGCTTGATTGGAACAATTCAACAAATGTTGGGTTTTAAGGCCCATCATGTTTGGATGGCAAATCTGCGTTTTAGCCCACTTGAGGGTGCAAGTTTTCAAACCATTTCCAAAACAAACATAAGTTGAAATGCTCTAACTCTTGTGATTTTAGTCTATCTTGCTTGTAGGCCGTCAGCATCGTGAAGTTAGCTAATAATCAAATAAGAACACATGAGGTTTATAAAACAACATATTCACGATTAGTAGCGGCCGATATTTGATCGGCTGCGGGGGTGCTACATTTCAGGCCTTTCCCCTCCTCATACCCAAAGTTCCTGAGCCTAGGTAACTTTGTGATGACGGACATGTGGCCTTTGGCAACAAGTTTCAGGGTCCTAAATTTGCTAAAATAAAATATTTTAGTGGCAACTCTGTAATCTAGCAAAGTAAGTTCAGTTTTTGCATTATTTGATTCAAAATCGATTTTCCTAAAATGGTTGCCGGATTGGACCCTCCTTTGGTGTTTATTAATTTCCACATTGCACTTTTGTTGATATTAGATTTAGAACCGTGATAGGAGTTCCCAAAACTGTAGACCATTCGAGCTCCTTCGAAAAGGTGGCGCAAAAACGTCGAGCTACAGTTTTGGCAGACATCTGCTGGTGGACTTAGAGGAACTTGGCTCGAATTCATGATATGTTGGTTTTTATTTACACTTATGTTGTTTTTTTGCATGCCATTTGCATCAGTGCGCCTAGTCACGGTGGTTTGCCATCAAGCTATTCCTGAGCGGTTTGCTGGAGCTCGCTTGGAAAGCCTGCCATGAGGCTGACCGGTTGCGGGCTCTGCACGATGGGAAACACAAACCTTGGATCTGGACTACTGTTGTACCTTGATCCTACTTTCACTCTCGATGTAGAAGTGAGAAGTATATTAGGTGGTCTTGCTAAGGCAACCCTTTTTGACCAATGACACTAGTTGATACCAGAAAGCCATAAGAACGTTCCAAACTAGGACAGGATGCTACTCGAATGCCAGGATTGTGTGGAAAGCCACTTTGTTGTGCATAGTGAAACCCTAGTTCCTGAACGAAAATTTAGGAACAAGGTAACCCTACCCCATCATAGGGGTGTTTGGCTCTCTTTTTAAACTGGTACGTGCTTTACAGTGAAAGTGTACTAAGGGTGTGCGTATCAGTTGCCAAGATTGGTATCTGCTTTGGGGTAAGAACTCAGTAAGAGAGTACAGTCATTCAGCTATGCTGCATATATGTCTAGTGAAAGCTAGCTGAGATGCTGTCCTGTTTTTCTTTTGTTAGGTAGCCCCTGGAACCAAGCTTCAGAACGCTCCAATATCCCCAGGTACTCTAGACTTGTGTCGATAAGAACCTTTGTCAGGTCCGAAATTTGTTCAGAGGCAACCAGAGTTTACTTCCACTCCCTGCCCCGCGTATCAAGACGGAGGACAATTAGGCAGGATTCCCTAGTGCAGTGTCTACAGCAATCACCCTTGCGATTCACCAGTGTCTCAGTTCAGGTTCGGTGGAATGGCATTGCTTCTTTGCTCAGCACGAGTTCAAACACTGATCCTTATGGCACAATATCCTCATCCAGTGTGAAAGAAACTGATACAACCACCTGCAATAGACATTAGGCACTTTACAGCAAAGGACGTAGTCCGCCAGACTGAAGTCACGGCTCATCAAGGCGAACTAAATACCGACTACAATAACAACAGCCACAGCTGGCCTTGTGGCCTCTGCATCTCATGCACCTCCCACAAGTGACCTGAAATTCCCAAACCACTGCCTATACTGCAATGTTCCAACGAGACTTAGGGTAATCAAGGCGGAGCCAATCCCCAACCAGGCCTCTAGCTCTTGTGTATCAAACCGAAGTCCATTCAATTTATGGTTATACCCAACTACGCTTAAAGGTAATAAACTGGAGAAGTATATTCAAAACAAGCACAAGGAGTAAACTCCATCCCGAATTTAGAGGACGGATATACTAAATCTGCAGTTACCTTTACGGAAGTGGTTCAAGATGCCTCATTAATTGACCGTTCCAATGGCTCTGAACGCTAATTGTGCCATTCCCCTATTTTTTTGATATTCTTGAAGGCCAATGGGTTGACCCAGCCATAAGTTTTCTCTCTTCAGGCCGAACCATGCCTGGGATAACCGCGATCTGATTATGCGAAATTGTGTAAGACTCTGTGAAACAGAACTGGAAAGATGGCTGAGGCCTTTATTGCTCAATGCTGCTAACCAACAAACAGATCGAGGTCACAACTTTTGATCTCCAAGTCCACCCACCAAGAGCAAAAAGAGGGTTCTCAGAGTTCATGACGAGATGGAGAGCAAAGGCCTCCGGTGGTTGACTACAAGGCCTTCCGCAAAGATCAGATCAGGATGATTATTTGGAATCTACAATGGGCAAGTTTTTTGCTGCCCAGAAAAAAAAAAAAAAAAAATAATCCATTTTTGTTTTCCCCTACCCCTCTATTTACCTTTTTCCAGACTTCAATGAAATAGGGGTTCAAATCAAGGATGCTTTGTGGAAGATAATGAACCTTTGAAGAAGAACGTTGTTCGCAGTCCAATGCTACCTACTAATGGTAACTACATCTGCGAAAATGCTCAGACAGTAGAGCACTATTACCACTTCCCTCAATGGCCAAAACCAACTCACTTCACACTCAACGCCAAGGCCCGAAATTTCATCCTCTTTTAACATGAGTTCTCTCAAGCTTTGAAAATGGCTGCGGAAAGAAAATAGAGCTCCTAGAACCTCAACCCCTTCCTAAATCCTTGTCTTCCGCAACCAAGATATGACCCAGCTAAATAACTGTGGCTATCATCAATCAACACGGTCAATGAATAGCAAACGTTGCAAAAACCCGCCCTCCCGTCATAATAATTCAGGATCTTAATTGATGAAGAGACCAAAAGCCTCCACCAAAAGGACCTCGGGGTAGTACTGACCCGTTTCACCTCTACATCTCAATCAAATTCCATACAATTGCCACCCATCTAACTAATACAAGCATATACATCACCCGCCAGCCCATTTTACCCAGCCTGAGGTGTTTATTTTAGAAAGCAACAAACTTTGGTGCATGAGGATTGCACTTCGAACCCCAACATCTCAAACCCCTGAACCCACTACTTCTGAGCTGATGAGAATGATAGAGATGCTTCAGAAGACTGTGGCAGATTTTGGCCCTTAGGATATTGGCTCTGTCACCACCCAGTCATCATGCTAGAAATTCACGCCAAAACAAGGCTCCCAATCTTAGGGCGAGTTGGCATTGGAAAAAGGAACAATCCCTGGCAAAAGTGGCGGCCAAATGGCAAGAACAAGGTAGGGCAGGCATTGGTCCCCTAATGAACAATGCTTCAGTGGCGTATTGAGCCTTAAAGCCGAAAAGGATGAACAAACAAAAGGCTCGTAGTTGTTGCAAAAACTGTGGACGACACTTTTGGTCCCGCTCAATGTTTGGGGGCATTTTTGAATCAAGGGGCAGCCGGGAAAAGAAATTTCGTACCAGAAATGCTCCTTTCGCTCCAATCCTCACTCAAAAGAGATCATCTCAACCAATCAGCACCTGCCAACCCTTTTGGCTGATACATTCAGCACTCCACAAACCTTCGAAGCACCAACCAACGAGGCCAGAGGTATTCACCCGCTTTAACAATCTCCTTATCCAAAGCCTGGACGTGCTGATCAACAAAGGGCCATCTTAAACCCTTATAAGCCTGCAGCCTCTCCCGGATAACCCTTCCAGTTAAAGCATAATTCGGCAAAGCACTGTGCCTTTCATCAACAAACCAAGCCATGCGCTGACTAGTTCTTTTCGCTTTCACCATGAAAATACAAGATTTGATTGACAGATACGAAGGTCATGTTGCACCAGGTCCTCCAAGTCAATTGGTACTGGGGTCGAATGAACTTGGGGGACATAATGTGACTATGTGATCGGATGGATGAACCACATGCTGATGGCGCCTCATTTTACTCCAATGCGGTGGACTGGCACAGATTGGCTTGAGCCAATGTGCAAATGTTTGTTTATTGTACTTTCTAAACCTTGGGTATTGGTCAATTCTTATTGTGTTGTATTGAGTTTGTCTGTTGCATCGCGTCAGTCCTGTTTGTTGTTTTGAGTCGGGTGATTCGGGGGTGTTACCTCAGACATCACTTGCCCTTTTTTGTGTGTCTTTTACACTCTTTTCCTTTTGCGCTCTGGTTTCTGCCAATTGAGCAGTTTGTGCTAGAAATTCTGAATGAAACGACAGAGATTTTCACCCTACTCTTTTCTTGTGTATTGGAAATCAATTGTAATTGAACAAGTAGTTTTTCCAAAAACTTTCTAACAGTGATGAAAACAAAAGAGGAAGGAATTTCTCGGGATTGCAAATTAATCATTGAGAGGAAAGAGAGGCATGCCTAAGCCTTAGTGAGGAGATCATGTTTGTTAATGTGATCACTGAGAAGATCTGGCTTGATCCAGATTGTTCTACCTTGTCTTCAGGAGAGCGCAAGCGACTAGTCGCTTTCTTAAAAAGATTTTCCAAAAATGTTTTGCGTGATCCTACGAAAACATGCGTGGAATGAAATTTTGAGATTGTGCAGCATAGGATCACTTTCGGCACTCAAGACTCGACCGCTTTTTTTCTTTGCAAACCTTGAACCTTGACTCAATGTTCAACGATCAATCAGAATACGAGTTTTGCATGATCGGATTGAAAGCAACCCTTGAACTAGGGAAAGAAGGTTAGATCGAGAAGATCGATGTCACCACAGGAAACTTGCAAAGACTAGAATCAGAAGTAGCCCTTGAACTAAGGGAAAAATATGTCAGGTGGTGCTCGAAAGATTCCAAGATGGGTCATCTTGCAATCCCAATAAAAGACTGGCAAGAAGAGCCAAATTCTAGAATCTGAAAGAAGAAAATTTATTGCTGAATGGACAATCGAATTCCTATCCACAACACTAGGGGAAAATTCAGACCCGATTAGATGGACTCCCTACATCATCAGCGACAGCAGCATTCTTCCTGGATTTTAGAATGGTTAGACCGCTCCCGAACTCTCTTTGCGCACCCCCTTTCGGAGGCGTAAATTGGGTTTCTTAGCTACTAACAGTTCGGACTCCCTGTCAGCGGAAAAGCAATTCTATTGTTTGATCTAATCTCACAAAGTGAATGCAAGACTAAATAAATCACCAAAGAGTCCAAATCTGGAAATTGGTTTTGGAAAAATCAATTTTGAATAAAAAAGGGTCAAACATGGACTGGTGTTGGTCGATTTT